>CAWUFW010002132.1:1800000-2389845 GCA_963921515.1 Calotriton arnoldi | reverse complement strand
TCAACGTCTTATTCTCAACACGGCGGTAACATGCGATAGTTTCCCGATAACGCGTCAAATGTCCGCGATAAAATTACCGGGACGGCGATAAAAATCCAAAGCCGAACGTGAAAAAAGTGGCGATGGGCCCAATCGCGCTAAAAAAATCAGCGATAAGCTGCGCCAGGCCTGCAATTCACACACGTCAGGCGGGGAAAATCACCATAAAAGTAGAAAAAAAAAACACAAACAAAACCAAAACAACTGCGAAGCACAATGGAGGTAGCCGGAGCAAGTACAGAGGGCAACCAGAACCCCACAAGCCCCACGGAGAACCTGCCTGGGACCTCGGGGTCAGGGAAGGGCAAGGAGAAGAAGAAGAGGAAGACGCGGTTCAGTCCGGAGGAAAACAGGATCCTGATAACGGAGGTGATAGAACACCATCAACAACTGTTCATCACATCCACTGTGTCATTGGCAACAAAAAATTGAATATGGCAGTCCATCGTGGACAAGGTGAATGCAGTCGGAGTGCTGAGGAGGACAATGGAAGAGCTCAAGAGGCGCTGGAATGATGTGAAGCGCAAAACCAAGCAGAAACTCGGAAACAACCAGAAGGCAGCAATGCAGACTGGAGGTGGGAGTCCGGCCCCACAGGAGGAGCTGGATGAGATAGAGGAAATGGTGCCCACAGTCATCAGTGTGGAGAAGGTGGCAGGAGTTGGGGGACCAGACACTGCTCAACATGACCTGACACAACAGCAACAGGGTGAGTAACGGCCAGGGACTAGGGGGACGGGGGGAGATGGGCACAATGTCACACATGCACAATTAAGTATAGCACAGTGCACACACACAATGACTCTGGATCATGTCCCTGATCCCCTTGGCGCACTGCAGCACACCTAGAAACAGCAAGTAGACCCCCGTCGACTATGTGCCCAGAGGGGGCCCTTACCACACATCACCAATCTCACAACCAACCCATGCACATGTGCCAAACCCAGCAAAGCGGCGTGTCTGTGAGCCACACTGACAATGCAAGTGACACTGCATGATGAATAGCATGGCTGCAGTCAATATATCATGACATGTTGCACCCCATGACAATGAGGTGGCTGAGTGAGGACCACATTCGTAAAGGAGCAGGTCACACTCTGACACATCCACGTGCACAAACAACCCCTGACATCAACAACACATCTGTGGACAAACCATGCCCCAGAGTCCCAACTCCCACCAAGAGCCCAATTTACCCAAGTATGCAACATCTCAGCACTGTATAAGCACAGAAGTCAAAGGCACACCGCCTGAAAGGGATAAGGGGCAGCAAAATCAGAGCTGCAGGGGTGACTCACCCAAAATGCAGCACAGACACATAACATTCACAGCACATCAACTTTGACAACAATGTGGTAAAAACTGCAACACGTTCACAACAGAACAGAGGACACAACTGGTGCCGCATGTGTGTAGAAACTGGCCAATCACATTTGGCATAGCAGGGAAATGTGAGATGATAATGTACAAGTACAAACACACATTTGTGATGTTGTCGAAATGTCCACTGTCCCGCATCAAATAGGCAGCTCCTCCCAAACAGTCACAATGCACATTGTCATGCAGTCTGTATGTAAACTTGTATAATGCGTCAACATACATGGGAACACAATGTTAAACTGCATCCACCCTTCACATTGCAGAGGGAGAATCAACACCTCCTGCAGAGCAGACCGAACATCTCTACACTGATGACGAAGAGGACCTCCACACCTTCGACACCGACGCCCTCCAAGAGCTCATGGACAGCTTCGGCACCTCACCTCCAGGAGCAGGGCAGCCCAGCTACATCGAGGAGACCTCACCCCCTGCAGAGACCACACAGCAGGAATCACACACCACCCTGGCTGCCTCCCAGGACCCCCACGAACAACACATGGCCTTCCAACGCCGTGTGTTAGGGTGCCAGGAGAAGATGGCCGAACAGGTGCGGGTGGGGTTCGACCTCATGGCAGCCAAACTAGATGCCATACGTGGGTGTCTAAGTCCCATCAGGGACCACTTACAGTCCCTAACGGACAGCCACAGTCCGCTCCATTCTCTCCAACGATCCATGGCTGACATCGCTGGAGTCCTGACTCTGAGACAAGAACAACTGTCTAGTCAGGGTGGCTCCAGCGATGTCAGCCGGGAGTTGGAACACATGCGGAGGATCATGGAGAACAGGGAGCCGATGCAGGGGGAAAGAATGGCTGCCACGGCTGCACACTAGCGAGATGTAGCTGGGATCTTCCATGCCCTGCAGACCCTCATCATGGCATTGCTGCCACAAGGCCTGGCGCCGATGAATGCTGCTGCTGCTTCTACATCCACATCTCCGCCCCCTGATGTGTCAGTGACACACAGTGCTGCAGACAATCCACCTCCGGCCACTGATGTGTCACTGCCACACAGTGATGCAGACAAAACAACACCACCCACATGTGAGGCACATGAAACATCAGAGGACGAAGATGCGGATGAGTCTGCCTTAGTGGTAAGAAGGAAGCGGTAGCATTCATCTCCGCCATATGGCCTGGTTCTGCCCTCTGCATCATCACTTCCACTGTCCCCCGATACACTCTGCGACACTCTCCTTGGACCTCGACATGGACTGCCATATTCTGTTTGGTTACCAATGACACAGCAATCAGACTGCGGACTGAACTCTTCCTCTTCCAATGAACTTGTCATTCCCTGAAGGACTCTGGCTGTCCCTCCACGGGGCAACAATGTAAAGTGGAGTTTGCATGGCCCTGTACTGCTCCAGCTTCAACACTCCACTGAATGTGAATAAAACATTCAAATTCACACAGATGTGTCATGTCAATGATCATTCAAGTATGAAAGTATGGATGAATGTAGGGTCAGTGATTCCCCCTTATGTCCATGTTGCTCATGTTGTGGGACTTGAGTCACAGGGTGCAACATTGCAGATTGCGGTCCGGGTGCCGCCAACACTACAACAGAGACACACGCATTAGTTATGTTCTTGTCCAGCCCAGAACTGAACCACACCCAGAGCCCCTGGCTCATTGTTCACACCCCTACGCTGGACTGGCATACGCCAGCCCAGCCCACTCCGCTTACGCTTACAGGGGGGGTCGATAAAGCTACATGTCCCAGGTCTTCCCTGTAGTGATCTGCTCATCACTGGACTAGTTATCAGCATGCCACAGCCACTCCCTGAGGGCTGGTTTACACCCACACCACACCCATCCAGCACAGGCGTCACAGGACATGTGACCCTGCCAATAAAAGGGGCCTACCACATCACATTCCCCACTGCCGGAGGTGACATGATGGCGTCCGCAGCACGAGACTCAATCATAAAGGGTCCATGACTTGTGGTGCACTGGGTTAGTGGCACCCGATGCACTGCAGCCGGCACGGGCCTACCGCCACAGGACGATGACTTGCAGTGCACAGAGTTGGTGGCACCCGATACATTGCGGCCGGCACGGGCCTACCGCCACGGGACGATGACTTGCGGTGCACAGAGTTGGTGGCACCCGATGCACTGCGGCCGGCACGGGTCTACCGCCACGAGACGGTGACTTGCGGTGCACTGAGGTAGGGGCACCTGAAGAGCTGAGCGGGTGTGCAGCCTGCGATGATGCGTAGACCTCGATACGCCATCCTGCCAATCAAGATTCGATTTGAATTGAGAGCCCTGCTGGACCGCAGTGTACGCCGAAGGCAGCAATCAGCACACACATGACTCCGTGGTGCGGTGCCACAGGGTGCGCTGGGGGCCTGTAGTGCGGAATCCAGCGATCGGCTGAGGAGGTTGCACCGGCACATGGTGGGCCCTCTTGGAGACACGCCGGTGGCAGCAGGTGAGCATTGAGGCCTGGGTGCGCAGGGGCAGCCAGTCATCGCTGGGCGGCAGACCGGTCTGGGGACCAGGGCTGGGGTGCAGCAGGCGTGCAGGATCGCGCAGGCACTACCGGTCACGGCGGCGGCCTCGTGGCTGGGTGGGGGGCGCCGCCCTGGCAGACACGACCCTGCATGCGATGACGAGATGTGCGCGGGTTGGCTTGGGACGTAGCCACCTCGTCTCCAGTGTAAATCTGGCCATTGAAGGTGGTCGGCCACATGTGTGTAGGCCTATGGACAGGATATGGCAGACAGAGACACACGCAGTAGTTACTTTGGTGGCCATCCCAAAACTGAACCACGCCCAGTGCCCCGGGCTATTTATTCACGACATACGCCGGCCAAGGCCACTCCGCTCACGCTTACAGGGGGGGACGACAAAGCTACATGTCCAAGGTCTTCCACACTGCCTGGGAAGTTTGCGATGACATTCGTGAACAGGCCCCGGTGGTCCACTTTTGCCTGCACATTGATGGAATGCGTGTGGTTTCTGTTGCGGTTATTGTGTGCAGTGTCGGCAGGGGGCACAAGTAGTACACGTGTGCAGTCAATTGCCCCCAACACGTGCGGGAAGCCAGCTATGACGTAAATGTAAATGTAAATCCGTATTTGTAAAGCGCGAACTACTCACCCTTACGGGTCTCAAGGCGCTGGGGGCCGTCGTGGAAATTAAGTGAGCTATTGCCCAGAGTAGTTCCCTTGCTTGGTCTCTAGCTGTTCCTGCGCAGTGTGGGGGAAGTGAAGGTGCAGGGGTATCAAGCTGATACAAACTGTGATGCTTACAGGTATGATAAATCCTGCATAACAAGACCGTAACAGAAGTTCGTGTGGTCGTAACCCTCCTTTTCTTTTCTATGAAGGTTACGACCACACAAACTTCTGTTATGGTCTTTTTATGCAGGATTTATCATACCTGTTAGCATTCCGGTTTGTCCAAGTGCAATACACTGTGCCAGATTACGTTTGTGACTATACGGACACTTGACCATTGTCACCATTTATCCAACAGGTTTCTGAATACTGACTTTCGGAATATGGAATTGTATTGGGGAGTTCCCGCAGCATATGCAGTTAATTGAATCCACACGTTGCCCTGATGAAGTTCCCCGTTGGGAATGGAACGTGTTGGCTGAGCTTTTCGTATTGTTGATTTATGTATTTGTAATAAAGTACTGTTTTTACACTACTGTTGACTACTGGACTTCATGACCTGGCGCACCCCCATTTCAGTGACTACAATCTTGGATCTGGAGCACAGAGGCGTCAAGCAACGGCTGGCGTTGGGGCTGGTTGCGCAGAAACACTACGAATTGGAACTAGCGTGTGGTGCGGATACAGGGGCCTGCCGTTGCTTTTGTGGACATGCATGCAAGACAGGTGTGAGGAACTTTGATAGGGCTGGCTGTGAGACTCCTCCGACTCTGGCAGTTGTTGGTTGGAAGGTACCAGAGGCCAATAGGTGCAGCACAGCCAGCAGCTTTGTCTGCGGAGGGATGTTGGTTGTCCGCTGTGTTGGTACTGTCAGCCTGTGGGCAATGTGGGTCAGGATGTAGAGGACGGTTGTCCTTTTGAGCCTGTAGTGGGCAATGACATCCTCTGGCGTTAAGTCTGTGAGTCTGGTGCGTTTTCGGAAGGTCCGCTGTCTTGTTCTGCGCTGCCTCTGTGGTAGTCCAGGGGGAGGGTGGTCCGGGGAGGGGGGACCTGGGGGTGGTGGCGGTGGGTGTTGTGGCCCTCTTGCGTCTCCGAGCTGCATGATCAGTAGCTCCATGACATGTGTTGGTCTTCAGATGTGGCTCTGGGCTGGGCTCCCTTTCATACTGCAGGTTGTCGTCCTGCTTAACACCAGAAAAAGGCAGGTGTTAAATCCCTGCTGCTAACGCGCCTTATCGCCTGTTTTTGGATCACATCGCAGATCTGGATGGTTGTTGAGAATATCGTGAAGTGGTGTTTTCGTGTGTTTTTGCACGGGAACGCCTACTCTGCATATCATTAGCATTAGTTATCGCTCTCATCCGTGGCGATGTTTTTTGCGGCAGCTATCGCTGGAAAACTGGCGATATTGGCAGTTTGCACAAGCTTGAGAATAGGGCGAAAAATCTATCGCCACTATTGCGGCGCTAAAGTGCCGATAAATCGGCGATAAGTCCTTGAGAATATGCCCCTATATGTGGTAAATACCTTAGTCTGACAAATACAAACAATTTAGCTTTTCTCTTTTTTTTCCCCATTTCTCTTTTTCCTCCTTCTTTCCCCCCCTTTATTTTTACCCCAGGACTCAGTCCTCTATTCTTATTCTCCCTCACCCGCCTACGTGCCCCCTATAGTTCTTCCCCGTGTTTTTCTTCTTTCCCTCTGCCAAAAACCAAGGGCATTTTTGACTATTTCAATCACGTTTACCTTCCTTGGCGTATACTTTTGAAATTTTTTATGACGAATCAGACCCCACCCTGCAGTTCCACTAGAAATTCTTGGGCCTGGATCTCAGAAAAAAAACTGTGGGTGTGCCCTTTAAATATCACTTTCAGCTTCGCCGGATTTTGCAGATACACTTCTGCACCCAACTTCTGAAAGGGGGCAAACATCTGCCTTAACCGCCATCTTTGCTCCACTGTGGCGTGGGCGAAGTCTGGCCGTGCAAAGAAAGAAACTCCCTCAAATTCCTTTTTGGAGTTAGGGCAAGCAAGATCAAAAATGCTTTGTCTTAAAAGAAAATTTCCGAAATAAACCAAAACAGCCCTGGGGTATGCATTGCTGTCTGTCTGCTGCTTCTTAAGGGTTAAGGGAAATCGATGTACCCTCTGTACTTACCTTTCCCATTCGCAGCTTGAGAGTTCAGGGAATGCACCTTTTAGGAGTTTAACTACATACTCCCTGGGATTCCCTCCCTCTACCCCTTCTGGAATACCCAGTAGTCTCAAATTGTTCCTCCTCTGCCTGTTCTCGTACTCCTCCAGCTGCCACATCATGTCAGTAAGCTTAGAATCTTGGGAGGTCCTTGAAGTTTTCAGTTCTGCTACCTCCAATTCGAGGGTATCTGCCCGTGCCTCCACGTTGTTCATCCTGTCCGAGATCTCGGTGCAGGCCTTACTTATTTTCCTGACTGCCCCCTGTAGTTTCTTAGAAGCCTGTCATGCCCGTCGGCTGTCGGTTCAGATCTCTGCCTGCATCTGCCTGATCGTAGCCAAAATCAAGGAAGGTGGGGGCTCCGATGCTGTTGTAAGGGCTTCCTCCAAATTTCGTTCTGGGTTATCGAGGAGTTGAATGGCGTAATAGTCCCATCTGAGCTTGGAGGTCTCTTTCTTTGAATGATCTTCCCGGTTTTTGCTTGCCTTCTTGTCGCTTTCCAGCTGTTTCTTTTTCGGGCTTGCAGACTTTTTCTTCTTTTTTGAGCCTCCTGATCTCTTCTTTCGATTTGCCAAAACCATAGACTCATCCGGTGAGCTGCTGCTAGATGAGGTAGACAGCGTGGAAGTTGAGGTTGAGAAGCCTAGTTCGGGTATTGAGGAGTCCGAGTCATCATTCAGAAAAAAAAAGTTCTCACAGCCCCCCGGATAGTCAGGCGAGGCCAACAGCCTAAGATTCCCCAAAGGACCACAGCCTGCAGATATAAGGTCCGCCTTAATTCGTTGGGAGGAAGGGGAGATCAGGGCCCCCCCAAAATCAGCAGCCTCAATGACTCCAAGACTGGACAAATTCTGCTCGGGCGGCAGTTGTTACCCTATATCCACCTTGGGGGTGGCTACGAAAGTTACCTCCTCACCTGATTTGGGGGCTCCGGGCACGTCTACCACAGTCTCTGGTGCCACCTCAGGCTGATGGTTGAGTACAGAAACTGTAGCTGGCAGGGAGGCAGCAGTAGCAGTATCCTGGGTTTTTAGGTAGAATAACAACTCTATTGCCTTTTACCCCAGGAACATTCACACATGGTATATATGATGGTCAAAAGGCTTGTTTGTCGTGGATTTTCTCCTGGACGAGGTCCCCAGGTTTGTGAGCCCACCATTTCGGCAGCAGTTATAACCTTCTTTTCACAGGTGGCGGTGTCATAGTGGTTCACCTTGAGTTGCTTGTCTCTGACTTCTTGTCTTGGATACTCTGTGAAAGATTCAAACGTTTCTCCAAGTTAAATTTCATCTGCCACCTTCCCAGGATTATCTAAGCCAGGCACATACATAGGAACTCCAAAGAGAACCTTCTAAGGAGTGCAGCCTCCCAATACTGATCTAGGTAAGTTATTCAATGCTCTTTGGACCCCAGACAGGTTATGGTACCAACTAATGCCTGAACTTAACATCCTAGCAGGTCATGACTTGTTTAATCATGCCATTGGCCCATTCAACAACACCTTTAGACTCAGCTCTAAACAGTTTGCTGAATTGCAAACAAACTGCCCGAGCAGACATTGAGGCAAATGCAGGACCGTTATCTGAATGAAAAGAATGAACTGCTCCAATTACCACCAGACATTGCAAATCTATTACTACTGCTAAAGCACATTAATTTCTCTTTGGCCACACCCATAAGAATCAAGAATATGAATCAAATACAACCAATATTTGTTGACGGAGTAGGTTGGACTGATATATTCCAAATAAATTACCTGGAAAAGGGATGTTAGAGACTGTAAGAGGGACTGGTGAGGGTTGTTTGACAGGCAAAGGATTAATCTATTGGCAAAAGTCACACTGCCTAACATAATCCCTAGTCTGTTTGTATAAACCAGGCCACCAGCAGCGTTGATGTAGCATTGCTACACTTCCATTGATCAAGCCAGCAGGGGCTTCCTTGATTAAATCTATGTGAGATAAATTGTTAGGTTTTATCCTGTCTTCTTCTCTAGGAAGAGTAACTACAGGAACATTGTCTGAACTAATGGTGTAGGAGTATTTTGGGGAAAGCCTGCGGGAGGCTTCCCACCTTGTTTAGTTATGGTTATTCCTGTTAAGATATCTTGGTCGAACTTCGTCTGAGATCTGGTTAAAACTGCCACTCAAACAGTCTGAATTCCCTTTGCAGCTGAGGCGGCCACGCAGTTCCCTTTGGCATGAACACCATCACGCTGATGGCCCCAAAGTGTGCCTCACACCAACCAGTGGCAGCTTATCTTATAAAGCAGCTACCTTTCCCCAGAGTTATTTATTCTTATTAGGTTTTCCCACTGAATCCTTGAATCTATTCAAATGCCAATGTTGCAAGTCAATATTTTAACCTTGCACGTATAAGGACACTATTAGTGTAGGAACTGACAAGTCAGCCTTCTGTGATGCAAGTAAGAGGGCATGAAGTTCTGCGTGTTGTGGAGTGCTGTCATCAAATGTTTTAGTGTGGGTACGTTGCGGATGGAATTCATCATTTTTCACGACACCTTGCACTGCTGTGCAGGTTGCGGATTACTTGCATTTCGTTCCTACTGCAGGTTGAGCAGAGCCATTTGTTTAGAATACACTCTGGTAAGACTCAATGGGGAAAATAGATAGGTAGGAGCAACATGATACTGGAGAAAAGCTTGTGTACGAAGCGTGGGATCATACTGAAACTTTACATTCATGGCACTTAAGGAGGAGGCCCACTACTGCTGGTTTGGGGTACGAGCATTTGGAATGCTTGCTTTGGTGGCTGACTCCAGTGCCGGTACGGGAGAAACAACAATCATGTTTTCCCTGCACCAAAGGCGCTTCTTCAAAATAGTTGTCTGTATAGCTATAAGGATTCTTTCAATAGAAGCAAAATGTGCTCTGCTAGTGAATACAAGTGGGACTTGTATGCTGTGAGAACATTCTGTCCCTCATTGTAGGTCACATAGGTATAACTATAGTGACTGGGTCTGACTCTGATAACTGGGTTGGTCTTATTATCCCTAGTCTGTAAATATTTAGTCTCAAGCATGTCTGCTTGCAGAGCACGCAAGATAGCATTGTGTGCATTTGTCCATTGTTTTGCTGAAAATGTGGGGAAATCAGGTCATACGGGTGCTTTACTCACTCAGCGTAGTGAGGCAAGTAAGTACTCCCAAAGTTGAGAAATCTCAGTAGGGATTGCAATATCTTCAGTGTGTGGGGAAGCTGCAAGGTAGCACTCTTCTAAAAAAAATCAGGAGCTAGACCTTTGCCCTCATCAGATAATTTGTATCCTAGGAAGGTCACCATCAGGTAGGTGATCTTTGATTTCATGAAATTCATTTTATAGCCTTGGGAGCTTAACAAGTGTACAACCCTGTCCACTCCAGTCATGTGTAAGTCTAAATCATCATCTTTGAGATAGATATAATCAATATCAAATAATACCTCAGGATCTGGCTGTAAGATCTCCATAATGCATGCTGAGAACAAGCCAGGATTGTTCCTACAGCACATAGGCAAACGTCAAAAGGAAAACTGCACCTCGCCGAAAATAAAGGCGGTTAGATATTCACTTTGTGGTGCTATGTTTGACTAAAGAACCCATTGGAAATATCCAAGGCCGTTTTATAATTTTTCTGCACCAGGTTAGCCATTAAACCTGTGCTCTGCGCATTTTGCACGTCATATGTTTGCACATGCGAATTCAAATTCCTTTTGTCTACGACTATCCTAAAGAAGCCATCAAGACCCTTGACCTTGCCAGGTAGGTCGCTCCCCCGCCACACAGCTCCGCCTGTGGTGTCCTGCCCGCTGCTGCTGCTGCTGGTAAGCTCGCCCTCTGCCTGTGGCCTCGGTGCCCGGTCTCCTTCTGTTTCCCCTCGCTGCCCCCATTTTCACTGTGTCCATTTTCCTTCTGTACCCCTCGCTGCCCCCATTGAACTGTGTCCTTTTTTTCCTTCTGTACCCCTCGCTGCCCCCATTTTCACTGTGTCCATTTTCCTTCTGTTTCCCCTCGCTGCCCCCATTTTTACTGTGTCCATTTTCCTTCTGTACCCCTCGCTGCCCCCACTGAACTGTGTCCTTTTTTCCTTCTGTTCCCCTCGCTGCCCCCATTTTCACTGTGTCCATTTTCCTTCTGTACCCCTCGCTGCCCCCATTTTCACTGTGTCCATTTTCCTTCTGTACCCTCGCTGCCCCCATTGAACTGTGTCCTTTTTTTCCTTCTGTACCCCTCGCGGCCCCCATTTTCACTGTGTCCATTTTCCTTCTGTTTCCCTCGCTGCCCCCATTTTACTGTGTCCATTTTCCTTCTGTACCCCTCGCTGCCCCCACTGAACTGTGTCCTTTTTTCCTTCTGTTTCCCCTCGCTGCCCCCATTTTCACTGTGTCCATTTTCCTTCTGTACCCCTCGCTGCCCCCATTGAATTGTGTCCTTTTTCCTTCTGTACCCCTCGCTGCCCCCACTGAACTTTGTCCTTTTTTCCTTCTGTTTCCCTCGCTGCCCCCATTTTCACTGTGTCCATTTTCCTTCTGCACCCTCGCTCCCCCATTGAATTGTGTCCTTTTTCCTTCTGTACCCCTCGCTGCCCCCACTGAACTGTGTCCTTTTTTCCTTCTGTTTCCCCTCGCTGCCTCTCTCCACTCCCGCCGCTGCGCCCCCAGCGGCCCCGCCCCCCTGACTGCCCATTCGCTGCCCCTGCCTCCCGCCTCCCAGCTGCTCCTCCCTCCCACCTCCCCATATATGGCGGCCGCTGCGCGGTGAGGAGAGCGACCCTTGACCTTGCCAGGTAGGTCGCTCCCCCGCCACACAGCTCCGCCTGTGGTGTCCTGCCCGCTGCTGCTGCTGGTAAGCTCGCCCCTCTGCCTCTGGCCTCGGTGCCCGGTCTCCTTCTGTTTCCCCTCGCTGCCCCCATTTTCACTGTGTCCATTTTCCTTCTGTACCCCTCGCTGCCCCCATTGAACTGTGTCCTTTTTTCCTTCTGTACCCCTCGCTGCCCCCATTTTCACTGTGTCCATTTTCCTTCTGTTTCCCTCGCTGCCCCCATTTTACTGTGTCCATTTTCCTTCTGTACCCCTCGCTGCCCCCACTGAACTGTGTCCTTTTTCCTTCTGTTTCCCCTCGCTGCCCCCATTTTCACTGTGTCCATTTTCCTTCTGTACCCCTCGCTGCCCCCATTGAATTGTGTCCTTTTTTCCTTTTGTACCCCTCGCTGCCCCCACTGAACTGTGTCCTTTTTTCCTTCTGTTTCCCCTCGCTGCCCCCATTTTCACTGTGTCCATTTTCCTTCTGCACCCCTCACTGCCCCCATTGAATTGTGTCCTTTTTTCCTTCTGTTTCCCCTCGCTGCCCCCATTTTCACTGTGTCCATTTTCCTTCTGCACCTGATGCAGCGCGTACAATAAAAACGATTCTCCTCCTAGGTTACTTATAGGTCATCCAGGGGCAAACTATATTTCTGATATCCACATGACGATGGGGCCCATAAACATCGTCTAACACACACACACACTCCTGGATTTCCTTTACACCTTTGTGAAATTCTGTATTCCTAGGAGAAGCATGAAAACTAAATGGAGAACACCTTTTATGTACCGCTGGAAGAGCCAAGATATCTTGTTACCTTAATTAGTCACTTTCTTTTAGTTATTTCTTAAGATATCCCTGCTCATCGTTTGTCGATGAATCATTCATTTAAGAAATTAGTTCATAGTGATTAAGACCAGCTGAATCACAATAAACAATTCCTTATGTCACAATCATTTAGGAAAATAACCACTGAGTCATTTTGAGTTTAAAGAATCTTAAATTTTATATAATTTTAAAAGCATGGAAAGAATTTTAATACTTTATTCAATTATTCATTCTTAAATTCACAATTTTATTAAACATAATCAATATATTGCAGAAAGGAAATTTTTTGTCATGAAGCCAAAACCCTAATTACCTGCCTAGCTTCCTAATTTAGCCTAATGATTTCTAACCTAAGTTAGGAATTAGAAATAGCCTGATTCTCATACTCAACTGTAAAATAAAGACAGCAACAGCAACTTCAGCTCGTCAGCATCAGCTACCTGCAACCCGTCTCCTCTAACAGTCTTTCAACATCTTCCGCTCAGTAAGGGATCGATCAGGACCACCCAGCACTGGAAGCCACCTACACGACTCTTCAACTCCTCTCCTGACTGTGACTGCAACCACGACTCTCGAACTGCCTGGAACTGACTCCCTCCCACTAAGAGTAGGCCCTCTTATACCCTAATTCTAACTTTGCTAACTAACTGTTGCAACATTAATATCACGCTTTTCTTTCATTGGTCCATGCATGTCAGCTTATTCATTCTTTAATCAAGTTCTCTTGGATTCAAGGGTCCTTGGATCATTTCCTTTCCCATACGCTTAAACATTTCCATCCGATTCGATCAGTTCATTTGTAACTTCTTTCGACACATTCGAGAACTCCGCAGTCATTGTCCTTTCTCTTAGACTTGTTTCTCACGGGCTCTCTGCTGATCATCATGGCACACTATCAGTTCAATTAGGTCACACCAGCCTTGACCATTTCTTGCATCCTAGCCTCTCAGAGACATCACGAGGTTCCAGATTTCTTCAATCTCATCCCGTACCACGTGTCCCCTTGCGCCTGCGCACATCTTCCCACTGGCGGCCATTTTATATCGCCACTCGGTTATACTTTAGAAGCACTAATTTGAGGCAAATAAAACATAATTAAAATAGAGAAAAATATCCCTTTCGTTTCCCTCCCGTCTACGTACCCCAATTAGTTGTTACCTAGCAGAAAGCAACATTTAAGCTGTTCCTTACTTACCATCACTATTTGTTTTTGCAACAACACGTTTTATTTCTATGAAGCACAATTAACATGCATTTATTTTTATTAGTACGCATTTATTTTTACGTTATAATTAGACACACAGACATTTATTAATAGATTATTTAGCACACACATTGGCATATTACCATTCCCACACATACAGTGTTGATTAATACATTTAAACGAACATTTTATTTAATTAATTATAAAATTTGTTAGGGGTTAAAATTTTTATTTTTTCTGCTCCATCAATCCCCCTTTGGTGATTTTTAAATCACCACATAAAACTCAAGTCATACTTCTTTTCAGGCAGCATGTCTTTCATCCTTTGCCTTCTGTTATTTATACATCTGTTTCTTCTTCATCTTGCCTTTTAGTCTCTTTATACATGCTTTCTTTCATTTTCTCCAACTCAATTTCACCCATTTCTCTCTCTCTTTCTCTCATTATTCTATTATTTCTTCTTATCTTATTCTGTCTTACTTTTCTCTTTATACATGTTATTACTATTTTCAACATCATGGCTAATAATATTACTATAGTTGCTACTATTATAACTTTCCCTATCACTAGTCTACTCATCCTAGTTAACCAATTCGCTACTGAGGAAAACCCTCTACCCAGTTTTCCCAAAACACTTTCAACCTCCAGTGGAACTAGTTCTTTGTGCAAACTTGTAATATTTGTAATATACTTCTGTATATTTTCACTGTTATCAGGAATGTAATTACAACAATGTTGGACTTTCAACATTCCACAGACTCCACCCTCTTTTGCCAAAAGAATATCAAGGGCAAGCCGATTTTGCATCACCATAGCTCTCATGGCAACCATTTCGGTATTTACCATTAAGAACCCTCCCGCAGTATCTGTAGATAAACGATCTACTACTGTGGATAACTTCCGAATTTTAAATGCATTCAAAGATATTCCCACTGCTGGTATCAATGCTCCAAAAATATCACCTACAATTTCTGAAAAACTTTCCCTCTTTCTACGTGTAAATCTATTAATCATCTTGTATGTTCCCTTTTCTTCTCTGTCCATGTGAAATTTTTTGGAAAGACCAGGCCTACATAGCAAGTTCCATACCAATGGTCCGGTAACCTGTAATAAGCTCTATTCCCACAAATATAATAGATACCTGGAAATATTGGGTCCTTTCCACCTTTGAATCCCCAACCTCCCAGAATTTGATAATTGTCATGGCAGATACTGGAACCTACAAAGTAATTGTCATAGACTGTCTTATTTCTCCTAATGCACAACTTTCCTGTTTGCGGCCAGTCTAAAGTCATTGCTGCATTTATCTTTTTCCCTTCATAATTTCCTTCCTCAAACGTCCATAAGCGTTTTCCTTCCTCTTTTATTGCTTCTTTCTGAAACTTCATTCTTCTTTCTTCAACCATTTCTAAAAATACTTTTTCTTCTTTCTTTAACTCACAGGTAAGGTTGTTACTAACTATTTCTTCTAACGTTAATTTTCTATGTTCTAAAAAAAATTCTCCTAAAACTTTTGCTGGTTTTACTTTGTTAAGTTCTGGTACTACTGGAATGTTTGCAAAAATCTTATCTATATCAGTATAATAAGATTCTAATCTACCTGTTTTATAAAATAAACTTGCTATTACACTACATGTTATTCCATAAGTCAAAGGTAGGTGATGATAAGTCACACCTTCGGATACTGATGCAGGCAACTGCATACAAACATAACAATCTCTTACGTCCATTGTTTTTACGTACTCATACAACAACTTTGTAAAAACATTCTTTGAGAAATCTGTTACTGACCTATCCTTATGCAACTCTGCACTACTTCTTAAAATAACTGGTTCTTTAATATTAGTTTCTTTTTCTGGTTTAGTATCATTCTTTGCTTCTATCACAGCTACACTAATAGGAATTGTGATTGCTAAAACTATCCATATGGTCATTAATAATCCTGTGCAAAAGCAGCACATTTTGCACCATCTCTTTATAAATTCACATTTATCTCTTCTATCCCTATTATTTTCCATTTTTCTTTTTCTATTTGTTAAGTTTCAGAAAATTGTGTCACTACACCTCAGAAATGACTTAGATGCCACTCTGCTTTCAAAAAGTCTTTGCTTGGTACTTTCTTTAATTCTCTCCAGAATTCTTTCGTTGTCACATCCGGTGATTTGTCACATCCAGTAAATTTGTCACGTCCGGCAGAAGCACTATAAGTCTTCACTTCAGTTTTGTTGCATCTCACCTTTTCCCATCCGACTTCTCAGTCTCTGGTTTCCGTGAGTGTTTTCTTCTTCTTCTTTGTAATCAGTTAGTGCAATATACAGCCACTCAGGTGACTTAAATTTTGAATTCACTTTCTTTGTCCTTTTGGACTTTTGTAATCTTTTTCCACTGGGTTTTTCTTGTCCCTTTTGACTTGTTACTTCATTTACTTGTTCAGCATCTTCGTCTTCCGCTCTTATTATTCTATATCTCAATTTTCTTACATAGCTGTTGGGCCAATTATCTCCTTTTCTTGGCCTTTTGGCTTCACCTTCTCTTTCTTCTCTTTCTGATTTCCAATTTCTTTTTCTTGATTCAGTCTTTGCTTTTTCCTCTCCTCCACTTTCTTCTGTTTCTGTTTCAACTGTCTCACTATTGTCTCTTATTTTGAAACTTATAATCTCGTCATCTCCTACTGGTGGATCTGTCTTCTCCTTTTTGTTTTCCCTTATTACTGTCCCTCCTCGGGGTTCTTCCGATTTGGTGTTTTTCTCCTTTTCTGTTTCTAAATTTCCCTGTTCTCCTGTTTCTCTATCTATCCCTATTGCTCCTCGGGGTTCTTCTCGATTTTCTAACTTTTTGTGTACTTCTTTCCCTACTTCATCTATTAATATTGTTTCTGAAGGATTTCCACCATAACTTGTACTTGGTTGTTCATCTAACTCAATTTCTTGCTCAGTTTCTTCTCTAATTGGTTTATAACCCCAAGTTCTCTTTCGGAATTCTTCCCAGTTTGCAGCTGAATCATCAGATCCTGAAGTTGTGTCAGATATTTCCAGATGTCGACTTACAGGTCGATCTTCAAGTTCTGGAAC
This sequence comes from Calotriton arnoldi, assembly GCA_963921515.1. Classification (NCBI taxonomy): domain Eukaryota; kingdom Metazoa; phylum Chordata; class Amphibia; order Caudata; family Salamandridae; genus Calotriton; species Calotriton arnoldi. The sequence continues at coordinate 2,373,201 of CAWUFW010002132.1, read as the reverse complement.
TTCTGAATTTCTTTCTTCTTCTTCTTCTTGTTCCTCTTCTTCTCTAGAGGTGTTTTCCGTTGGGGTTTCCAGATGTCGACTTTCAGGTCGATCTTCAAGTTCTGGCACCCTTTCTTTTATCTTGGTTGTTCCAGCCGTTAAACTTTTATCCCACACTTCCAGACGCCGACTCACATGTCGATCTGTAGGTTCTGGAATTCTGATTGTGTGGCTGGCATGAACCCAGTTCTTCACTCCTGCACACTTGACAGCAGTCGTTGTCACTAGGATTACCTGTCTTGGCTCATCCCAACGTGGTACTAGACAGTTTCTTCTCTTGTGGACTTTTATGCGGACCCAGTCTCCTGGATTCAAGTCGTGGGCTGGTTTTCTTTCAAGAGTGGTCGCATCCGGTCCAACCTGATGAAACACAGAATGCACCACATCAGCCAGTCCCTTGCAATAATCCAGTACTAGATCATCAGTTATAGTTAATAACTTGTTGACAGGTACGTGTGCTTGTCTCATTGCTCGTCCCATGATCATCTCATGAGGACTGAGTCCCGTTTTCTTTTCAGGGATGCTTCTGATGGTCATCAGAACAAGAGGCAGTGCATCCGGCCATTTGAGTCCTGTAGCTTGACACATTTTTCCTAATCTGTTTTTAATTGTTCCATTAATCTGCTCTACTACCCCAGAAGCCTCTGGTCTGTAAGCACAATGTAGTTTTTGTTTAATACTCAGAGCTTCACAAATCAATTGGATCAACTCATTTTGGAAATGTGTTCCTCTATCTGTCTCAACCGTGACTGGAAAACCATACCTTGGAATGAACTCTCGCAGCATAAGTTTTGCCACTGTTGTTCCATCATTCCTTCTTGTGGGGTATGCTTCCACCCAACGAGAGAACAAACAGACGACCACTAGAACATATCTTAATCTATTACTAGGGGGCATCTCAATAAAGTCCATCTGTATTCTTGTGAATGGACCTCCTTCTCGTCCTATTGTGCCTAAACTTACTACGGTTTTTCTTCCTGGGTTAAACTGTTGACAAATAAGACATCTTTGACAAAGACTTTCAGCAATGGCTCTGAATTTTGGGTTATACCAGGTCTGTCTAAAAAGTCTGATCATTGCATCTCTCCCAATATGAGCTTGTCCATGGTACATCCGTGCCATGTCTGCAATCATGCTATCAGGCATAACTGGTCTTTCATCTCTGTATACCCACACACCATTATTTTCCTGTCTTCTACATCCTGCTTTTATCCAGTAATCTTTTTCCTCATCTCTTGCTGTTTCTTGTAACTGCCTTACTTCATCCCATGTTTCGACAGTATTAGTGAAAAGCAAAGGACAAGAGACATGCTCCCTTTCTCTATTTTTGTTCAAGGATGCCATGTTTTCCGCACAATATCTAGCGATCTCATCAGCATAATTATTGCCGACCGCTATGTAATCTTCGTTTTTCTTATGCGCCTTGCACTTCACTACAGCTATTTGTTTAGGCAACTGTATCGCCTCAAGCAGTTTTTTAACATACTCTCCATTTCTGATAGGTGTTCCTGCAGATGTCAAAAATCCTCTTTGTGACCAAATCTGACCAAAATCATGTACGATGCCGAAACCATATTGGCTATCGGTCACAATCGTGATTCGTACATTTTTCCCCAATTTACATGCTTGAATCAAAGCAATTAGTTCCGCAACTTGGGCAGACCTAACTCCTTTCAGACAAGACGCTTCCATCACAGTTGCCACTGTGCATACTGCGTAAGCTGCGCTTAACACTCCTTCTTTTGTGCGTAAACATGAACCATCTACGAACATGACATAATCCGATTCCTTTAACGGTTCATCTTTTATGTCAGCTCTTGGTTTTGTGCAATATTCCAGCACATTCAGACAATCATGATCTACTTCGTCTTGTTCAATTATACTCTCTTCATCTGGCAATGATGTAGAAGGATTTACATTTATGCATCTATCTATGGTCACATTTTCAGCACTCAAGATGACTTTTTCGTACTTAGTCAGCCGACTATGTGTCATGTACTGTGTTTTTGTTCTTGTCAAAAGAATTTCTACTGAATGGGGAACATATACTCTCAGTGGATACCCCATCACTATACCTTCACTTTGTTCCAGACTTACACAAGTAGCAGCAACTGCTTTCAGACACCCAGGCAATGCTTTTGCTATAGGATCTAAAACAGCTGAGAAGTAAGCGATAGGCCTCTTCATGGTCCCGTGTTTTTGTACCAGTACTGAAAATGCACATCCATCTCTTTCACTGCAGTATAACTCAAAATCCTTCTCATAATCAGGCATGCCTAATGCAGGGGCCTCACACAGTTTCTTTTTCAATTCTTTGAAAGATTTCATTTCTTCTTTGTTTAACTCAAAAGGGTCTTTTACATCTTTCTTTGTCAATTTTTGTAAGGGTTTTGCAATCAAAGAAAATCCACTTATCCATTGTCGACAATATCCAACCATTCCCAAAAACATTCTTACCTCTCTTTGAGTCATTGGTGCTCTCATTCCTTGAATCATTCTTACTCTTTCTGTCGCTATTTTCCGCACTCCTTTCTCAATTTTATGTCCTAAATACTGGACTTCTTTCTGACAAAACTGTAATTTTGAAGGAGACACTTTATGTCCTCTTTTCTCCAAATGGTTCAGTAAAGCAATTGTGTCACTTACACATGCTTCTTTGGTTTTCGATGCCACCAATAGGTCATCGATATACTGCACCATCACTGATTTTTCTGGCATCTTCAAATCTTCCAGAGATTTCTTTAGAATCTGATTAAAAATTGAGGGGCTTTCTGTATACCCCTGTGGAATTCGGCACCATGCCAAAATACGCTCTCCGAAACGGAATGCAAATAATGGCTGGCTATCTGGATGCAAAGGAATAGAGAAAAATGCGTGACACAAATCTATCACAGTGTACCACTCAGCTTCATGCGGGATTTGATATAGAATCACTGCAGGGTTTGGCACTATTGGACAACATGGTACAACTATTTTGTTTATCTTTCTCAAATCCTGTACTATTCTATATGTTCCATTTGGCTTTTTCAGTCCCATAATAGGTGAATTACATGGACTGCTCATGATCTCTTTCAGAATTCCCTGTTCAATCATCTTATTTATCACAGGAGTTATTCCTTCAATTATTTCTGGAGTTAATTTGTACTGTGGCGTGTTTGGATAAATTATCCCTTCTTTCACTGTCACTTTTACAGGATCAACTTCTCTCATTAACCCAATGTCTTCTCCTGTAAAATCCCACACACTTTCTTTTACAGCACTTTTTAGTTCTTCTGGAAGTTTTTCTGCATCAAATGCAGGAAACAAACCATTCGTTTCAGGTTCTTGATTCATCAAAGTTACTTTGTACAAAACATCTTCATCGGAAGTCTGAAAACCTATTCCATCTGGCGTACAATAAATTGTGCAATTCATTTTACACAAAAGGTCACGACCTAAAAGATTTACAGGACTACAATCGCACACTACAAATTTATGCATTTTGCTAAAAGAACCAATTTTTACTTCTACCAATTCAGTAAGTGGGGTTTTAATCTGCTGATTGGCTACTCCTACCACTTGGATGTATTCACCTGAGAGAGGAAGGTTCGGAATTTCCACTGACCTAACAGTAGAACGGGTAGCTCCAGTATCGACAAGGAATGTTACGTTTGCACCATTCACTTCTCCATCCACAAAGGGACCAGACTGATCTACCTCTAGAGTTGCGCCAAGCACGCACTCTTTCCCCTCTCCTGCGCACCGTCAGAAACTTTCATCCGGGTCATCCTCACTCTGACGCAACCAATACTGAGAAATGTTAGCTGCTCGCGGCAACTGTGTTACCTGCTCTCCTCCGTAGAATCCTGTTTCTGTACTGTATCTTTGCTGGTTAACAATGTTGGGAAGTGGTGGTTGTGGCACCTGACTTTGTTGAACAACTACCTCATTCTGCACCTGTGGAGTTAATGATTGATGTTCCGGATTAGGTTTAGGTGGGAACTTACACTCATTCCTCCAATGCCCTAATTTTCCGCAATTATGACATGGCCATTTCTTCTTTGCCTCTTCTAGACTCACCTGTCCTTTTCCTTTACCTATGTTTGGTTGCATCTTATTCTGTCCTGATTCGTTTCCATTATTATTGTCCAATTGGGCTTCTTGTTTCTCTGCCACTTTCACTTGTGCCCACATCGCCTTTTCTTTCAATTTACGCTGTTTACTTTCTATTTCATCACTACAATACTTAGCATACCTCAGCACCTCATCTACACTTCCATTTTGCCAGTTTATCATATGTTGTTTAATCATATCGCTTATTTCTTGTTTCAGGCCAAACACAAATCGGTATACAAAATGACTCATGTCCTTTTCACTCAATTCCTCATAACCGCTATACTGCTTGAAAACCAATAACAAACGTTCATAATATGCATGTACAGACTCCTTACTTTCCTGTGTAGTTCTATCAATCTTAACCCAATCTGTCTCTTTGGGAGGAATCTTATTCTTCAAAAAGGTAATCACTTTGTCGTATTTCTTCATCACATCTGGTCCTGGAGCTCCTGTCTTAGGATCTCTTGGATATTCTGTAGTTGGCCAGTCAACTGTAATCTTACATTCTGACCACAGATCCGTTGGTACCACTATGTCAAACAATCCATCCAAATCTATCCACAACACTTTTGAGACCTTTACAAACCTTTCTACCTGTCGGTACCATTCAACTGGCTTCTCTCTTAGTTTTGGAAAGTCATTTGTAAATGACAGGATGTCCTGCCTAGTCCATGGAACATGCACATAACTACCACCTGGAGTTTCTCTCATAGGGTATTCTTTAACAACAGGTTCTTTTTCTGTTATCATAAAAGCCAATGAACCTTTGTCTATACTTTTCTCATTCTTCTTTGTCCATCTAACCTTCCATCTGTCCACATCACCCCATTTTCTCAACAAAACAATCAACTCTTTTATCTGTGTCAGCCTTCCTGCTGTATTCAAATTTTCAATATCTTTTTCACAAAAATCCACTCTGTATGGTTTCTGCAATGTTTTTACTTTTGCAAAATCTATTCCAATCTCACTAGCCACTTCTTCTAGTTTGTCATGTAAATTCTTTGCCCTCCATGTTATACTTTTACACAGAAACATTATTTCATCATCCTGATAATTTTTTATCTTTTCAGTACCAATCGTTCCTAGTATTAATTCTTCCATGTCAATTTTTAATCTGATCACATCTAATGGTTTTTCTTCCGTTTCTTTTATTTTAAAGGCTTTTATCCACTCATTTAACTCATCAGGAGTCGGACCTATGGGAGTACTATTTATTTCTGTCCAATTTCCACTCTTTTCAGGTGTTACTGTTGCAGATTCAGTTACCATAGGTATTTTCCTACCATTACACTCATTTACTGTTAAATTTTCAGGTGGACTTGGTCTGTAAGCACTAGCCAAATTGCTTGTACCTGGACTTGTTTCCACTCTTTCCTTTTCTCTCTGAAATTGTGAACTCAAGGGAATCACCAAAGATCGCTCATCAATTTTCTGATTCTCAAAAACTGGTATTACTGGACCTATTGTTACAGGCACAGTAACTGCTTCCATATTTTTCGTTAATTCTCTAATTTTCTCAGTTAGTTCTTTTGTTGTCCTTGCCAATTCACTTGCATTGTCGCTTTCTATTCCCTCATTTTGAGAAGTTCTCATTTGTTCTTGTGACCTATTTACTTCATTTCTCTTTTCCGGACTTTTATTTCGCATAGTCTCTATTGGTGGCGCATTTGGTGTCACCACTGTAGAACTCTGCTGATACGGAGGTGGATTTCTATTTAAAATATCTTCCAGCAATTCGTCATCCGTTTCGCTCTCATGCATATACTTTTCTCTCTCTATATGTTTCTTTTTCTCAGTCCGTTTTTTCTTAGTCCCTTCCTCAACTGTAAAAGCTGGAAACAAACCTCCTGTCATGTTAGCACATCTCCATCGTTTTATTCTGTCCTCATGATTCATTCCCCACAATCTTCCGGGCACAAACTCATAACCTTTCATTCCTCTGAACCTTTCTCGCTCGTACATCTCATCTTCCCATTCTGTTAAAGCCTCAAACTGTGTCGGTCTAGGTCTAGGTTCCAATTTAAACATTTTCTCTCTTAGATTCCGTAAAACCGCTACATTAAAAGAACCATTTTCAGGAAAAGCCAATGCTCCATCATTCTTTGTATATTTTACCCAATTGTCCAACCATATGCACGTATGATATCCATATTTCAGCATCATATGTGAAGCTGCTGATTTCGGCGGAGGAATTACTTGTCCCTCTCTAGTCACAACCTTTTTGTCTTTCTTAAAGAAATTCTTCAATTTCGTCATCCATGACGTTCTCTCCCTTTCATACTCGTAATACGGCATGTTTTCTATTTGTTTTCTCTTTACTCTAACGCTGTTTCTGTGTACGGAACTTCGTCCAATTACAGCGCGATTCACACTAACGTACCAATCAGAACAATTTCCACCGTCCGCGAACCAACCAATCCTAGCGCGGCACTTCTCTACGTCACTCCTGCTCTGTGTTCACGTGACTAGTGCACTAACCAATCCTAGCGCGGCACTTTTCCACGTCACTTCTACTCTTTACCCCTCCTTTACAAAATTTATCGGCAATTTTTCTTTTTACTGTTTTCTTCGTTAGTTACAACAAATAAACAATTCCATAGTCTGATTCGCTAAACAAAGTGACAGCTTTGTCCTTTTACACAAGAATCCTGTTTTTCCAGTAGGCAGCGCTTACCTCTACCCTACCACAGAATTATTTACTTTCGCCGATAAAGTAGCACTTCCCTCTACCTTACCCTTCTTTCAAACAAACAATTTACTCGTTTCTCTGGGGATAAGACACATGTGGAGACTAGGCTCCTGAGAATTAAGGCCAAAGTTTCACAAGTAAACGTGATTTGCTATTTCAATTACACACTTTTCACACAGAAATCCCTAACATAACACAACCTGCGTTATAATAAAAAAAAATGAATTCAGACCATGTACCAAATTCCATGTGACTTCTCTTGTCACACGTGTTCCACTTCCTACATCCCAGAAGCGTGAAAACTTACATATAACATAACGTGACTCAACATATATTGTTAGTCATCAAAATAATCAATAATCAATAACAAATAATCACTAAACTAATCTATAGAAAACCATAACTCTGCTACCAAGAAATCTGATGCAGCGCGTACAATAAAAACTATTCTCCTCCTAGGTTACTTATAGGTCATCCAGGGGCAAACTATATTTCTCATATCCACATGACGATGGGGCCCATAAACATCGTCTAACACACACACACACACTCCTGGATTTCCTTTACACCTTTGTGAAATTCTGTATTCCTAGGAGAAGCATGAGAACTAAATGGAGAACACCTTTTATGTACCGCTGGAAGAGCCAAGATATCTTGTTACCTTAATTAGTCACTTTCTTTTAGTTATTTCTTAAGATATCCCTGCTCATCGTTTGTCGATGAATCATTCATTTAAGAAATTAGTTCATAGTGATTAAGACCAGCTGAATCACAATAAACAATTCCTTATGTCACAATCATTTAGGAAAATAACCACTGAGTCATTTTGAGTTTAAAGAATCTTAAATTTTATATAATTTTAAAAGCATGGAAAGAATTTTTAATACTTTATTCAATTATTCATTCTTAAATTCACAATTTTATTAAACATAATCAATATATTGCAGAAAGGAAATTTTTGTCATGAAGCCAAAACCCTAATTACCTGCCTAGCTTCCTAATTTAGCCTAATGATTTCTAACCTAAGTTAGGAATTAGAAATAGCCTGATTCTCATACTCAACTGTAAAATAAAGACAGCAACAGCAACTTCAGCTCGTCAGCATCAGCTACCTGCAACCCGTCTCCTCTAACAGTCTTTCAACATCTTCCGCTCAGTAAGGGATCGATCAGGACCACCCAGCACTGGAAGCCACCTACACGACTCTTCAACTCCTCTCCTGACTGTGACTGCAACCACGACTCTCGAACTGCCTGGAACTGACTCCCTCCCACTAAGAGTAGGCCCTCTTATACCCTAATTCTAACTTTGCTAACTAACTGTTGCAACATTAATATCACGCTTTTCTTTCATTGGTCCATGCATGTCAGCTTATTCATTCTTTAATCAAGTTCTCTTGGATTCAAGGGTCCTTGGATCATTTCCTTTCCCATACGCTTAAACATTTCCATCCGATTCGATCAGTTCATTTGTAACTTCTTTCGACACATTCGAGAACTCCGCAGTCATTGTCCTTTCTCTTAGACTTGTTTCTCACGGGCTCTCCGCTGATCATCATGGCACACTATCAGTTCAATTAGGTCACACCAGCCTTGACCATTTCTTGCATCCTAGCCTCTCAGAGACATCACGAGGTTCCAGATTTCTTCAATCTCATCCCGTACCACGTGTCCCCTTGCGCCTGCGCACATCTTCCCACTGGCGGCCATTTTATATCGCCACTCGGTTATACTTTAGAAGCACTAATTTGAGGCAAATAAAACATAATTAAAATAGAGAAAAATATCCCTTTCGTTTCCCTCCCGTCTACGTACCCCAATTAGTTGTTACCTAGCAGAAAGCAACATTTAAGCTGTTCCTTACTTACCATCACTATTTGTTTTTGCAACGACACGTTTTATTTCTATGAAGCACAATTAACATGCATTTATTTTTATTAGTACGCATTTATTTTTACGTTATAATTAGACACACAGACATTTATTAATAGATTATTTAGCACACACATTGGCATATTACCATTCCCACACATACAGTGTTGTTTAATACATTTAAACGAACATTTTATTTAATTAATTATAAAATTTGTTAGGGGTTAAAATTTTTATTTTTCTGCTCCATCACACCCCTCGCTGCCCCCATTGAATTGTGTCCTTTTTTCCTTCTGTTTCCCCTCGCTGCCTCTCTCCACTCCCGCCGCTGCGTCCCCTGCGGCCCCGCCCCCCTGACTGCCCATTCGCTGCCCCTGCCTCCCGCCTCCCAGCTGCTCCTCCCTCCCACCTCCCCATATATGGCGCCCGTCCGCGCCTGGACCGCGCCCAGCGCCAGAACCCCTGGGCCGTGCGCCCCCCGCACCAGCCTCGAGGACCGACGCCGCTACGATGCCACCACACTCCACGCTCTCAACCCTGGACGGACGCACAACTGCTTCAAGGCCGCCCCGAAACGCACCCATGGTCCCTTCACCTGCCGGAACTGCAGCTACACCAGCCTCAGAGCCACCGAAACGCCCGCCAAGAAGGACCTCAACCACCTCCGATGCATCCTACTGAACACCCGCTCCGCACGCAAACACGCCGTCGAGCTCTGGGACCTGCTCGACACATCATCACCAGACGTCGCCTTCCTGACAGAGACCTGGATGAACGACTCCTCCGCCCCCGACATCACCATAGCCATCCCAGACGGCTATAAGATCACCCGCAGAGACCGCGTCAACGCAGTAGGAGGAGGAATCGCCATCGTCCACAAGAACACCATCAGGGTCTCGACCAGCACCGACGACACTCTCAGCACCGCTGAACACATGCACTTCCAGATCCACACGGACCCCAACACCACCCTTAGAGGCACCCTTGTCTACAGACCCCCTGGGCCCCGACCCCAGTTCAGCGACTCCATCGCCGACTTCATCAGCACGCACGCCCTGACCTCTACCGACTACATCCTCCTCGGAGACCTGAACTTTCACCTGGAGAACAACAACGACAGCAACTCCACCACCCTGATCGACAACCTCGCCAACCTCGGTCTGAGCCAGCTCGTCACAACACCGACCCATTCCGCCGGCCACACGCTTGACCCCATCTTCTCCTCAAGCTCCCACGTCTCCTTCAGCCACACCACGGAACTCCTCTGGACCGACCACCGCTGCATCCATTTCACCTTCCAGAAACCCACCACACACCACCGCACCCAACAGATCCCACGCCGCTGCTGGAGCAAAGTCACCGAAGACCAACTACGGGCAACCCTCGCTCTCAGCCCTCCCTCCGACCCATCCAACACCGACGACGCCGCCTGCAACCTCAGACGATGGATGGACGACTGTGCCAACACCCTCGCCCCGCTGAAAAAACTCACCTACAGTGACACCACCAAAAGAGCCAGCTGGTTCACCTCGGAACTCCTAGCCTCCAAGCGCACCTGCCGGAAACTAGAGAAGAAATGGCACAGTGATAAGACACCGGACAGCCACGCAGCCCACAAAGACGCCATCCGTAACCACCACCACCTCATAAAGTCCGCCAAGAGAATCTCCTTCAAAGACCGCCTCGACAACAACGCACACAACAGCAAGGAGCTTTTCAACATTGTGAAGGAACTCTCCAACCCCAGCTCCAACACCAACGACATCCCGCCGTCGCAACCCCTGTGCGATTCCTCGCCACCTTCTTCCACCGCAAGATCGCCGACATCCACGACAGCTTCAACACCCAGACAGCCCCAACTAAGATCAATGCACCAGACCCGCCGCACACCATCGACCTCGACCCCCTGCCAGCCTGGGCCAGCGTGAACATTGAGGACACCATCAAGACCATGAGCACAATACACTCCGGCTCCCCGTCAGACCCTTTCCCGCACCACATCTTCAACAAAGCCAGCAGCTCCATCGCACCCCACCTGTGCAACATCATCAATCTCTCCTTCGAGACCGCGACCTTCCCAGAGAGCTGGAAACACGCAGAGATCAACGCCCTACTCAAAAACCCAAGGCGGACCCGAGAGACCTCAAGAACTTCCGGCCCATCTCCCTGCTTCCGTTCCCAGCCAAGGTCATCGAGAAGATCGTCAACAAACAGCTAACCCGATACCTCGAAGAAAACAGCATCCTGGACCCATCCCAATCGGGGTTCCGCAGCAACCACAGCACTGAGACTGCCCTCATCGCCGCCACCGACGACATCAGGATCCTGCTGGACAACGCTGAGACCGCAGCCCTCATCCTGCTGGACCTCTCCGCCGCCTTTGACACTGTCTGCCACCGCACTCTACGCGCACGCCTCCACGACGCAGGGATCCGAGACAAGGCCCTGGAATGGGCCACCTCCTTCCTCACCGGCAGAACCCAGAGAGTCCGCCTCCCACCATTCCGATTCGAAGCCTCCGAGATCATCTGCGGCGTACCCCAGGGATCGTCCCTCAGCCCAACACTGTTCAACATCTACATGGCCCGCTCGCACGCATCGCCAGACAGCACGACCTCAACATAATCTCCTACTCCGACGACACTCAACTGATCCTCTCCCTCACCAAGGACCCCCTCGCCGCCAAATCCAGCCTCCATGAAGGAATGAAGGCCGTCGCCGATTGGATGAAGATCAGCCGACTAAAACTGAACACGGAGAAGACAGAGGTCCTCATCCTCGGCTCCAACCCCTCAGCCTGGGACGACTCCTGGTGGCCAACGACGCTGGGAGCAGCCCCGACACCCACCGACCATGCACGCAACCTGGGAGTCATCCTCGACTCCACGCTCTCCATGGCCAGGCAAGTCAACGCAGTCTCATCCTCCTGCTTCAACACCCTCCGCATGCTTCGCAAGATCTACAGGTGGATCCCGACAGACACAAGAAGAACAGTCACCCAGGCCCTCGTCAGTAGCAGACTTGACTATGGGAAGGCCCTCTACGCGGGAGCCCCGGCCAAGCTCATCAAGCGACTGCAACGCATACAAAACGCCTCCGCACGCCTGATCCTCGATGTACCATGCCACAGCCACATCACCCCCACCTGAGGAACCTGCACTGGCTCCCCGTCGACAGGAGAATCTCCTTCAAACTCCTCATCCACGCACACAAGGCACTCCACAAGACTGGCCCAGCCTACCTCAACAGACGACTCCTCTTCTACGTCCCCAACCGCCAACTCCGCTCTGCCGACCTCTCCCTCGCCACCGTCCCTCGCATTCGAAGAACTACCACCGGCGGCAGATCCTTCTCCCACCTCGCCGCCAAGACCTGGAACACCCTTCCACTAAGCCTACGACAGACCCAAGACCTGCTGACCTTCAGGAGGCTACTCAAGACCTGGTTGTTCGACCAGTAGCAGCACCCCCCCCCTTTTTTCTCCCCAGCGCCTTGAGACCCTCGCGGGTAAGTAGCGCGCTTTACAAATTCTGTGATTGATTGATTGATTGAAGTTTGGAGACAAGGAAAGGGGGCGTGTTAATAGAGGAGAGGCAAGGTGTTATTATGCCTTGATACTGTAGCTGACTTAGTATTGTTTTAATGTAAGGCTAGGTTTCTAGCTTCAAAGGGTATGAGCCTGCACTTGTGGTTCACTATGTAATGGAAAAACATGTGAAACAGGTTCTCTATCCCACCCCACTTGGTTTCTGTATAAGCCTGGGGCCTGTTTTACAGGCCATTCACTGGTGTAAATCTCCCTGATATCTTCAGGTTGAAGGAAGTGACCCGATTAGGGTCACCCGGGTCACTCGAGACCACCTCTCAGCCTTCCATACAAATGAAGAGTCGGTCAGACAGTAGAGAATACAAACCAAAGAACATTTATTGAAAGTACACTTGAGTGGAGTCCGGTCTGACCAGCCTCCTTAGATTGCGGCAGAGGGACTGACTTCAGTCAGCATGGTAAGGCATAAAGTATATTTCCAACACCCCTAAAGACACACCCAGACTGGAATTTTCCAGTTAGTAGCTGGTGAACAAAGGAGATACAGAAGGGTGGGTTGCAATCCTGAGACCGGGCACACATTATCTTACAGTCAAGGTTACTTTGCCTGCTCTCGCCGCTCTGAGCGGTGAGAGCAGGCCTATCTAGTCAGAAAGGTATGCGATAATAAGAACGGTCTATTCATTAGCACAGCAAAACTCAACCATGGAGAAATACATAAACAGAGAACGCATTGGCAGCTGCTTTTCGGTGAGGCAGACACAAAATCAGACAGAAGTTAGTTTTGATCAATGTTCAAAATGGCGGCTAATACAAAATGGCGCAGCGAATGCTAACTGAAATCGTACAGTACATTTAGAATTCGGCGAAAGCATTTTTCCAGTCCAACAGGTACAATGGGTGAAAAGGCTACTCACAGGTTCTCACATCAGCTCCCCTTGCTGCTTGGATGTGTGCCCTGTCCAGCCTCCTCTCTCTATGCACCATTCAGTTCCAGTGCCCATAGACATTGCATTTGTTCACCGGCACAGCTCAGTCTTGCTAGTGCTGCAGTCTCCTGACTGTCTGGTGCATATTAGCGTGCGCTGTCCTGCTTCTTGTTGCCCCTTTTTTCTTTAGTTTTGTTTTCTCACTCATTTTGTAAGCATTTTTACACCCCCTCTTCCCGCTACCTGCTTCCCACCTCTGTCCTCCCCAGCGCTCCTCCCACTCCCTACTTAATTGAGGCCACTGAAGGCACCCCGAAGGCAAGCCCGTCTGCACCTGTCCGTGCCTGGACTGCACCCAGCACCAGGAACCCTGGCCCTCTGGACACCCACAGGTCCCCGGACACCCCAACAATTGTTGCCTCACATCTCCTTGATCTACAGCAGGACTGTTCACCTGCCACTGCTGTCTCTTCACCTGCAATTTAGGACCTCCCGTCCCCACTGAAACCCACGCCACTCCCCCGCCACCTACTGAGACCACCCCAAAACCACTCCAATTCCTCCTCATCAATGCCAGATCTCTCTGCAGACATGCCACCAAAGTCTGGGACCCATCTCCACCCTCACCCCCGACGTGATCTTCATTGCAGAGACCTGGTTAAACCCCTCCTCTAACCCAGACATAGTCATCTCAATGCGTAACAGCTACAAGATTACGCACCAGGAGCACACCAACAAACAAGGAGGGTGCATCTCCATAATCAACAAAGAAACAATGCGCTGCACCACCACCAAAGATGACACCTCACCAATCATGGAACACCTCAATTTCCAACTCCACACTGACGACAAAACAACCATCAAAGGTACGCTTGCCTACAGTCCCCCAGGACCACACACCGGTCTCAGCGACACCATCACAGACTTCATCACCCCACTTGCCATCGAGTCCAAGCACTACATCTTCCTCAGAGATCTCAACTTTCACCTGAATAACCCCACAGACACTACCTCCACCAACCTCCTGGAACGTATGGACAACATCGGTCTCACCCAGCTAGTTACAGACCCCACACACAAAGCAGGACACACACTTTACCCTATCTTCAAGTCCAGTGACAGAGTCAAATACAGCAGTGCCACAGAACTCCCCTGGCCTGACCACTCCATTACCCACTTCATCATTGCAGGATCACCACGCACTGCCACCAACCCCCCTGACACCTCCTTCTGCAGCTGGAGCAAAGTGACATAGACCTAATGAATGGATGCCCTCAACACCACCCAGCCCGACTCCGCACCCAACCTGGAACAAGCAGTCCAGAACCTAAATGTCTGGATCAACAAAGACGCCAAACTAGTCTCCCCCATCAAACCTGCCAAAAGCTGCAGATCCACCAAACAAGCCAGCTGGTACACGCCAGAACTCAGTACAATGAAATGCAGCTACAAACAACTGGAGAGAAGAGGGCGCACCAGCAGAGATACTACAGACCAAGTCAATTTCAAGACAGCCCTCAACGAATACCACCAACGACTCAAAGATGCGAAAAAGGACGCCCTTGCAGACCACATCAAAGCAAGCGCCAACCACACCAAGGAACTTGTGACCATCGTCAGAGAGTTTTCCTGCCCAACGGCCACCGAGAACACAATTCCTCCTTCACGGGAACTCTGCGACGCTCTAGCGAATCACTTCCACAACAAGATATGCTTTCACGACACATGGAAGCATGCAGAAGGCAGCCCCATCTCGCTGCTCCTTTCCACACCAAAGTCCTGGAGAAGGACATCGACCTGCAGCTCACTGAGCACCTGGAGGTGACCTGCTAGCCACCTCCCAACCACAGTACAGAGACTGGACTGGGAACGCAGACCAGCCCTGGCAATTTAATCGGTCCGGCCATGAGGTGAGGGTGCTCGTGGGAAACACCGCTGCTGCTTTTGGTGCAGGGGGCAATATTGCAGCACTGCTGCAAAACTGGCCCCCTGTACCAATAACGGCCCCCACCAGGTCCAAAACCGACCCCCACCCTTCTGGCCCACAAGGAAAACGCCCGGTGCCTGATACGGCCAGTCTGGCCCTAGCCCTGATCGCCCCCATGGATGACATCCACACCCTACTCAACAGGGGAGAATTGGCGTCCCTTATCCTTATCAACCTCTCCACAGCGTTCGACACAGTATCCAACCACGCACTCATCAAGAGACTGCACCTGATCGGGATCAAGGAGGACGTACTTAGATGGACTGCATCTTTCCTCACAGGATGTGCACAGAGACTCTGCCTACCTCCCTTGACTTTAGAACCCAAGAGCCCCATCTGCGGCGTCACTCATGGTTCATCTCTCAGCCCCACCCTCTTCAACACCTACATGACCATTCTAGCCGACATCAGCAGAACTCACGATCTCAACATCATATCCTACGCCAACAATACCCAGCTCATACTCTCGCTCTGAGCAGACCCCACCACCACCAAGACCAACTTCCACAACTGCATGAAGAATGTTGCTGACTGGATGAAGTCCAATTGCCTGAAGCTCAACACTGGCAAGACCGAAATGCTGATCTTTGGCAACCACACCTCCCCCTGGAACAACACCTGGTGGCCCACCAAATTTGGACCCATTCCCACACTGAAAGACCATGCCCACAAGCTCAGCATCATCCTGGACAGCAAACTCACCATGAAACGACAGATCATCGCAGTCTCCTCCACCTGCTTCCACACGCTCCGCAAGCCTTAATCACCAGCCGGCTGGACATCGGCAACGCACTGTATGTAGGAACCACCACTAAACCTTGAGAAGGCTCCAGACAATACAAAACTCAGCGGCCAGACTGATCCTCAAGCTGCCCAAATGGACCCACATAACCCCATGACTGAGGAACCTCCACTGGCTCCCCGTCCAGAAAAGATGCCAATTCAAGATACTGACACACACCTACAAAGCCCTACATGACCAAGGACCAGAATACATGGACCACTGCCTGAACTATCACCAACCATACAGAAATCTTCACTCCGCCTCCCTCGCACAGACTCCATGAATCCGTTGTAGCCACAGCAGAGGCCGCTCCTTCACCCACTTCGCTGCCAAGTCCTGGAACACTCTCCGCCTCCAACTCCAAATGTCACCCTTGCTGATGGACTTCAGGAAGAGACTCAAGACATGGCTTTTCGACTAAGCCCAGCAACCCACAGCCTGGATTTCCTCATGGGTGATACGCTGAGCTTTAGAAGTGCTGATTGATTGATGTCTTCCTACCCCTGTGGTACTTGCTTAACAAAGACCGGAGGCCAGTTCTTCAGCCAGTATGATATCATAATCATCCAATAGATGTGACCAGAAAATTGCTTTAATAGTGCATTGTATGTCCCACTCAAACTGTATGTTTAAGTCATAAACCCTATTAGGAGCATTTACATGTTTGTCTTGAGTTTCAACTCATATATATTCATCAGTTGGATGCGTATTAAGAAATTTATGAAGCGTCTGAAGCATTATTATGACTTCTGCTGCACTGTCTAGAAGTGCTCTTGCCCAAATTCTGGTCTGCAGGAGGACTTGTAGCTGTAGTGGCATGTTTTTTAGAAAGTTCTGCTGCTTTCTTCTTTTTTATAGGAGATTTGGAGTCCAATCCTTTCGCCTCCTTTTTGCGCTGACATCATTCTCATGTCTGGCTCCACCTTTCCTGCTATACTCCGCCTTTCTTCGATACTTGGATCGGCTCCGTCTTTCGGTTGTTTTACCATCAGTGTCATGAAAAGAACACGAAGAGCAGCTATCAGAATGCTGATACCGTTCATGATTTTTAATTGTTTCATGGTCCCTCAAGTTGTAATCACTCTGCCGGATTCCTGAGATGCGGGTGATCCTGTCTGTCCTTTCTCTTTCTCCCTCTGTTTCTTTTTTCCTTCTGTTGCAGATTTCTCTTTAGCTGAACCCTTAGTGTAGCTTTTAGGGTTTAAATGTAGTTTAATGGCTTCAGCATGCAAGGAAGCAGGAGCTACAGAGCTGTAAACATCTGCAATTATTTTAGGTAGTTTTTGTTTGCGATCTTGAACTGAAGCAGCTTCCTGTTTCTTACGTATAGCCAGAACTGAAACTTCTCCTTAATATTGTTTAGCATGATGGAGGAAACCATGGAGAAGATTCCCGTAAATTTTATACCTAAATATAAATGCTCATTATGTACTCGTTTCAGTACATCAGGTAGTACTACCAGTAAAGCTGTGCCATGTGTACTGGTGTAGAGCATACAAATCTACTTCCCCAGGAGTTACACTCCTCGACGGGTGGCACGATCCAAAGAGGAAGATACATAGTCAATATCCTATGTTTATCCTGGGGGGTGGTGTATGATTACACTGCTTCCAACAGGCTAGTCTTGCGACTAATCCAGAAGGCTATTGCATCTCGCTTCATGGGGGCCTTACCTCTGATAGCATTAATAGTCTGAGGACTAATAGTTTGTACTTGTGTTGGAGTTACTGGCACTACTGCGAGAGGGGAGCGAGAACTCAAAGTGCGCTGTATGAACTGCACCAGTCTCCTGTATGAGGTGACTGTGTATTTCAGTACCCATACCACATCAGCAGGTGCTGAGGTATCAGAAGGGGGAACGGACATGTAGCCAGCTAAGACTGGCCATGTATCCCCATCATTGTTCAGGGGTCCCAGGTGGACATTCCTTTGGGTGTGTGGTAATTGACCAGTGAACTAGTTCTGGTGTTCCTGGTAAGTCAAAGGGATTTCCACATCTTGGTAAGCCTTATAGTGTACTGGTGGATCTAACGCTGAATAGTCTCAAAACTGCCATGGAGCAGCATTGATAGGCTCAAACTTAATCCATGAGTAAAATGTCTCAAAGACAGATGCTGCATTTGCAGCAACTACAAAAGTAACTGCCCATTCCCCTCATCGAGTGAGATGCTGACTAACAGCTTCCCTGTAATTGGGAAACATCTATTACAACGCAGGCATTACATCATAATCGTAATTGTAAAACATGCATTGTAATGGTAATTGTGTTGTAAAATCCACTGTGTAAAAGTATGTCCTGTAATGGTATGCGTTGTAACATCATATATTCCCTGTAATTGGCTCCTATCACTATAGGTGCTGCCTTGGTGAACCGATTCTATGAAAATGGAATCAATGAATTAGAAAACCCAACCCTTTTAAAAGTCAAATTTGATAAACCTACGGAAATAGGTGCTCCCTTATCCCCAGTAGGAGGTAACAATGATTTCTACTGATGTGTCCATAAAGTCGTAATTATGGTTCTCAAGTGGGTTATGAATAGTGCACGAAATACTCAATGTGTAACCTTAAAGGTGTGAGCCCCATGTTGGATGGCAACTGCTGTGTTAGCTATGACTCTGGCATTGTTCTACAAGGTTTTCTTTCTCACCCACTAGCGACCCAAGTAAACATAGTTCAGTGCACCAGCTCTGACTGTGACAGGCTAGTTGTAGTAGTTCACAGAACCCCACTCAATACATTGCTTTTGGGTTACTAACAATCCCTGAAAAAGGATCAGGGGCACCGTGGGAACAGTAAACCTATTTTGCTCTTCACAGTGTCACCCAAAGTACTAAGAAGAACAGACACTTTTATCTAAAAGTATTTATTACAATAGGGCGAACCTGTTTTTTTAGTACATCTAAAATAATGACAAAGGATATCATAAAGCTTTCCTGAAAACTACAAACAGGAGCCCAGAAACCCACTACATTATTTAAATTACAGCTTTAAGCATCCTGCCTATGTCAACACATAGTTTTTATACTATCTGGTGGATGCATGTGTTGTCAACAATGAAATATGTGAACATGTTGCCCTGAAACAACAATGGCCTACCACTAGGGTCGGCTTTAGCACTGCTGGCATTTGGTGTGACACTCTACGCCACTTCACTCTATGCCTCTCTACTCTACTCTGCACTACTCTACTCTATGCCAGTGCACTCTACCCCACTCTACTATGCACCACTGCTCTATACACCAGTCCAGTCTAGGCCACTCCACCCTGCTCTGCAACACTCCACTCTATTCCACTCTACTCTGCTACCCTGTTCTCTTTGCCACTGTACTCTATTCCACTAGTCTATGCCACTGCACTCTGTCCTGCACCACTCCACTCTACCCTGCACCACTCCACGTTACTGTACTCTGAAACAATGTTTGCAGCTGCACTCTAAGCCACTCTTCTTCACTTTGCATCCCTCCAATTAATGCTACTGCACTCTACGCCACTCTACTCTACTCTTCACTACTCTATTCCAATGCGCTGTATGCCAGTACTCTATCCTACTGCACTCTACCCTGAACCTCTCCGCTCTACCCTGCACCACTCCACTCTATGCCACTTCACTCTACTCTCAATCTACTCGAAGCCACTGCACTCTATCCTACTGCACTCTACTCCACTCTGCGCCACTCTACACCACTGCACTCTACACTGCGCCACTCTACTCTGTACCACTCTACTCTGAGCACTGCCCTCTGTGCCCCTCTAAACCACTGCACTCTACGTCAATACACTCGACACCACTTTACTCAAAATCAGTGCACTCTATGCCACTGCACTCTACTCCAACTACTCTGCGCCACTGCACTCTATGTCACTATGCTCTGCTCAGCAACACTCTATGCTTCTGCACTCTATGCCACTGCATGCTATGCTACTCTATTCTACTCTGCACCACTGTACTATGTGCCACTCTGCTCTGCACCACTCAACTCTGCCTCAATCTACTCAACGCTACCCTACTCCATGCCACTGCACTCTACGCCACTTTACTCTGCAAGACTGCACTCTCAGCCACTGAACTCAACGCCACTCCAGTCTGCACCCCTGCACTCTATGCCATGCCATTTGTAAGCTACGCCACTCTACACCATTGCATCTCTATGTCACTGCAATCTATGCAACTCTTTTCTACTCTACACCACTGTACTCTATGCCACTGCTCTCTTCACTACTCTACTATGTACCACTCTACTCTGCACCACTCAACTCTAAGCCACTGTACTCTACACCACTGCACTCTACTCTGCACCACTCAACTCCACTCTGCGCCACTGCCTTCTGCATCACTCCAAGCCACTCTAATCTATTCTGCATCACTCCACACCACTGCTCTCTACACCACTCTACTCTACACCACTGCACTCTACACAACTCTACTCTACACCTCTGTACTCTACCCTGCACCACTCCACTCTACCCTGAACCAATGCACTCTATGCCACTTCACTCTACTCTGAAAGAATCTACTCTACTCTGCACCACTCTACTCTACACCACTTTACTCAAAACCAATGCACTCTACACCACTGTACTGTATGCAAATCTACTCTGCACCACTGTATTGTATGCCACTTCACTCTAGGCCACTCTACTCCACTCTATGACACCCCACTCTATGATACCCCACTCTGTGATACTCCCTCCCATTAAATTCTATTCCACTCTAAGACACTCTACTCCACTCTATGCCACTCTACAACTCTACTCCACTCTACAATGCGCTACCATCTCCCCCTATGCCACTCCATGCCCCTTAACTCTACTCTATTCTATGACACACTACTCCACTCTATTCCATTCAATGCCACTACTCTACACCACTCCACTCTACAAGACTGTACTCCACTCTATGCCTTTTCACTCTCCTACACTACTCCATTCTATGCCACTCCACTCTATGCCACTCTACTCTACGGCACTCTATTCTACAACACACTACTCCACTCTACGCAACACCCCCTTCACCACTCCACTCTGCTCTACACCACTCCATGACACTCTATGCCATTCCACGACTCTGCTCTGACATTCTACACCACTCAACTCTACTCTACGCCCTTCCACTCTATGACACTCTACTTCCTCCAAGCCACTTCATGCCAATCCATGACACTAGACTTCAATCAACTCTACACCAATCTATGCCACTCCATGCCACTCCATAAAACTCTACTGTACTCCACTTTATGACATTCCACTCCATGAAACTCTCCTTTACCCCATCAACTATTAGCCATGCCAAACAGCACCCACGCTGCTGCGCCAGATGGCTAAAACATATCGTCTAAGCCAATAGCTCTTGCATAGGCGAGACCTATGGGCTTTGCCAATGATTGTTATATTTAGGTGTTCTGACCATTTGACGAAACCAATAGGTCTGCCTAACTTAAAATAACACACTTTATATTGTACGTGACATAGTCAGCTGTGTGCAGCAGGGGGTTGGGCACCTGCGAAGTGGTTCAGGCCAGGCCCTGCGTCCAGCTCCATGCTGTGCATGGTGATGGACATCTTACTTTACATTAAAAAACATAGAAATTCACTGGAAAAAAGCAAAAGTTAAAGTGATATTATTGTTAACAATTGTAATAATATCTTACTTAACATTAAAAAAACCTTAAAAACTCACTGAAAGAAAAAAGGTTAAAGGGACTTAATAGTTAGGTGAAAATGTTAGTTAAAACATACCATTTTCAAAAGAATAGATCCTCTGGAATTCACCAGTTATAGTTATGTCAAGTAACTATAACTTGTGCCCTAAAGTAACCGTAACTGTGCCCCCACCATGCACAGGGTTATTAGTTTAAAATGGTATTTTGGAGTGTCGTACGGTGGCATAGAGTGGGGTAAGGTGTTGTACTGGGGAGTAAAGTGGAGTTGAGCAGAGTGGAGTGGCGTAGTGTACAGTGGAGTAAAAGTATTATAGAGTGGAGTGGTGTGTCATAGAGCACAGTGGAGTAGAGTGGAGCGGCGTAGCATAGAGAGGAGTGAAGTGTCATAGAGTGGAGTGGCGTGTCATACAGTGGAGTGGAGTGTTGTAAAGGGTCGCAAAGTGTCATAGAGTGGAGTGGCATTGAGTGAAGTAGAGTGTCGTGGGGTGGCGTAGAGTAGATTGTGGAGAGTGGAATGGCCTAGATTGTCGTCGAGTGGCATAGAGTAGAGTGGAGTGGAGTAGTGTGGCATAGAGTAGAGTGGAGTAAAGTGGGGTGGAGTGGCATAGAGGGAGTCACATAGAACGTTGTAAAGTGCAGTAGAGTGTTGTACAGTGGCATGGAGTGGAGTAGAGTGGAGGAGCATAGAGTGTACTAGAGTGACTTAGAGTGTAGTAGAGTGTAGTAGAGTGTCGTAGAATGGAGAGATGTAGAGTGGAGTGTTGTACAGTGGTGTAGAGTGGGGTAAAGTGCCGTACAGTGGAGTAGAGTGAAGTGGAGTCGAGTGGAGTGGCATAGCCAAGAGTGGAGTAAAGTGTCATAGGGTGGAGTGGCATGTCGTGGAGTGACATGTTGTCGATGTCGAAGAGGGGAGTGGCATAGAGTAGAGTGTTGTGGAGTAGAGTGGAGTAGAGTAGAGTGGTAGAGTACGGTGGAGTGGAGTGGCACAGAGTGTCACAGAGTCGAGTGAGATAGAGTGGCGCAGAGTGGAATGGCATAGAGTAGAGTACTGGAATACAGTGTAGTAGAGTGGAGTACTGTGTCATAGAGTAGAGTGTAGCAAAGTGGGGTGGAGTAGAATAGAGTGAGTTGCGTAGAGTGGAGTAGAGTGTCGTAGAGTGGCATAGAGTGGAGTAGAGGGTTGTACAGTGGCATAGAGTGGAGCAGAGAGTTGTAGAGTGGAGGGGCGTAGACTGTTGTACAGTGGAGTAGAGTGTCCTAAAGGGAATAAGAGTGGAGTGGCATAGAGTGGAGTGGAGTGTAATGGCGTACAGTGTCATGGCGTAGAGTGTTGTGTCGTAGAGTGTTGTGGAATAAAGTGGAGTGGCGTAGAGTGGAGTGACATAGAGTGGAATAGCATAGAGTGCAGTGGTGTAGAGTGGAGTTGCATGTCGTTGAGTAGAGCGGAGTGGTGAGTGGTAGAGTAGAGTGAATTGTCATGTAATAGAATGGCGTGTCGTACAGTGTCTTACAGTGATGGTAGAGTGGAGTGGCATAGAGTGGAGTGGCATAGAGTGGAGTGACGTAGAGTGCAGTGATTTCTTGTACAGTAGAGTGGAGTGTCGTCTCACAGAGTACTGTGTCATATAGTGTCTTACAGTGGAGTGGAATAGCATAGAGTGGAGGGGCATGGAGTGGCATGTCGTAAAGTAGAGTGGAGTGTTGTAGAGTGGAGTGTTGTTCCACAGAGTAGCATTTCATACAATGTCTTACAGTGGAGTGGCGTAGAGTGGAATAGCATAGAGTGGAATGGCGTTTCGTAGAGTGGAATGTCATACAGTGGAGTGGTGTGTCATGTAGTGTCTTTTGCATCTTCCATTGACTTTTTAGACAGACGAAGCAGCAAAATGGGAGAGTCCTTGATTTCTGCATCATATATCTAACATATCCCTATGTTTTTTCACCTGTAAGATCGATGAGGCACTCTACAAAAGTGTAAATACTTAGGAAATGTATTTTTCCTGTTCTATATATATTTTTTAAAGCAACAGAGTACTGCGGTACTATCTTGGAAATACCGTGGTACCTATTGAAATAAAACAAAAGATTTATGACAAAACAATAAAACAACAATATATTATTCTTATTTATTATTCTTTCTAATGAATCTTTTTTTTTTATTTCAAAAGGTACCATGGTACTTCCTAGATAGTACAGTACTCCGTTACCATTTTTTAAAAATATATAGAGCAACAAAAATATGTTTCCCTAACTATTTACAATTAAAAAAAAAAATCTTTTTATTGATTACAACAAACAACGGTACAGACATCACTTAGCACATTCTGTGATTCACATTAATAATTGCTGTGTAACATATGGGTTACTTTCAATATTTAGTGCGTCCCTTGGTTAGATTGCTCCTGTAATTTAAGACTCTGGCTCATCAGGGGACAGTTGCGACGGTAAACTGGGCGGTACACATATTTCTCCCCTGTATTCATTCCATTTGCCCCACATTTGCGTCTACTTCTTCGGGCACCCCCTGGACACATATACTGTTTTCTCCCTAAACATGCACCAGTCCATGTCTTGTTTCCATTCCATCACTGTCGGAGCATCTTGTGCCCCCCATTTTCTCTAAGCCCGGGCGGAGACCTCCGCTCCGCCCGCGGAGTGTGCGGAGATTTGCCTCCTCCACGTTCCGTGGAGAACGCGGAGAAGGCAAATCTCCGCACACTCCGCAGCGGAGCGGAGTTGGCCAGCCCCCGCCTCCACCCCGCTATATTAACAAGTAATTCTACATAACTTAAAAGTAAATGAAAACCACTTACCTGTACTGCGGCATCCCCGGGCTGCCCTCCTCCTCTTCCTCGCCGTCTGGTTAATCCTTGAGAAAACTGCGCATGCGCGCAGGCCAGCGCATGAGCATTTCTCGCAAGAAATGCGCGGCGCGCGCATGCGCAGTTTTCTCGATTACCCAGATGGCGAGGGAAGGAGGAGGGCAGCCCTGATGCGCAGAGTAAGTGGCTTTAATTTACTGTTAAGTAATCAAATACTTGTTAATATAGGGGTGGAGGAGTGGGTAGGAGTTCCACGGGGTTTGTTCACAGCTCCATGGACCCCCGCGTGGCCCTGCTACGCCCACTATGCCCAGGGATAATTTTCTGTCAATGATTGCTTAGCGATCATCTGACCCAGCGACACCCATGTTTTCTCTTTACTACCCAAATATGTTGGTTCCCATATATTTAGCAGACATCTTTTGGCCACGAGTACCAGTCTCTCTCCCAGTACCCCCCCCCATGCACCGGATGACATCACTCCAGAACTTACTAATGTGTGAGCACTCCCACTTGATATGTAAGAACATGCCCTCTCGGTCGCACTGTCTTCTGCAACTAGGGTCTTCCCTATATCCCATCTTGACCAAAGCTGGCCTTGTGACATATATTCTATGCAATATTTTCAGTTGCACCAATTTTAGTTTGGAGGAAATTGCTACCTCCTTTGGTGATGCCAGTGCTTCCAGCCAGACCTTATCCTCCAGCTCCGACAAGTCACTTTCCCATTTTTCGCGGAGCTGTGGAAGAGGATCCGGGGAGTGGTTAATCAGCTTTGAGTAAGTCAGGGAAATTTCTTATTTTGGCATGAACCCATCGAGAAGCCTATCCTCAAACGGTGAAGCCTCAGGAGGAGTCTCTCCCCTTTTGGACCGCTGTCAGCAAGGCATGTCGTACCTGTAGATAACGGAATCTCTCAGTTTCCGCCAATTCGTATTCTTGCTGTGGAGAAGGGCACAACCTCCCCCTTTTTCCAAAGGTCGATCACCCTAGATATCCCAATGGTATCCCATTTATCGAAACCCCTTGTCTTCCAGAGTGAGCCCAGTTGTTCCGTATCCCACAGCGAGGTGGCCAGTGTTATTTTCTTTGCCCATCCAAGACTTCTATGCGCCGCATGCCACACCTGAATTGAGTGCTTTGTGGGAAACTATTTACACTTTTGTAAAATGCCTCATGTCTTCCTGTAGTTAAAAAACAGGAATAACAGTGTGGTCAAAACAATGTGGCTGCTTTTACTTATGTAAGAGCTGTCATTAGCCAGGATTATTGTGTTGTGTCACCACCATTTAGCATGATATACCTCGAATTACCGCGGTATACCATGGCCAAATATATCATTTCGTTTTTGCCCCTTATTACTAAAAAATAACTGAACCAATTTTCATGAAATAGCAAAAAGGATCCTTTCCAGATCCTAATCTATATCTCTGTTAATTTCAGGAAAATTTGTTCAGCCGGTTTGCCACTACGTCTGTATATATATGTATGTATGTATGTATGTATGTATGTATGTATATATATATTCACTGAAAAAACCATAGGTTTCAGGCACGTTATAGTTAGAAATTTGCATTTAAAAAACCTTAGAAATTCACTGAAAAAGCCATAAGGTTTTAGGGACAGTTATAGTTAGTTGGACATTGCACTCTGTACAAAACCCGTGAAATTCCCCGTTATAGTTAGTTCAGGTAACTATAACTGCGCCTCCGCAATGCACTGCTGATGACGTCACATATTACATCACTCATGACATGGTCAGTGACATCACTGATGACATCACTGATGACATCTCAAATGACATCACTGATGACATCACTGATGACATCATCCATGTGAGAATTTAATGCATCTTCTCACACTCCTAATATAAGTTTTGAAACACCCACTCTAAATTACAGACTGCCATTCTCAAAACCATACACACTCCAATACCAATAAGTACATACCCACTCACTGATTCTTAGGTCTACACACACACATCTACTCACTCACCCGTACAGTCACTCATACTTACAGTCACTCAGTACAGGACTATCATATGCACTCATACACCTATATAAACACTCACACAACGCAACTCATCCATAGGCCGTCCTGTCATTGCAAACAGCAGTGTCCCAGGGGTAGGCACCCCGGGGACACTGCAGGAGCCCGGCCCTGGGGGTGGCGGTCCCCAGGGCCACCCACAGGCTCCAGAAGGGGGACGCGCGGCCCCCCTCCCCACATCAGCAAAGCCCCGGGAGGTGGTGGTCCCTGGGCTTTGGGGTCCAAAACGGACCCCCATTTTGATTTGTTAGTGCCCCGGGAGGTGGCAGTCCCGCGGGCATGTGGGGGGCTCAAGCCCCCCACACAGGAAAAACAACAAAAAAAAGAAGCCCCGGGAGGTGGTGGTCCTCGGGGCTGCGGGAGGGCTCAGAGCCCTCCCGCACCATTTTAAAAGAAAGCCCCGGGGGTGGCGGTCCCCGGGGCTTAGGGGGACCTTTGAGGCCCCCTATACATAAATTTAACCCCCCCCACCATGCCCCCGGGACTTGGGCCACCCGGGGGCAAAATACAATCGAAGCGCGGGAGACCGCTCTTCGATTTTTTTTTTTTTCGGCAGGATTCGCGCTCCCTGAGCGCATCCTGCCGATTTAAAAAAAAAAAAATGCTTTTTTCTGCCCAAGGGGTCCTTGTGGGACCCCTGAGCAGACCTAGAGGTCAGGGTGTTTCTACCCTGCCCCCTTTGTGCTTTGCGCACTTTTTTACTGCTTTCTTGTTCCTCGGTTCTACCGAGGAACAAGATGGCTGCCAACACTTCCTGGTTTGGAGTGTTGACAGCCAATTAGCAGACAGCTCGTGATCGGGAGGGTGCGCCGAATCCGACGCGGCCATAGATATATATGTACTTTTACTTTTGATTTTCTCAGCAACTACTGAACGGATTTACACCATTTAACAAAAGGGTTCTTCTGAACCAAGAACTACCTCTTTGCCAAATTTGGTGTAATTCCGTTCAAGCAGTTCGAGCTGCAGCCGTGTCTGAAGTTTCCTATGGGAAATTGATTTTTTGACTCTTATTTTTTTAACTTCTCCGCAACTACTGAACGGATTTACACCATTTAACAAAAGGGTTCTTTCTGAACCAAGAACTACCTCTTTGCCAAATTTGGTGTAATTCCGTTCAGCAGTTCGGGCTGTAGCCGTGTCTGAAGTTTCCTATGGGAAATTGATTTTTGACTCTTATTTTTTTAATTTCTCCATAACTACTGAACGGATTTACACCATTTAACAAAAAGGGTTCTTTCTGAACCAAGAACTACACTGTTTGTTAAATTTGGTCAACTCGCTCAGCAAGTTCGGACTGTAGTCGGTCTAAGGTCTCCTATGGGAAAGTGAATGGGGAAAACACGTTTTGGGACCCCTTTCTCGGCCCTCCCTTGACGAGTAACCTGAGACTTTCAGGGTAGGATGCGGACCGGAGCGGGCCATAAAGTTTGAAAATTTCGTGAAGACCCGTCAACTTCGACAAGAGTTATTTCAAATAGAATGTCGGCGGATTTCCTATGGAAAATAGGTCCTAACTATAACTATCTACTGGCGACCGCTAGTAGATAATATATATATATATATATATATATATATATATATATATATATATATATATATATATATATATATATATATATATATATATATATATATATATATATACATATATATATATATATGTATGTATGTATGTGTATATATATATATATATATATATATATATATATATATATATATATATATATATATATATATTATCTACTGGCGGTCGCCAGTAGATAGTTATAGTTACAACCTATTATCCATAGGAAATCCGCGACATTCTATTTGAAATAACTCTCTTGCCGGTTGACGTATCTTTGCGAAATTTTCAAACTTTTGTGGCCCGCTCCGGTCCGCTCCTACCCTGAAAGTCTCGAGGGATTCGTGGCTGGGGGCCGAGAAAAAGGGGGGTCCCAAAACGTGTTTTCCCCATGCACTTTTCCATAGGAAACTTTAGACACAGCTACAGCCTCGAACTGCTGAACGGAATTACACCAAATTTGGCAAAGAGGTAGTTCTTGGTTCAGAAAGAACCCTTTGTTAAATGGTGTAAACTGCTCAGTAGTTACTGAGAAAATGAAAAGTAAAAAAGTTGAGTGATATCTATGGCCGAGTAGGGTCCGCGTACCCTCAGCGCACCCTGCGCGCACCATCCCGATCACGAGCTGCATGTTAATTGGCTGTCGGCTGGCTGTCAACATTCCGATTCAGGAAATGTTGGCAGCCATTTTGTCCCTCGGTAGAACCGAGGACAGAAACAAATGCGCAAGCGCACAAAGGGGGCAGGGTAGAAACACCCTGACCCCCTAGGCTTGCTCAGGGGGTCCCACGAGGACCCCTGGGCAAAAAAAAAAAATTTTTTAAAAAATCGGCGGGATGCGCTCAGGGTGCGCGAATCCTGCCGGAAAAATCGAAGCGCGGTCTCCCGCGCTTCGATTGTAATTTGCCCCCGGGTGGCCCAAGTCCCGGGGGCATGGTGGGGGGTTTAATTTTTGTGTGTGGGGGCCTCAAGGGCCTCTCAAGCCCCGGGGACCGCCACCCCCGGGGCTTTCTTTCAAAAATGGTGCGGGAGGGCTCTGGAGCCCTCCCGCAGCCCCGAGGACCACCACCTCCCGGGGCTTTTAAAAAAAATTAAACAACCTGTGTGGGGGCTCCAGCCCCCACACGTCCCGGGACCGCCACCTCCCGGGGCACTAACAAATTAAAATGGGGGTCTGCTTTGGACCCCGAAGCCCCGGGACCACCACCTCCCGGGGCTGTGCTGATGTAGGGAGGGGGGCCGCGCGGCGCCTCCTGGAAGCCCTTGATGGCCCTGGGGACCGCCACCCCCAGGGCCGGCTCCTGCAGTGTCCCGGGGTGCCTACCCCGGGACACTGTGGTTTGCTATGGCAGGACGGGAGCCTCGCGGCCCCGTCCTGTCATAGCAAGCTGCTTGGATATTGGAAGAGAGAGCAGGGAAACCTGCTCTCTCTTCCAATATCCAAAGCCGATTGCTTTTCCACATGGGGACAGCATGTCAGCTGCTCCCCATGTGGAACAGCAATGCCGGCTCCCAAGGGACGTGGGGAGCCGGCGGGACTGTGGGGGGATTGGGGACCCCCCACAGTCCCCAACGGAGAGGGCCAGCCCCGGGGGATGGGGTCCCCGGGGCAAGTAGTGGCCCAGGAGGGGCCACGCGGCCCCCCTCCCCAAAAAGAAAAAAAAAAAAAAATGGAAAGGCCGGCCCGAGGGATGGGGTCCCCGGGGCCTTAAATGGCCTGAGGAGGGGCCACGCAGCCCCCCTCCCAAGAAATAAATAAAAGGCCATGCCCCGGGGATGGGGTCCCCGGGGCCAATACAGGCCCAGGAAGGGGGGCCACGGGACCCCTTCCCGTTCTGTTTTTAAATTAAATTTAAAAAAGGGGGTAAGGCCCTGGGGAATGGGGTCCCCAGGGCCCAAAAAGCAGAAAAAGGAAGGGGGGCACACAGCCCCCTTCAGGGGACAAAAAATTTGTTTTTTTTAAAAAAACGATCGGGCCGGCAGGCCCCGTTCCCCTTCCTTCACCACTCGCAAGCAGCCCCCTGGCGCGTTTGCAGAGGGGGAATGAATTCCCTTGAATACTGGGGGTCCCTGGGGACCAGCTAGCCCACCAGGAACCTCCAATATGCGCCAGGGGGCTGCGTTGCAGAGACGTGTAGAGAGGCCACACCCCTTTACACCTCTCTGCAACGCAGCTCTCTGGCGGCTTTGGAGGTATATGGTGGGCTAGTTGGACTCCGGGGACCCTCAGGATTCAAGGGACCGAATCCCCCAGCTTGAAACGCGCCACGGGGCGGCGTTTGCACATGGCTAAGAGGGAGGGGCGGGGCTTCAGGTGACATGTGTGTAAACAGGCCCCGTGGCGCGTTTAAGATGGGAATTAAGTCCCTTCAATCCTGAGGGTCCCTGAGGCCAACTAGCCCAACAGGTACATCCAGAAAGCGCCACAGAGCTGCGTTGCAGAGAGGTGTAAAAAGGGTGTGGCCCTCTACACGTCTCTGCAACGCAGCCCCCTGGCGCATATTGGAGGTTCCTGGTGGGCTAGTTGGCCCCTAGGGACCCTCAGGATTCAAGGGGACTTAATCCCCCAACTTAAAACGCGCCACGGGGCGCGTTTGCACAGATGTCACCTCAGGCCCCGCCCCCTCCCTTCACCATTGTGGAAATATTCTTCTAAAATCATCCGAAATACGAATTCCGATTTACTCACCTGTTATCAGGAGAGACCTCAGTGCTGTATCTTTCAGCCCAGTACTGGTCCTGAAAAGTAATTTTAACCGTACTTACCAGTAACTTGAATTTCCTTCCATAGGCTAACATTGACTGGTTTCACTTGGAAATTCTTCTAAGTGTGGAGTTTTGGAACTTTAAAATATTCCTCTAAAATCAGCTTCGAAATACTGAATTCCGATTTACTCACCTGTTATCAGGAGAGACCTCAGTGCTGCATCTTTCAGCCCAGTACTGGTCCTGAAAAGTAATTTTAACCATACTTACCGGTAACTTGAATTTCCTTCATAGGCTAACATTGACTGGTTTCACTTGGAAATTCTTCTAAGTGTGGAGTTTTGGAACATTAAAATATTCCTCTAAAATCAGCCGAAATACGAATTCCGATTTACTCACCTGTTATCAGGAGAGACCTCAGTGCTGCATCTTTCAGCCCAGTACTGATCCTGAAAAGTAATTTTAACCGTACTTTACCAGTAACTTGAATTTCCTTCCATAGGATATCATTGCCTGCTTTTTGCTGAAAAAAGTTTCTAAGTGTTGATTTTTGAAACATACAAATATTCCTCTAAAATCAGCCGAAATACGAATTCCGATTTACTCACCTGTTATAAGGAGAGACCTCAGTGCTGTATCTTTCAGCCCAGTACTGGTCCTGAAAAGTAATTTTAACGGTACTTACCAGTAACTTGAATTTCCTTCCATAGGCTAACATTGACTGGTTTCACTTGGAAATTCTTCTAAGTGTGGAGTTTTGGAACTTTAAAATATTCCTCTAAAATCAGCCGAAATACGAATTCCGATTTACTCACCTGTTATCAGGAGAGACCTCAGTGCTGCATCTTTCAGCCCAGTACTGATCCTCAAAAGTAATTTTAACCGTACTTACCAGTAACTTGAATTTCCTTCCATAGGATATCATTGCCTGCTTTTTGCTGAAAAGTTTCTAAGTGTTGATTTTTGAAACATACAAATATTCCTCTAAAATCAGCCGAAATACGAATTCCGATTTACTCACCTGTTATAAGGAGAGACCTCAGTGCTGTATCTTTCAGCCCAGTACTGGTCCTGAAAAGTAATTTTAACCGTACTTACCAGTAACTTGAATTTCCTTCCATAGGCTAACATTGACTGGTTTCACTTGGAAATTCTTCTAAGTGTGGAGTTTTGGAACTTTAAAATATTCCTCTAAAATCAGCCGAAATACGAATTCCGATTTACTCACCTGTTATCAGGAGAGACCTCAGTGCTGCATCTTTCAGCCCAGTACTATTCCTGAAAAGTAATTTTAACCGTACTTACCAGTAACTTATATTTTCTTCCATAGGAATCCATTGTCTGGTTTTCAGCAAAAAAGTTTCAAAGTGTTGATTTTTACAAACTACAAATATTCCTTAAAAATCACCTGTATGACTTAAACGCATTCTTTCAACTGTTTACAGGAGATGCACCAGTGCTGGATCCAGGCTCCAACACTGAGTAAGAAAAAGTAACGATAACAGTTTTTACCTGCTAAGTGAATTTCCTTCCATAGGATAACATTGGTGATTCTATGAGAAAAAGTTTCTAAGTGTCAACTTTTAAAATACAATAATATTCCTTAAAAATCACGACTGTAACCAAAACGCTTTTACTCAACTGTTTACAGGAGATGTACCAGGACTGAATCTAGGATCCAGTCCTGTGGTTAGAAAAGTAATCCATAAAGTAACTAATTGCATTTAACTAGAAATTCACATTGAGCTGAATGTTGCATTGTGTTTGAAAATGTGTTGCCCATTGCAACAACTGTAACTACTGTACTTAAAAGTCTATTGCCTATGTGCAAAGTATTTAAACTAAAGTAATTCATTCTGAGAAAGTATTTTTGTAATGTAATGTATAATGTAATTACAATGTAATTTAAAAAAATAAAATCTGTAAAAAAAAATTGTTTCTAAAAATGTAGTAAATCAGTATGAAAAAATGAGTATAACAATTAATACATTTAAAAATTGTCATTTACAAAACCTTTGAAATTCACTGAAAAAACCGTAGGTTTCAGGCACGTTATAGTTAGAAATTAGCATTTAAAAAACCTTTGAAATTCACTGAAAAAACCATAGGTTTCAGACACGTTATAGTTACAAATTAGCATTTAAAAAACCTTTGAAATTCACTGAAAAACCATAGGTTTCAGACACGTTATAGTTACAAATTAGCATTTAAAAACCTTTGAAATTCACTGAAAAAACCATAGGTTTTAGGGACAGTTATAGTTACTTGGACATTGCACTCGTACAAAACCCGTGAAAATTCCCCGTTAGTAGTTAGTTCAGCTAACTATAACTCGCGCCCAGCAATGCACTGCTGATGACGTCACATATTACATCACTCATGACATGGTCAGTGACATCACTGATGACATCACTGATGACATCTCAAATGACATCACTGATGACATCATCCACGTGATAATCTGATGCACCTCCTCACACCCTAATATAATCTTTGATACACCCACTCTAAATTACAGACTGCCATTCGCAAAACCATAGACACTCCAACACCAATAACTACATACCCACTCACTGATTCTTGGGTCTACACACACACATCCACTCACTCACCCGTACAGTCACTCATACTTACGGTCACTCAGTACAGGACTATCATATGCACTCTTACTCCTATATAGACACTCAAACAACGCCACTCATCCATAGAGATACTCAGACACCTAGTCAGTCATGCAAATAATTAAACACACTGACATTTACTCACCTATACAGTTATACACACACCAGCTCACTTACTCATACAAATAGTAGCACATTGTTACGCTCTTATACAATCACTGATACAAGCACACACTCATCCATACAGCCACTATCACAATCACTCACTCTTGCTTATAGCTATTTATATACTCCAACACACATATATACTGCCTTTCACATATGTAGTTACTCACACATGTACCACTGGGACATACATTCACTCACTAACACACTCTTACACACACTTACCCACCCATACAGTCTATCACAGATGCACTCTTGAAACCATCCACCCAGTGAATCACCCACTCACACATCTATGCACAGAGTTGCACACACCCCTCCCACACAAACACTCAGGCACCCATACAGATACTCAGACAAGCATTCAATAACTCATATAGACACTCATTTAGCTATTCACAAACACATGCAGCCACTTACACAGCAACAGACAGACGGATACAGACATTCACCCAGTTTAGTCACTAACCCATGCATTCAGTAAGATACGTTAAATCACTCACTTATAGAGTCAGTCACGCACCTACTAAATCATCCATACAGACACTTACACACCCACTCATTCTTCAATACGTCTTTTCCTATATATATTAAAAATATTTAAACTTTACAGAAACACACAGTCACTGGATGATGTCATCAGTGATGTCATTTGAGATGTCATCAGTGATGTCATCAGTGATGTCACTGACCATGTCATAAGTGATGTAATATGTGACGTCATCAGCAGTGCATTACGTGAGCGCGAGTTATAGTTAGCTGAACTAACTATAACGGGGGAATTTCACGGGTTTTGTACGAGTGCAATGTCCAAGTAACTATAACTGTCCCTAAAACCTATGGTTTTTTCAGTGAATATATATATATATATATATATATATATATATATATATATATATATATATATATATATATATATATATATATATATACATATATTTGAAAAGGTTTGCCATCTTGTGAGATGCACTCCCAGGAAGTAAGCAGACACAGGAACTGGGATATTAAAACACACTGACCAGCAGTTTAATGCAACGCGTTTCAGGCTTACGCCCTTCTTCAAAGCCAACTGCTCTCCAGGACGGCCAAACATTTCTGCCAGCATTTTCCCTCCATTTATTCAAGACACGCCCCAAGTGGGCTTCAAGTCACGCCCCAAGTGGGCCGGCAAATCACATTGCCTGCAAAGCATGATGGGGCTGGTAGTTCCTTACCCATGTGGGTCTGTTTGTAGCCATCACTGGTTTTCAAAGTTCTTTAAATGGTGCTTTAAAACAAAGAAACACAGCTCTCTTTACAGGCCGCTCCTCCTGTTCCACCCGCAGTCAATATAAAACAGCAGGTGGCCCCGTTTGGGATCTTGCGGTGGTGCTTCTCTCGACCTAGGCGGGCCGAATTATTTATTTGAAAAGGTTTGCCATCTTGTGAGATGCACTCCCAGGAAGTAAGCAGACACAGGAACTGGGATATTAAAACACACTGACCAGCAGTTTAATGCGACGCGTTTCAGGCTTACGCCCTTCTTCAAAGCCAACTGCTCTCCAGGACGGTCAAACATTTCTGCCAGCATTTTCCCTCCATTTATTCAAGACACGCCCCAAGTGGGCTTCAAGTCACGCCCCAAGTGGGCCGGCAAATCACATTGCCTGCAAAGCATGATGGGGCTGGTAGTTCCTTACCCATGTGGGTCTGTTTGTAGCCATCACTGGTTTTCAAAGTTCTTTAAATGGTGCTTTAAAACAAAGAAACACAGCTCTCTTTACAGGCCGCTCCTCCTGTTCCACCCGCAGTCAATATAAAACAGCAGGCTGCCCGCTTGGGATCTTGCGGTGGTGCTTCTCTCGACCCTGTTCATGGCGTGTGCCCTTGCTTTGGCGTAATTTCCACCTGGGAGTGCATCCCACCTAGAGGCAACTCTTCTTTTTTCATGTATAGCGGCCTGCCTGGTCGCGGGATGCACCACCGCGAAACACTTGCGGGTCCGCGGCTGC
The DNA here is from genome assembly GCA_963921515.1 of Calotriton arnoldi. Classification (NCBI taxonomy): domain Eukaryota; kingdom Metazoa; phylum Chordata; class Amphibia; order Caudata; family Salamandridae; genus Calotriton; species Calotriton arnoldi. The sequence continues at coordinate 2,337,676 of CAWUFW010002132.1, read as the reverse complement.
TGTATTGGGGCAGCTAACTGTGGAACAGGAGGTGCCTGTTATATGCAGGGGTGCCGGCGTGAACATCGGCAATCCTTTTAAAGACATTTTTGAATGTGAGTGCCGGCGGCGACCCACTTGGGTTTTACTGAACCACCAGTCCCAGGAAGCATTGCTTCAGGTGGTCCACCTGAGCATAATTATTAAGGGGATTTACTGGTGGCTGCTGCACACCGGCACGTCACATGGTCTGCCACTGAAGAGGGCGTTGGCCCAAAACGCGTCTGGCAGGAAGCAAGAAAAGGACTTTGTTCATGGCGTGTGCCCTTGCTTTGGCGTAATTTCCACCTGGGAGTGCATCCCACCTAGAGGCAACTCTTCTTTTTTCATGTATAGCGGCCTGCCTGGTCGCGGGATGCACCACCGCGAAACACTTGCGGGTCCGCGGCTGCTGTATTGGGGCAGCTAACTGTGGAACAGGAGGTGCCTGTTATATGCAGGGGTGCCGGCGCGAACATCGGCAATCCTTTAAAGAAATTTTTAATGTGAGTGCCGGCGGCGACCCACTTGGGTTTTACTGAACCACCAGTCCCAGGAAGCATTGCTTCAGGTGGTCCACCTGAGCATAATTATTAAGGGGATTTACTGGTGGCTGCTGCACACCGGCACGTCACATGGTCTGCCACTGAAGAGGGCGTTGGCCCGAAACGCGTCTGGCAGGAAGCAAGAAAAGGACTTTGTTCATGGCGTGTGCCCTTGCTTTGGCATAATTTCCACCTGGGAGTGCATCCCACCTAGAGGCAACTCTTCTTTTTTCATGTATAGCGGCCTGTCTGGTCGCGGGATGCACCACCGCGAAACACTTGCGGGTCCGTGGCTGCTGTATTGGGGCAGCTAACTGTGGAACAGGAGGTGCCTGTTATATGCAGGGGTGCCGGCGCGAACATCGGCAATACTTTTAAAGACATTTTTGAATGTGAGTGCCGGCGGCGACCACTTGGGTTTTACTGAACCACCAGTCCCAGGAAGCATTGCTTCAGGTGGTCCACCTGAGCATAATTATTAAGGGGATTTACTGGTGGCTGCTGCACACCGGCACGTCACATGGTCTGCCACTGAAGAGGGCGTTGGCCCGAAACGCGTCTGGCAGGAAGCAAGAAAAGGACTGTGCCCTTGCTTTGGCGTAATTTCCACCTGGGAGTGCATCCCACCTACAGGCAACTCTTCTTTATATATATATATATATATATATATATATATATATATATATATATATATATATATAAAGTCCACCCCCACTCACAAAAGAACGGGTCCGACACTTGCTCAGTAACGTCAAGTGATCTTTAATGCCATTACTTCAGGCGCATGGCGTTGAAATGCTATGTTCGTGAAACGCTTGGGCAGACGCGTTTCAGCCTTGCGGCTTTCCTCAGTGCCAGTTCCACATCAACAGCGATATTCCACCTGGAGGCTTGTTTAAATCTTCAGCGGTCGACTCCCATTGGAGTATGATGTTAGCCCATCCTCCACTGTACGGCCACTGCCAGCGCTGCTCCCCAGGCTGATTCACGCCAGGTTTTGTGTGCCCCGCTGCGAGTGCACATTAAGTAATTGGGCACCCGTACACCCAGTGGTGTCCCAAACCTGTTGGCCACGGTCCTCCAAACCACTGCGGCAGCCTTTCTAAGGGAGACATTGATGGTAAGTCACTTGTATGTCACCTTCACGCAGTCAATACTGCTTCCTCTCTCCCCTTCCAGCAGTGTTATCACAGTGAATATCTTGTCTGCCTGGGGGGGCGACGTGCTGTATTTTAGTACGAAATCCAATGTTTGCAAGCTGGCGTGTTGCTCCTGAACGAGAGGGCATGCCGGGAACCAGTGCCTGCTGACTGGTAAAACATGAAGTCCAGCCCCACTCACAAAAGAACGGGTCCGACACTTGCTTAGTAACATCAAGTGATCTTTAATGCCATTACTTCAGGCGCATGGCGTTGAAATGCTATGTTCGTGAAACGCCTGGGCAGACGCGCTTCAGCCTTGCGGCTTTCCTCAGTGCCAGTTCCACATCAACAGGGATATTCCACCAGGAGGCTTGTTTAAATCTTCAGCGATCGACTCCCATTGGAGCATGATGTTAGTCCATCCTCCACTGTACGGCCACTGCATGCGCTGCTCCCCAGGCTGATCCACTCCATGTTTTGTGTGCCCCGCTGCGAGTGCACATTAAGTAATTGGACACCCGTACACCTTATATATATATATATATATATATATATATATATATATATATATATATATATATATATACATATCATAACCTACTGGCAGTTCACAGTAGGTAGTTATAGTTAGGTCTGCTTTTCCAAGCATTATTTGGTTTGCTAATAACTTTGACCTTTGACCCCGTTGATGAATCTCCACAAATCTTTCCAGAAGAAAAGTTCAACATCCTCAGCGCCTTCCTGGAAAGTGTCGGGGTGATCTGTCAAGCGGGGGCTGAGAAGAATGGGGGGCCCAAAATGTAAAATCTATATGCATTTTCCATACTGCACCAAAGAACTATTCCACATCCTCAGAGAAATCTGCTCCCCAGATGCTGTTGAAAACACCATCCAGCCCTCCCAGTCCCTCTGCAACTCACTTGCCGACTTCTTCCACACCAAGATTACCAACATCTACAAGAACTTTGAACCTCAACCGCCACAGCTGGACCACCCTGCTCCTCCTACAATCTTCCCGCCCTACTTTCTGACAGACTGGACACCTCTCTGCACCGAAACCACAACTTCCATCATGTCCTCCTTCCATTCCGGAGCCCCAACCGACCTCTGTCCACACCACGCCTTCAACCTTGGACACAATGAAATCGGACCCCCACTCACCAGCATCATCAACTCAGCATTCAGATCCGCCACCTTCTCGGAAACCTGGAAGCACACCGAAGTCAAACCACTTCTGAAGAAACCCACAGCAGATCCACCCAACCTCAAGAACTACCGCCCCATCTCGCTACTCCCTTTCCCGGCCAAGGTACTGGAGAAAGCTGTCAACCGCAAACTCACAGACCACCTGGAATCCAACAACCTGCTTGACCCCTCCCAATCCAGTTACCGCTCGAACCACAGCACAGAAACTGCCCTTATAGCCGCCATGGACGACATCAGAGCCATCCTTGACCACGGCGTGTCAGCAGCCCTTATCATCCTTGACCTGTCAGCGGCCTTCGACACAGTCTCCGACCACCTCCTCATCCAAATACTTCACCATATCGCCATCTATGGCAACGCCCTCAAGCTTCTATCCTCTTTTCTCAGTGGGTGCACTCAGAGAATCATCTCCTGCCATACAACTCCGACCCCAAGAGCATCATCTGCGGCATACTCCAGGGCTCCTCACTCAGCCCCACACAGTTCAACATCTACATGACTCCACTGGTACCGATCGCTCGCAGCCACAGTCTTAACATCATCTCCTACGTCGACGACACCCAGCTCATACTCTCCCTCACCAAAGACATGGACACCACTAAAGCGAACTTCCAGAGTGCCATAACAGTCGTCGTTGACTGGATGAGAGCCAACTGCCTCAAACTCAATACCGACAAAACTGAAGTTCTCCTCTTCGGAAGACCCCCCTCACTGTGGGATGATGGATCCCAACCGACACCAGAAGAACTGTCACACAAGCCCTCATCACCAGTCGACTTGACTACGGGAATGCCCTCCACGCCGAAACCACCACCCTCCTCCTCAAGCACCTTCAAACAATCCAGAACACAGCAGCAAGAATCATCCTGGACCTGCCCAGACGATCCCACATCACCCCCCACCCTCGTAGCCTGCACTGGCTTCCTGTCAAGAAGAGATGCCACTTCAAGCTGCTCATGCACACCTACAAAGCTCTCCACAATACGGGACCACAATACCTGAACAACAGCCTGACCTTCCACCAGCCAATCACACACCTTCAGTCTGCCTCCCTGGCCCTCGCCACCATCCCTCGCATCCATCGTACTCGAGCCAGAGGACGCCCCTTCTCCCACCTTGCTGCCAAGGTCTGGAATGACCTCCCTATCCACCTCCAAACCTCTACCTTCCTTGCCAAATTGAGGAGTGGTCTCAAGACCTGAATGTTCCAATAGCCCCACCCAACGCAGTGCCAGGATACCCCCCAGGGTGATTAGCGCGCACTACAAATACTGATTGATTGATAGTCTTCTTTAGATATGTGTACAGCAAAAACTGCTGAACGGAATTACACCAAATTCGTCGGGAAGCTAGATCTTGATCTGCAGACTGTGCTTTTTGTTATTTGGGGTAAATCCATTCAGTAGTTTTTGAGATGTTAAGGGTAAAAAATAATTGTCTATTTTGGCATTTGGGCTCTCGAGAGTTCCGCGAACCTCCAGCGAGATCGCGAAATCAAAATGGAGCTCTGTGATTGTTCAAGAGGCCTGTTTTCCCTGTGGGCCTTCACACTCTAGCGGGAGTGAGAGGCTCCTGCGAGTCCCGCAATAGATAGTGCTCTGATTGGCTGGCTGTTGGAATGTTAGAAATGAAATGACCGCCATTACTTTTGCAAGCTATGTAAGGAGGCAGCAGAAAGGCATGCTGTCCCCCTAGATTTAGAGAGGAGGTGTCCAAGGGATAACTACTGTGATGATAATAAATGTATATTGTTTTTAACTAATATTTTGTGGGACTCTTGCCGGATTGTGAATAGTTAAAAGGAATAGATGAGTTCTCAATACACTCTATTAGTAGGAATGCATATTGTGGTCCTTGTTTTTGAGAGGAAGTGTGTAAGAGATAAGTACTGTGATGATTAGAAGGGTAAATCTTTTTTTTTAATTTTAAGATCTTGCGCAACTCTCGCGGGATTGTAAAAAGTAGGAAGGAGTAGCTGATATTTGAGTACACTCTACCATGCAGACTTGTTAATGTATGAAGGAGTCTTACTGGAGATGGTGTTCATCAGACTCTATTAATATACTCATTGGTTTGAGAAGGGTTGTGAGAAGAGTTAAGGCTCATCCAAACACCATACTACACACACTTGTAATCTGAGAGAGAGGTCTGAAAGGAGAGCCCAGCCCCCAGCCCTCAACACCCTACTATGCATACCTATCATTACAGAGAGAGATCACCCCCTGCTATGCACACCTGTCATCTGAGAGAGGTCTGAAAGGAAAGGGCAGTCCCTCCCCACACCCTATTCTGCACACCCACCATTACAGAGAGAGAGGTCCCACCAGAGAGGCACTTGGAACGCCATTCACAATTACTACAACAACACACACAAGGCATGGAAAAGCTATAGTGCCTGTACTATGCTTCATATCTGGCCAAAACATACAAAGAAGGCGATAAGGCAGGCAGGCTGCTGGCGCTACTGTTCACTCTATTTCCAGGGTGCTCTGTGATCACCTTCATTGGTGATCACAATGGGCGGCTACACCACATACAGTGGACATTAACACAGCGTTTTACCAATACTATTGGAACCTATATCAGCACACTGCCCTGTCTCCCACAGCTAATATTGATGACTTGGAACAACCTGTCAAACTCCCACGTTTGACGCTGGACCAACGGATGGCCAGAGAAGCCCCTTTTACTGAGCAAGAACTCAAGGGGGATTTATGAGACTTAATGACAGGCAAGGTCCCTGGCACAGATGGGATCCACTCTGAGTTCTCTTCAACATTTTCTTCTCAGTTAGTCCTGGGTCAGGTGAAGCTTTTTGACAGTGTACTAGTGGAGGGTAGGCTCCCTCCCTCTGTCACTGAAGGCTTCATTGTTTCCATATTGAAGCCTGACCGGGATGCCAAGGACATGGCTGCTTATCGCCTCCTTTCTATTCTCAATGTGGATTATAAGATCCTTAGTAAGTTGCTGGCAACCATCATATTGCTGGCACTACCATCTTTGATCTACCAAATCAGGGTGGGTTTGTTCCGACCCTCAACACCTGCTTCAATATTCGTAGGCTATTCTCGATCTTAGCCTATGCTCCAGATCCTTACCCTCATTCGGCTTGCCTCACCTTTGACTTGGAAAAGGCGTTTATTTCTCTTGATTGGATATATATGCACTTGGAGCTCCGTAAATATGGGTTTGGGGATTGCATAGCTGCTTGGGTTTGCATTTTATACGATGCACCCACATCCAGAGTGAAGACGGGACCCTGTATCTCCGACTCCTTCAGCATCTGCTCTCGAGCACCCAGTTGGCCGAGATGTCATGGATGCAACAGTGCCTTCAATTCATGATCCCTGCATGAATGCACCAATTTTAAATGAAGTAGACACTGATTCAGCAGAGGAAGAGTGCAAGTGCTGAGTGCTTAAAGGTGAATGGGTGCTGCTGTGGACAGCTTATGTCTCTGTTGTACAGAAACGGCCCATCTTGATTGTAGCAATCAGGGCAAGGGACATCCATTGTTGTGCACCCCGTGAAGTCTTCTCACTCTGCATGCCACCTGCTGCTTGTGTTGCCTGTGTTATGTTGTAAAATGTTAATTTTGAATTTTCAGTTATAGCAGTGGTCTACACTTTCTTATTTCACCCAGATAACATGTATTCCGCACTCGTTATAATGGACCTTCTGTTTATTTTTAAAAAGTCTGGTTTCTTTCAAATGAGTTCCCTATTAATATTGGTGGCACGTTTATAAATGTTTCAGTATTTTCTTTAACGCAATATCTATGTATTTAATTGAAAATAATTGTTTTTCAGTGCCTTTTTGAAAGATGTTAGTGGTGTTCTAATAATATACATAATAATAACATCTTTTTGGCACAATAAATGCATGCTCACATGTGTTATTTATTTTTGTATCAACCTCAAGTTAAAGTTCTGTTTATTTGCTAGGAATTTCTCCTTCAGTATTTCCCGGAGTCAGCCTACGAGTGCATGGTGTCTTTGCTGTTTTAGGTTATGTGAGAGCACATTGTATGTCACACCTTCAGGTAATTCATCCCATGCAGCCTCGCCCTGATTGCCGCCCCCATCAGTAGTGTCCAGATGCTGCTGTCTGGGGTATCCATTGGGCCAGATTTGCCATCCAAGGGTACTGGCTGGGTAGAAAATGTGAAATAGTTCTTTGTCCGGATCAATTTGTGTTGCCTTTATTTGCTTAACCACTTTGTGCATCTGCAATGAGATGTACGGAACTCGCTGTGACATGGGAGTCTTTGAAGTAAACTTAGTATTTAGCTACGCTCAGTAGCAGAGTGTGCTTATTTTATGATTCTTCCACCACATAGTGCCTGACAGTAGATAAAGCTTTAAAGAAGCTCTCTCTATAAGCTGCTCGCTGCTCGTATTGGGTCACCTCTGGGTGAGGTCTATGTCTAAGACTTACAGGCACATGCATCAAGGTAGGATTTTGCGAGTCCTTAATTGCGATTATTAAGGAATCACAATTAAGGACTTGCAAAAGCCTATGCATGTAGGAATCGCTATAAAAATAGCGATTCTTACACATTCTTATTTGCGACTGCAAATTGCGAGTCGCAAATAAGGAATACCTCCCCATTCATTCCTATGGGCCTAGAGGCCCATAGGAATGAATGGGAAGACATTCTCAATTTGCGATTAGCAATTAGAGAATCGCAAATTGAGAATGCAATTTCAAGGTTGCAAGGGTGTCAAAAGGACACCCTGTTGCACCCCTGAAATTGTGGTGTGCACAATATAGTGCACACACATGTCCCAAGGACATGTGTGTGTGTAACTCTATAACTTTGAAAAATGCACTTTAGTGCATTTTTCAGAGTTTTGCAAATTACCATCAAGTACAAATTGATGGTAATTTACGACTCCTATTAGCGAAATCGCTAATGTTTTTACTTTAATGCATTGCATTTAAGGAATCTCAATTTGCGATTCCTTAAATGCAATCGCAATTAAGTAATCGCAATTTAGAGATTACTTAAATTGCGATTTTTGCATTTGGGATGATGCATCCCAAATGCAAATATAGCCGATCAGCAAAGGGCAGATTCTGAGAATCTGCCCGTTTGCAACCGGTTTTTCTTTTGATGCATGTGCCTGTTAGGGCCTTATTACAGCTTTGGGGGTCCTCCAGCAGCGCCTCCACTGCGCCGTCTGCTGGAGGACCGCCAAAGCCGCGGTGCGCCCAGACGCCAGATTACGAGTGTAATCCTGGTTGGGCGAATGGTACTGAGGCGGTCTCACGGTGGTGGTCTGTTAGGCTCATAAGAGAGACTAACATGCAGACCCCTGCCGCAAGAGCATCTGCAGCACTTTCCTGCACAATGTGGCACTGCATGCTACACCGTGCAGGAACAGGGATGCAATTCCAGGGGGGCACAAAATGTGCCCCCCTGCATGCACTCCCAGGCCCAGGAGTGGCAGGGGATCAAGTGGCCCTATTAGGGCCCACTTAGTTGCCTCTCCGCCATCCTTTTTCATGGTGGGCTCATCGCCATGAAAAGGGCATTGGACAGGGAACTTAGAATATGTTCGGCGGTGCCGCAGTGGCACCGCCAGCATATTCCTGCTCCTGACCCCTACGTGACCACCACAGTATCCTGGATGCCTGGAGGACACAGCTGTCACGTGGCCGATGGGGGCATTGTCGACATCACTAAGTTAGCATGGCTCGTGCAGCCATGATGCTGCTTTTGCGCACGTTACTATATAACTTTATTTATGTAAGACTCTGTTTATACCTTTCACATGAGAACTGTCTGCTGTGTTCGTTCTCTGCCTGTTCCTGGAGTTTAGTATCAACATTGTGAGCAAGGTCGATAAACAATGCCCCTTGTTAATCTGTTCTGGTCAGGCCCTAGCACCTAGACAAAACATACCACTGCAACTGCAGCTGGAGACTCGTACTTTGATATTATGGGGATACATGTTTAGGTGACGGACACTTGGAGAGGGACCTTTCCAGGGAGAAGAGCAACACCCACCTTCGATGTAGAAAGCCCATCTATGCTCTAAGGTATGGGGTCTGCAAACAAAACCCAGAGATCTTCTATTATTTAATAGTACTTCTTTTTCCAAGGGGAGGGAGGTTAGGCACTATAGTCCTTTCTCCATTGTCTTTATACAATGACGTCTCCCTTCATAATGTATGGACTGGCTGCGATGCTAACTGTATTTCTGTAATGCATTTTTCTGCTTGTTGTGGCACGTATACTACATGTTAGAGCACGTTAGTTAAAATAAACATTTTGAACTATATTCGTGTCTCGGTCAGATCTTATTGTAGACAGGTGCGAGAGTGTGAGCGAAAAGGTGTGTCTTGTTACCACGATTCCTGAGAGATCCGGGAGTGTTGTGTTCTGGGTTGTCTAATCATTTGCTTCTCCGAGTTTGTGTAGGAGAGCGAGTTAGACACTATAGCTAGTCGGTCCTGGGCTCGTGGGTACTAAGGCGGTAGGAAGGCTCAGCACCTATACACCAAGGTCCCATAATCCTGCGCATAGTTCTGTGTATGTGCGGAATCCCTGCAACATGGCACCACCAACGTTTGGTTTGGTACTTATTCGCGAGACCCCTGAGTAGCGCTTTTGCTTGTCCACGATACCCTCGCACCAATTTCGGAGACGTCCGTGGTGAGGGGGAGTTTACCTCCTATATTGGAAATTTTATAGGTTTTTCAAGCTTGAATTCTAAAAGGTTCTTTTTATTCTTTGCCCAAATGTTACGCTGCAGTTACACTGACAGTGTCTATCATGGCACAACCGATTATCATTGCTGTACCTAACCGTGCTGCGGTTACTGCGCATTTGACCGCAAATGGAGTCCCAGTTGTGGGAGCGTATTTTATATTTGTCGGAGAGGCAGATGCTGTTTACCACTTCGAGGTTTTTTACTCCTGGGTTAAGTTTTCTGCGGTTGATGGGAACGATCATTTCTTTCATGAATATGAACATGGTGCGGTGCCACAAATGTACCTTCCGTATCATTTACTTGAAGTTCCGTTGTCAGCTTGGGAGCATACCCTATGGTTTAATGGTGCTCTTTCTCACCCTGTTTTGGTGGTCCATCTCGGCCCCTTGTCGGTCGACGGGGCCAATTGGTCGGTTTTGGCGGGCTTTACTCCACATCCAAATTATCAGATTGTGTCCCACGCAGAGCTGCGAACATTACACACGTCTTTAATTCATATACATAGAGGTGTCATTCAATATCTTACTCGTAATGTACCGGCGGTTCCGACAGGTGCCGCTCAGCCACCAGGGCATGGTGGCATGGTTCTAAGTCCTATCATGATTAATTTGGTGATGTGGAAGCAACCTCAGAATAGGGATGAATTCCCTTTTTGGTTGGCCGAAAACTTTGAGCAACTCGAAGCTGTTTTTCCACACACGTCTCCTGCGGATAAACACAGGATACTTACCATGAGCTTACCGAAAGGCCTTATTCCCAATTTACCAGATTACACCACTTGGGGGAAGGTGTTTGCAGCGGTTTATTCCCTATGCTTTGGCACCCCCTCCATGACTGTGCTTCTGACGGTTCTTAAGAAAGTTCAGGATAAACATGGGGCGGAGGCCGCACTGGAGTTGGGGATGAGACTAGTTGGTGCATTCCCTATAGTTTCCGACATGTTTCTTACTAACGTCAAGGGGGAAGCAGTTAGCTTGCAGGTGAGTCAGTGCCTTGAGGCAGTGGCTGACGTGGATAAACAACGTGAATTGCCAAAGATTATAGCTAAAGTATATAAATCCTTGGGGCGCAATAATTTGGGAATTAGACCTTTTACTCAGACACAAAATAAACCCCCGGCAGAGAAGGAGGGGCGTCCAGTCTTTCCAAAGAAGAACTGGAATAAAAATAAGCAGCAGCAACAACAGAAGCAAGGTTCGCGTGCAGGTTCGCCGCCACCTGATACTTCTGAACGTAGATATGATTTGCGTGACCGCACTAAACTTAAGACACCAGAAAGATTTCAGGTTCCTGATCCGCGCTCTCCTCGTTCCTTTCAGGAATCATCGGACCCACAGTTCGATGGAGGGGAACGGCAGGATCGCAGACAAGGTGAGACCACTCAACAAAGACGTGATCCGCCACAACAGTTTGATGTAAAAGCAAAGCAGGAGTGACAACTTCCGTACCGTGCCCCGTTTCAGAAGAAAAAAGTTGCCGCTTTGACAGCGAAATATGTCTCAGACGGTGAGAACCCTGCTCCTCGATTGGAGATGGGCTGTGACACTCCTCGACAGCGCGGCGGAAGTTACCATAGTGCGGGAGGCAATCCGTCCTTGTCTGGAGGCGAGAGCAACTGATACTTCTACAGTGGAAACAGCAGATACATGAGTTGCACCCCCGGTTAGACTTTATGAGATAATCCTCCAAATTGAGGGTGATATCAGACGGACAATTAAGGCCATCTTTTGGGAAAACCTTACTTCTACTTATGACATTTTGTTGGCGGAGGCTGATTGGCCTCCCCCATTCGTCTTGGCTTCTCCACGAGGGAAGACGTAATACTTCCTAGTTTTTCCTGTTACTTCTCGGAGGAGGCTAAACAAGCTTACGCGTTGGAATGGGCTATGGCACGGGCGCCGGCTGTGTATCGTAATCAAGTGGGCTGGGACAAACTTTCACCGGCACATGAGATACCTTTACGTCTATGCCACAGCCACAAGCCCAATACCCAATCAAACGAGACGCCAAAGCTTCGGTGAGTGAAATCTTGACCCAATTGGAACATCAGGGTGTAATTGAACCCTGTGTTTCATCAATGAATAATCCTCTTTTTCCTTTAGCGAAACCGGACGGTTCCTATCGTATAGTGTTGGATTACAGGAATTTGAATAGTCATGTTCGTACATTTGCCATACAAAACACACACAGCTCTGCGTTGATCAATAATATAGTACGTAAAAAGTATAAGACAACTCTAGATATCTCCAATGGGTTTTGCAGTCACAATCTGGCTCCTGACAGCCGTGACGACTGCATTTACCGCGGTCGGCAATCAAAACAGATTTACGCGTTTACCTATGGGCTATAAGAATAGTCCAGGAGCTTTTGCAGCGCGAGTGGTGTCTCTTTTACATAACATAGAATCAGATGCTTTCTCATACGTTGATGACATTTATTTGACAGATGACGAGTTGATACTGCATCTTGTCCGCGATGATCGCGTCATTATGTCTTTTGCCAACCTAGTGTGCAAATTTAACTTTGCTAAGTCTCACATCGCATATTTGGCGGTGCTCTTTTTGGGTTACGAACTCAACAACGAAGGTAGGGGCTTAGCCCCTCATTTCTTAGAGAAATGTGCACAATTGCAACCTCCTTCCACTTTAAAGAAGTTACAATCTTTGCTGGGATTTTTATGCTTACGACCAACTTCCTCTTAACAAGAGACAATTCTACAAATTTAGTCATACAGATTGTACCAGGTACAGTGGGTTTCACGTACTTGACATTTAATGAGGGTGATACAGTCCCCATTGCATACAAATCGCACTTGTACACTTCAGCGGAGATGCGTTTCTCTTCAATTGAAAAAATTCTTACAGCAGTCCAGATGGCGATTCTTAAAGAACGCTCTCTTGCTCAAGGTAAACGCATTCTTATGGTCTCGCCTGTGCCAGCTCTTGAGGCGGTCACGAAGGCGAGTGTTCCAAATTCTAAAGCATTGCATCCTCGTTGGATTCAATGGGCAAGTTCATTGACATCGGCTGATGTCACTTTTATCTTTGACCCATCATTACAGACCCAGGAGTTTTTACAATACGAACAGGTTCATCCACCTCTGTCATCTCTCCTTCCTCTGGATCGGTACAAATGTATCATTTATACCGACAGATCTGCTCAACCAGCCGTGGGCTCCAAACATGCTTATTCGGCTGCCTGCGCTATAGTGGCACGCTCTATGGTTGACGGTGAGTTTAAGTCTTCCTTGGTGCATACGCAAACTCTAGGAGACCGTACAGCTCAATTGGCTGAGCTGCATGCTTTGTTGTTGGCTTTGGAATTCTCTGATCCCGCAGTGCCCACTCTTATAGTGTGCAATTCATTTTACTGTGTGCAATCCTTTAAAGACAATTTGTTCTTTTGGTCTCAGAATGATTATCGAGATTCTAAAGGCAGCGCAATAAAGCATAAAATGCTTTGGGTTTGAGTGGCAGCTCTTAAGGAGAGTCTGCCGCTCACACAGGTTATGCATACTCTTAGCCATCAGCATGTGGGAGCACATGCTGTTGGTAATTCTGTGGCTGATGAGGCAGCCAAGTCTGCAGTAGCCACTTGTTCAGTAGCAGCCGTAACAAGGTCCATGACTAAAATAGACAATGACATACTTGCTGCTATAGCGGCAACGAAAATGGGACGTCGTTCCCACAAGGTTCTCCTTCCAAATATTCTTATCATTTGTCACCTGAGCAAGTCCCATTTGCTACAATACTATCCGTTGGGGATCGTCTGATTCCCAATGAGGACCGCAGGCTTCCTTTGATCATAGCCGCTCATGAGGGCATGGCATCTGCTCATGCTGGAGTTTCAGCGACAGTGTCCCTCTTGCAGCAGCATTATTGGTGGCGTGGCCTCCTTAAACAGACTCGTAATTATGTTCTGTCTTGTGACATTTGTCAACAGATTAAGCCATCTACAGTCGCACGTCCACCACATACCCAACTTTACATTTCAAATCATCCATTTGGTTGTATTTACCTTGATCACTGCGGTTCTTTGTTGTCAGACACTGAATTTAAATATATTTTGGTTGCAGTAGATTCATGCACGAGATTCCTTTGGGTTTGGCCACAACGTAGTGCTGACGCTCGAAATGTCATTAGAGACTTCCGAGTCTTTGTCGGAACATTTGCCTGCGGCACCTTCCATTCTGACCAAGGTCCAGCTTTTGCCTCTAAGGCTTACAAAGACGCAATGAGGTTGTTGGGGGTGCTACTGCAATTTTCGTCTCCATACAGGCCTGAGGGCATTTCCGTAGTGGAGCGAATGAACCGTGACTTAAAGCAGTCTTTGACAGCTAGAGTTCTAGGTACTGGTCGGAGTTGGCTGACTCATTTGTATGGTGTCCAAAGTGCACTAAAAAATCTCCCTAGAAGTTCTCTGGGTGGGCGGACCCCATACGAAATGCTCTTTGGCATTAAAATGTTTGTGCCAGACCTTGATGGTCTAGACGTTGCGGCGGCTGCCGCAACATGTGACGTAGATAACCATTGTGCTATGTTACAGGATCTACAAAACACTCGTGATGCCCTTGCAAAGGATCATATGTCCTCGTCTACGGATGCACCAGTGCTGATTCCTGTATCCGGCTGGCTTCCTAAAGTGGGTGATCTGGTCCGGGAGAAGTTGGAGAACAAAAAAGAATTTGGTCCTTCCTACCGTGTACCAGTACCAGTTCTTGGAATAAAGGGTACTCGTACAGTGATTTTACCTCCACTGCCTGGTCGGAAGGAGAATCGATTCATTTCCATTGAACATGTCAAGTTACACCATTTGGCCGATACTGAATAGTATGCCTAATAGCATTCCTCGGTGGGATGTTTCTCTGCAACAGCTGTCGTCCACAACAATTCCTGCAATCTGGGAACGCGAGGTGGAAACCATGATCGATGTTTTGCCTGTTTTGTCGTCATCTACAGCTGCTACGCCCCATGAGTATGCTTCTCCGCCACTGGAACACACTATTGATATTCCCGCTACTGCTGTACAATCATCTTTTAATGCTGATCAACCCCCATTGTTTCGCCTGGGAACTAGCGGTTATTAACTTGGACAGAGATAACTTTCCTTCAAGTTCTTCATCTTCTTCATCAACATCCTCTGTGGCGGCTCCACCAATGAAAATGTTTCTTTTCTTTTCATGGTTTCCAAAGAATTATCTGGTTCATCCATGGACAAGAAAGCAAAAGACACACAATTGATGGACGGAATGCAGAACAAATCAAAACATTCACCCCCAGTCAAGAGATCTGGGTTAAATCCATCATTCTTTTGCTCACCATGCCACACCAGTTTAGACCTGGCCATATGCAAATCAGTCTTGACCCTGTGCCTCATGGGAACAGTCCAGCCCGAACTGCCAAGCCAGGTCCTCCCTGGACCGGAAACAAGCATTCTAGGACCGGTTTCGGGGTTTTACCCCTCTTCAGCCAGGATAGCTTGATTCCAGTGGCACAGTGAGCCCAGGACCCACGTCTGGGCATACCTGGCGCACTTAGGGCGAGAAAGCAAAAGACACAGAATTGATGGACGGAATGCAGAACAAATCAAAACATTCACCCCCAGTCAAGAGATCTGGGTTAAATCCATCATTCTTTTGCTCACCATGCCACCCCAGTTTAGACCTGGCCATATGCAAATCAGTCTTGACCCTGTGCCTCATGGGAACAGTCCAGCCCGAACTGCCAAGCCAGGTCCTCCCTGGACTGGAAACAAGCATCCTAGGACCGGTTTCGGGGTTTCACCCTCTTCAGCCAGGATAGCTTGATTCCAGTGGCACAGTGAGCCCAGGACCCACGTCTGGGCATACCTGGCGCACTTAGGGCGAGAAAGCAAAGACACACAATTGATGGACGGAATGCAGAACAAATCAAAACATTCACCCCCAGTCAAGAGATCTGGGTTAAATCCATCATTCTTTTGCTCACCATGCCACCCCAGTTTGGATGGTGCTAACAATGGTATTCCTCTTCATGTCGATAGGATTTGTGACAGTCTTTTTCCTTTTAATCAATGGCCATTGTTTGCCTGAATGCTCTGCTGTCCATTCAGTTGATGGGGTGTCGGCACCACATACTTCCTCTCATAAAATGAAAAGGGATCAACCCTACGTTAACATCTCAGCTGTTCCAGTCGGGGATGGCATAGTTTGGGATAAAGTGCCATACAAAATCTACGGTCCGACTGATACGATTCGAATGCCATACGTCTTTCGTGTATCGTTAGGTGATGTCATTACGCCAGGACTGCATTCCGATGACTGGGATATTAATGCCATAAATTCACTGTTTTCAGATTTAAAATATTACACTGCTTTTGAAACTGAGGATTTGTATTTAAATTCTGCTAATTATGCTGATTTATTCTGTTTCCAACATTATGGTCATCATTTTTTGCATAAGTCCAACACAGTCCGTGCTCCAGTTAATTATACTCAATGGGAACATTGCCCTACACCATATCAGGCTAGTTAGCAGACACAGAAAAATAAGTTTGTCTATTTTTCAGGCTATAATATCTCCGACCCTAACTCTTACTATTATAGGTTGAATGCCACGACACACACGAAATTCATGCTGACCCGTACTAAATTGATATTTTCTTCGACTTTCATTGCCGATTTATCCTTGAAAGGTTATGATTATTGAAAGGACATGATCGATTTAAAATCAATATGGAGTACCAAAGATCGGCAGGTGCAAGGAACGGAATCATTGCATCGTGCATGTTTGATACCAACACAGCTGATGTTACTGAATCAGACTGTACAACAGACTACTTGTTTTGGGTTGGCTACTGCTAAAAAGTTTAATTCTCCCTCATTCCAGTCATTAGCAGCCTATGACTACTGACAGCAGTATACAAATTGTACTTTAGATGCATTGAACAGTATGGTCCACAATGGTACCCTTAACTCGTCCACTATTAATCCCTTGGACTGGTTAATATGGCCCCTCAATATTAATGCTTACCAGTTGCGTTTCTCAAATGCATCCGGTGGATTTACTCTCAGTAGACCAGATCCTCGTTTCCTGCACTCAGTTACTACCTATTCTGTGGGTAAATTATGTCAACAATGGTTGGGACAGTCTACTTTGTTGTCTGTGAAACAACATCTCTCAGGTTTATCTGGTGACATTGATCTGGCAGATTTCCTTTTAGGTCCAAAATCCCCTCGCCCGAAACGTTTTGCATATGCGGCATATAATGAAATCTGGAAACTGTCCCAAATGGAGGCAGCTTTCAGATTGCGTCAACTTGATCAAGACAACTTGCGTAAGGTTTTAGATGTGGTCGACAACAGCATTAATACTTTGTCTTCATGTATTTACACTTTGGACAATATTGTTTCATCTGTTATTGACATTGTGCAGAATGATGTGTCTGTATTGTATCATGGTCAAAATCAATTGCTCTCTGTAATGCAATTCGGCTGGACTTTGCAAACATTGAAAAATGGGAAAGTGCCTTGGGATTATTTGAACACTACTGCCCTATGTTTGCCCTTTAATTTGACAGATAAGCAAAAGCCTATGTCCATGAAAGATTTGACATACACACTATTACATATTGAGACACTAGACCAGCTGCCGTTCTCAGTAGCAGAGACTGATTCCTCAGTATGGTTAATACACGGGGTTATTTCTTTGCCCATTTTCCTGTTTCAATTTACAGCATGTATGAAACATTATCCAATCGGTAGGTTTGAACCCCTTGGTAGTACTTTCCTGCACAAATTGGGGTCGTTACCGTTCACATTTCACTGTCTACGTGAAGATAAGGACGTTTTTCTGACAGGGGAGGACTTTGATTCTACAGGGAAACATGCTTTGGTTTGTACACAAGTTCAGCTTCACGGAGCTTGCAACGTATCAGCACCTAATTTGGCCTGTTTTCTAAAAGGAACACCAGTCCCTTCAATTGTACCCACGTTAACTTTGCTTTCTAATGGGAGTTATCTTATCCTAAATAATCACAACTGCTGCGGTTTACGGGCCGGCATTACGTATATAGTAACAGTTTCCCATCGTGTTATTTGTTGCAGCAATGTGCTTTTTCCGCCCCCACACGGGAGTGTAGATAGTTCACTGTGACCTTCCATTCCCACTTTGAAAACAGACTTCAATAAACTAAGCAGACTCAAAGCGCTATTGTTTCAACAAGAAGTCGCTCTCACTTCAGCTCGAGAGACCTTCGAATTGCTGGTGGCTAGAACATTAAGTGAGATTCAGTCACTCTTAAATAAGAATCTCCCACTGCATTTTGGGGAACTAATTCATCAAATATTTAATGCGTTTGAAACTGAAGGCCTTTTTTGGGGGATTTTTTTTAACTTGTGGGATCTGGCCTAGTTTCATCTTTTCAGACGATTTTTGGAGTAATACCGGCTTTTATTCATTCTATTTTTTCCAGAGCCTTCGGAGGGTTTCCATTGATCCTCTTACTGGCGTGTGGTGTACTGGCACTTCTGCTCCTGTTACGCAATGGCTGCCCATCCTGTGATCCTGCCCAGACCCAGACAATTGCGTCTGTACCGTGAGCAAATGCAACAACTTTTTGGATGCTTGCCATTGGCAACGTTATGGGCTTACCTACCGCTTCACCTATTTTACTTGCGTGCAACCTGTGTTCTATTGCTGATGGTGCCTGTTCTACTGGGCCCTGGATGTCTGCCTCTCCAATACATCACGTGCTGACCTGGATTATGATCTGGTAGTGGGTCCCTTGCTGGCCCATGATCGGGCCTGTTCTGGGACGGCAGTTTGATGCGTGCAGCTGCACTTGGAGTATTGGCGCGCTGGAATACCTGTGAGGCTGCGCAGCGCTTCCTGCAACAGAGTTTCATTGAATGTCATGCAAGTTGCCCGGCTATGCCCCTGGAGGCACTGGATTATGAAGAGCAAGTCTGCTCCTTCGACCTGCTCAACTGGATGGCATCCCTCTTCGTTTTGAACGATGGTGGAGACCTTTTGGAACGAATTGCATTCCACGGTGCACATAATCTGTTACCTTTTCCGGACCAACCTTAAAAACATTTTTTTATTTAGCTGATTATTTCATATTTCAAATTGTTTTGCTCCAATTTGGCCTTTTCACTGGCGTCTTTGTCTCTGATTACCTTTGCATTCTGTTTTGCTATATGCTACGACCTGGCCAAGGGGAGGGTGTCACGTGGCCGATGGGGACATTGTCGACATCACTAAGTTAGCATGGCTTGTGCAGCCATGATGCTGCTTTTGCGCACGTTGCTATATAACTTTATTTTTGCAAGACTCTGTTTATACCTTTCACATGAGAACTGTCTGCTGTGTTCATTCTCTGCCTGTTCCTGGAGTTTAGTCTGAACATTGTAAGCAAGGTAGATAAACAATGCCCCTTGTTATTCTGTTCTGGTCAGGCCCTAGCACCTAGACAAAACATACCACTGCAGCTGCGGCTGCAGACTCGTACTTTGATATTATGGGGATACATGTTTAGGTGACGGACACTTGGAGAGGGACCTTTCCAGGGAGAAGAGCAACACCCACCTTCGATATAGAAATCCCATTTATGCTCTAAGGTATGGGGTCTGCTAACAAAACCCAGAGATCTTCTATTATATAATAGTACTTCTTTTTCCAAGGGGAGGGAGGTTAGGCACTATAGTCCTTTCTCCATTGTCTTTATACGATGACGTCTCCCTTCATAATATATGGACTGGCTGCGATATTTCTGTAATGCATTTTTCTGCTTGTTGTGGCACGTATACTGCATGTTAGAGCACGTTAGTTAAAATAAACATTTTGAACTATATTCGTGTCTAGGGTCAGATCTTATTGTGGACAGGTGTGAGAGTGTGAGCAAAAGGTGTGGTCTTGTTACTACGATTCCTGAGAGATCCGGGAGTGTTGTGTTCTGGGTTGTTTAATCATTTGCTTATCCATGTTTGTGTAGGAGAGCGAGTGAGACACTATAGCTAGTCGGTCCTGGGCTCGTGGGTACTAAGGTGGTAGGAAGGCTCAGCCCCTATACACCAAGGTCCCATAATCCTGCGCATAGTTCTGTGTATGTGCAGAATCCCTGCAACACAGCGGTCCTGTGGCGGTCCAACCGCCACATTCTGAATACTGTGGACGGGCCCGCAGTGTGGTGGTAGCCATACCGCCACTGCGAGTATGGCAGTCCTATGGACCGCTGTACTCGTAATAAGCCCCTTAGTTAGATCATTCAATGGGTTGCTTGTTCAGTATATTAGGCATTTGGAGAAAATCTGTGGACTTTCAATATAGTGGCCCAGAGTAACATTTCCTAAAGGAGGCATTCCAAAAGGCTTAGAATATCTATCCAGCTTCTGTAAAATCTAGTTGTAAGAGTAAGAAGTGTAATGAAGAAAATCAGTTTCAAAATGGTGGCAATGTCTCTGGTTTCTTTTTATGACCATTTTCCAATTTAATTAGTAGTTGGGTATTTCGGGCTAAGCCTGACATTTGAGGTGTTTCCTGGGGTTAGAATTAGTGGCATTTAATGGCTACTGCTGGATATGTGATGGTTGCCTCTCTGAAATGTGGTAGCAGTCTAATTGTGTTATGTTATGTTTATACATTTATAAAGTAAAAGTACTACTCAAAAAGAGCACTGGTGCTCTAAAGAGTAATGCAACACAATATTCCCACCTAATTATTCAAAAAGTAGGGGCATATCATCAAGGCCCTGCGATAAAATTATCGCCGCTTTAGCGTCCGTTTTCGGACGAAAAGCGGCGATAATTTTATCGCACTATCAGCAAGGACACGCTAACGCGTGTTCCTATGCCTCAGCGCCGCTTTCCCTAACGCCCATCTTTGCATCGCCAATGATATGCAAAGTGGGCGCACCCTGCTAAACTAACGTTGAGAATGTCGCTAACAGACATTTCTCCAGTTATCAAGCCAATCGCTAACCTGTGTAGCGACGAGAAAAGTAGCTTAACCGCGCTTATCGCAGGTTTGCTTACGCCTGCTTTGAAACTGACTAAGCAATTATAGTCTATGGGTGGTGGATCATAATGATGACACCACCCTGCCCTATCATCAACGTATCGCCTATCTCTGTGCAATTATCGCTGGATTTCCAGCGATAATCGCACATTTTGCAGCTATCGCTTGGATCTTTAGCGCTTTGGAGATAAGCGTTGCTGATAGCACGCTATCTCTGCGATAAAATCCAGCGATAGCCGGCGATAATTATCCTCGCGCTAAACGCGCTTAGCGATCATTATCGCCGGCTGTTGCTGATATGCCCCGTAATTTTTTATGGGCTTTCCTCAGTGGTAGGTGACCAGTAATTTCCTTCAGATTACGAGGGAGAGCATTTAATTGTTGGCCACTAAATATCTGAAAACTTGTCCTCCAGAGCATGGCTTGTTGATCCTCAGGTTATGGGCTCTGGACGACTTGAAATGTATCTGTAAAGTTTCTCCTGCAGATAGAGAAGGCCTCTACTATTTTGTAAACTGCTTGATGAACGAAGCAGAGAGAATTGAACGAAATGTTCTTCTCTAATGTGATGGAGATCATATTAGAGATTCCATCCCTAAACTGATACATGAGCTTGTCTCCTGAGCCCAAAGAGCAGATTGCTAAATTTTGCAATACCTGTAGCTTTGTGATATGGATTTTTGAAATGACGGTAAAGGCTACTACAGTATTCGATTCTTGATCAATTCTAGTACTTGAGGGAACAACTTTCGCTATTCATGAGGCAAAAAATTAAGATTTTCTTAGCATTTTGATATAAAAGAAACCAATATGTAATGTTTTCTTGACCTGATGACCGAAGGTTACTGTGTGGCAACAAAAATATACATGTCTGTATTTTCTTTTATGTTATTAGCACTGAACATTTTGAATTTATTTTACTACAGTGATGTCGCTTCTTGTGATGCGAATAGATCCAAAGATCACATGACATCACTTTCTGTAATGCATTGGGCCCAAATGTGTGTGATGCCACTTCCAGTGATGTCGCCACAGGTCAAAGGGCTACCCTTGACATTTTGGTGAATCGACGTCCATGCGTGCCTAAGGAGTCATTTCTGTGCCTCGTGCGTCAAAATACTTAAAGGTGGTGACCTCATCATTTGCAAACAATTCTGCAATAAGGACAAAAAGCAATGCTCGAAATAACAATAGGCTCACTAATTTTAGTCGCGCACAAAAGCAAGTTCTCTGTACGATCCTCGTACGAGTCATTGACAACCCCCTGTTGCTAATGTGAAACCACAGCCAACTGCATGATTCATACCAAAGAAAAACCTAGTATTATTTGGACAGGAACTGAACAATCAGCGGAACAATAGTAGACGGATTTTAACAATTTCCACCACTTCATTTTAATGCACAATTTAGCTTTCTACTACTACTATCAGCTTCCTGGAAATAACAGTAACTGTGCCAAAATATTCACAAAGAAAGCGCTAGGCACACAAGCCCGACAAACCACTGTACCATCTGCATCACATCTGGTTCCTGACTGGTCATGCCGAAAAACAACCAAAAAGTTTAGTCGAACCATCCAATGTCTATGACACATATTCTAATGAAAATTAAGGACCCAGGTACTTGTTATTCTGGGTAACAGATCCAGTAAGATAAACACCCTTCCAGAGAAGCACCCTGAGGAAAGGATTCACCATACGGAAGCCTCTGAAGTACATAATACCAGTAGCAATGGTCACAAAAATCGTGCTGTGATTTCCCAACGGAGGTAATGAATATTAAATATTACTTTTGTGTGGATTAGATTTCCATCCCTAGGTTTCCTCTCGCACACATCTTTGCTAGTACTGACCCCGGATTATTTAGGTAATTCGTAAGAAAACTATAATAAAAAATAAATAAAAATGGAGTTGTGGTTTTGCACAGCGGAGAAACTCGAGCGTTTTACAGAAAATATACGTATTAACCAGTCTCTAAAATTCTGACAAAAAGGATAAAAGCAGAGGGGCAACAATTTAAAAATAAGTTAAGTGGGGTGGGGAATTTTTATGACAACAATGCATGAGCCAGAAAGCATGCATTGAGGTATTGTGTGTGAGCGGTGGTACTGGTCAGACCACGGGCACTCGCAAACATTTGCCCTGGGGCCACAAAGTAAGGTCTGTGGTGTGACCAAGGGCTGCTCTGATGCCAGCAGGGTGGGGTAGGGGGTCCAGGTGGGTCAGGGATGGTGTAAGGTTGTTGTAGGGGAAGCAAAGCTTGTACATCTAGTGGCTGAAATGCACAATGTCAAAGCAGAAAACCTATAATCAATCCCGGCTTTCCCCCTGACCAAACTGTGTGATCATAGGCTTTTCACTTTGCCTCCTTTTTCTTCATTATGGCATATAAGAGGACCTCGAAATGCATAAGCTCAGAATGTGCGCTGTACAAAACCTCCTGTGTTTGATTATAATGTTGTCCACGTATATTAGCAACCTAGGCCACCCAGAGGGTGCACATGATAACTGACTTGCACATTATTTCACTATTGGGATTGTTGTCAGGGTGGGGTGGGGAAGCATGAATGTTTCTAAATTCATGTTTCAAAACTATCATTTAGAAAAAAATTCTCAATGCAGTCCTATGGCTTTTGCATGTTAATGAAATATACTTTTTTGAATTTTGAAGAAACATCATCCTATTTTTATACATTTGTTGCCAGATGTCTTTAAAAATAAAGGTGTTCCTAAAGTTAAGTGGCGCAGGACACCACCTTAGTTACTTCATAACGCCAGTTAACTTGCAAATAATGCCTGCCCATTTATTTAACATTTGTTTCTGAATATTAGTGCTCAGCAAGTAAACAGCAGTTTGTGCTGCTGTTCACCAGGGGGGGCCACATGGAAAGATCAAGAGGGCAGCAAGCAGCCCCGTGCTGTACTTTGAGTATCACTGGGCCAGATGATCAACAGCCAGATGCTGTTGTCCACCTGGTGATGTCAATATGCCGTTAGTGTTCCGACAGAAGAGGGAGGAGTGCTAATGTTACACTCCTACGCAAAGCACATCGCGGTCTCGCCAGTAAGATCGCTGCAGTCAGAAGCCTCTTGTTTAGCCTTTATTCAATGGCATATGGGATCGTTGATATGGTGGTCAGATATAGTGGGTTTGGCAGTCCCTAGCTTAAACATTTTGAAGATAAAAGCGTCCGTGTCTGATTTTAAAACTTAATTTCCGAGTCTGTGGTTATTATTTTGTCACTGTGACAAGTACTTTTAAGTTTAGCAAGTGTAAGCATGTATGTGCGTTCTCTACCACCAGTTCTGGCATGGAGTGACTGTAGACTTGGCATCTTTTGGCGTGTTTCTCCTGTCTTTTTGCTTTCTGACCTCCTGGTTTTGACTCTGTTTTTTGCTGGTTTAGTGTCTCTGCGCACTTTCTCACTGCTGTTCAGTGTTAAAGTGCAAGTGCTCCTGTTGTAAATTGTTGTTATGGATTGGTGTTTCCATGATTGGCTGATTTTTACTAGTCAGTCCCTAGTACAGTGCACCGTGTGTGCCCAGGGCTTGTAAATCAAATGCTGCTGGTGGGCTTGGAGCACTAATTGTGCCACCCACACAAGCAGCCTGTAAATGTAACTCTGGCCTGCCATTGCAGAGCCTGTGTGCAGTCTGGTACTGCCATGTCGACTTGGCAAGTGTACCCACTTGCCAGGCCCTAACCTTCCCTTCTCTTACATGTTAGTCACCCCTAAGGTAGGCCCAAGGTACACCTGTGGGCAGGGTGCAGTGTATGTGAAAGGTAGGACATGCCCTGGTGTGTGTGACATGTCCTGATAGTGAATTACTGCCCATTTAGTTTTTCACTATTGCAAGGCTACCTGTTCCCATAGGACAGAATGGGGAGTTTGTTTATAACATCTTATAAACATAACTACCCCTGGGAACAAGATCGAAAAGTAAAGTTTAGTATGCCTGAACTCAGAATCTAAAGATGCATCTTTTAGTAAAGGTGATTTTCACATTCTGTGTTTGAAAATACCACTTTTAGAAAGTAGGTATTTTCTTGTTTAGCCATCCAGTATGCCTCTGCCGGCTTTGTGGATTGACTGTCTGGCTTTGGGATGACAGGGGCTGGGGAGGAGCAGTGGCTCCAGAGAGTCTAGATGGGTCAGGGATGGGCTGAATAGACCTGGGCTGCATTTAGAGTAGGGGGAGGAGATTTCCTTTCACCTGAATGGGCCTGGTCTGCCTCTGACAATGCTGTCTCCTACTCCTGCCAGGAAGCTGCACCAGAGAGGACAGAACTGGTTCTGGCTGGGCAAAGACACTCTCTGCCTCCAGAGAAACAAAGGATTTTGTGGTATAAATATTGGGGCCCAGACCCCAGAACTCTTTTGGACCAAGAAGACTGCCAAGAAGAAGGGCTGGAGAAGCTGTGAGGAGGAACTACCACTTTGCTGAGTGCTTTGCTGTGTTGGCCTGCAGTGGCTGCTTCTGTCTTGGGCAGTGAAAGGACTGGACTGAAGTTTCTGCAACTTCTTTATTGAGTATCTCCAAGGGTCTGAATTGGAGCTTGCCGCCTGTTCTGAAGTCTCCGGGACTGTAAAGACTTCACCAACCTCTGGGTACCGCTTCTGGAACCGCTGTTTCAGCTGCCACAGAGAAGGGAAACGCAACTGACTCCGTCACTGACTCTGTCGCTGGCTCTGTGTCCTGATGGCACCACAGACGGCACCGCCCGCATCTCGCACCGCAACCCTGGTCTCACCGACAACAACGATTGACGCCGCCACCACCGAGCCGCTGCTTGCACCGTGAACTATGGGAACCGCACTCCGCACCACCTCACTTCACTTTGCCATCCTGGTCTCACTGACGCCGTCGCTGCTGCTGACTTCGACACCAGTGACCACATCGTGGCTGGGGGCACCGCTCATAAGTTTCACGACGCACCGCCTCGTCCCACACAGCCGTCTGGGCCGACCAATGCCAGCTCCCGCTAACCGGCTCTGTCGCCTGCACCGCAACCTGCCAGCACCGCATCGAGCACCGTCTCGCCATGCACCGTAAGCCTTAGTCTCACTGACGCTGTCTGGACGATCGTCACGAAGCCTCTGCCTGCACTGCATCCAGAGGACACCGCACCGCACCATTTATTGTTCAACGTCATGAGATGGCTTACCTGACGTGTTAGTTAGAGAGTAAGAAGCTATAGGAGGTGTAGGCTGCATTGCTTTCAGGCAGAGCTAGCACTGAGCAGTAAGGAGATTAGCCACAATCCTAGAAGTAATTTGAGAGCCCCACTTAATAGGAGAACTCTGTTCATTCATTGAATCTGTCCTCTGACTATGCCCGTGTATCTTAAGTACAGTGAATCTGTGAAGGTTGAGTCCCACACAATCTGTATGATCCATCAGGCCCAACTCAGCAGCTCTCTTAAAATTGTGCCATTCCATTGTTTTAATTACTCTGATAACTCAATGCATGATTTCCTTCATGGTTTTGGGTAACGATTGTCTGTGTCAGTCGGTCTTCTCTTCTTAAATTGCTCGATTTGTTTGCTTTGACTCACAATGAATTTGCTAGAACTCCTATTTAAAAATCTCAATTTAAGGTATTCAGATTTGTTCTAAAAATGCAAAATATGACTATAGTGAGCATGTATCATTTCAATTTCAAATAGCTGTTTGGAAAGAAATGTTAAAACTTAAGTTTAAAATATTTTCTCTCAATTGCCCAAAAGCATAATTCATAATTAGACTTTTCAGAAATCTTTCCTTATTCCAGCTAGAATATGATGGATTGAAGGAAGTTTAAGGAAGTTGTAGGCTCACATCTCTTAACTGAAAGAAGAAATAGGTAAAAGTTCTTGATTATGTAGCAATGATGATAATTTTGTTTAGATTAAGCATGTTTTATTGAAAAGATGATCATAAATAGTAACACGGTCACATAATGCTATTGAACATGCAAGAGATAATACAATAATGGTGCATGTTACATCCGTATGAACAAAAAGAAAGAAGCAAGATGAAAAATGAGTGGGTTAAAATTTCAAAAAAACATTGCAAGTAAGAGATAGAAAGAAAGAGTAGAGAGAAAAGAGAAGAACAATATAAAACTGGATAAAGGTCTGAAATGGGAGATTATAAAGCAAGACATTGTGAGCATTATAAATAAGCACTACTAATCCTGTTAAAGCATAGATTTATAAGTAAAAATAATGAAGAATTCAGGAGGTTTCGGAACCTCTTCAACAAAAATATCAACTGATTTACTATTGTAGCTTGGATTATCAAGAAACAGTGTTACATGTAACCATATTCATTCTCTCTTAAGAGCTAATTAAATTGGGTGTACATAGACCCTATCCAATCGATGGTTGAAGCAAACAGCATACCACCAGGCTTTATAAGAAACTTGTATGTTGTTTTTCCAATTAGAGGTTATTTGCTGAAAGGCTATAGCTATCAATGTGTCTAGTAGGTGAGGTAGGCATGTTAGGAGAGACCAAACTGGGGAGAGGCTTCCCAAGAATACATTATGTATAGTATATGGGATGTAAATGTTAAAAATCTTAGTAAGCTGATCCCAAACCTGTAGTGAAAAAGCAGCAATGTGAGGGCAAAGAAATAACATATGCAACAAATCACAATGAGGGCCTTCACAGGACCAGCAATCATTATGTGTAGTGACCTTCATTTTAGATAAGAGGACAGGAGTAACAAATAATCTATTGTATATAAAAAAACATTGTTTAGGTAACATTTACTGCTCTTTACACAGTATGCAACTTAGACCAGATATTATCCCAACATTGGGTAGACCACTGCACATGCACATGCATTGTAATTCTAGAGCAGATTTGGTTCTAATAATGGAAAATGAGATAAGGTGCTTGTATATAAAAGGAGGTTTAGAATTATGTGTTAATAAAGTAAGTAAAATACGTTCATACTGAGATGACTTGTTGTCGTCTTGTACAGGCGAAATGGAATCTTGAATATGGTGGACTAACTGCGTGTATTTATGACGAAATGATTGGGGAATCTTAACAGGAGTCTGGATCAAGGAAAATAGAAGGACATTATCATTAAAAATTATATGATTAATATACTTAACACCTTTATCCCTCCATGTTTTCCAAAAGAAGACTCTATCATTTATTTTGAGATGTTTATTGCACCATCGGGAGGAATTTATAAAGTTAGTGTGAGAAAGGATTTTGGAAAAAGCAAAGGTTTTAAAAGTTTATATGAGTGGGATAGGATAGAAAACTAGTCTTGGAGAGGAAATAAAAGAGGACTCAATGAGAAAACATAAACGTTTAGGTAAATCACTATTATGCTGAAGCCAATGGGAGGATTGTTTGAGACAAAAACCATCATGGAATTTAAAAAGATTGGGAAAAATTACCCCGCCACGATTTTTAGGAAGTTTTAACTGTGACACGGACATGCGAGTTTGTTTATTATTCCATAAGAATTGCCTTGGAATATGAACAGGGATCATGGAAATAAGGTATATTAGACGTGGAGAGAGCATCATTTTAATAGAACTTAACCTTCACCACCACGATAAAAATAAATACAAAAATAAAATAAAGATAAAAATTTGTACAATAACTCCCCAGTTTTTGTATTACTTCTTCAAAATTTAATGTAAGAGTTGCGATAATAGATTTGGTAATTCACAGACCCAAATATTTAATCTTTGTTGGATTCCACATAATACCCAAATCCTTAAACCTTTCTCGTAGACAGAATTTGTTAAAAGGCAAGATTCAGATTTATCTAAATTTAGTTTATATCTTGAAACACTAGTAAATTGGTGAACTTCAGATTGAAAGGCAGAAATAAAATTAGATGGGTTAGAGAGATAAAGGAGAATATCATCAGCCTACACAGATAATTTGAGGGGGGAATTTATATATATATAAGACAGATGTATGTTCATTTTGTTTAATCCTAGGCAAGAATGGTTCCAGAGCTGTTATGAATAAAAGAGGGGACAAGAGATAGCCTTGGTGTACTCTTCTTTGTAGAGAAAAGTACTCAGAGGTCATACCATTGGCAAATATGGCTGCTTTGGGATTGGAATATAATAAAGAAATTAGGTTTAAGATTTTGGGGCCAAATATCTGCAAAGTTTGAAACATAAGCTGCCAACTAACTCGATCAAAAGCTTTCTCCGCATCTAAAGCGATGGCAACTGGTTAATGGGAAAGTTTGAAAGCTTTTCCCAGAACATTAAAAAGGCATCTCATATTATCAGAAGAAAAACAGCCTTTAATAAAGCCAACTTGTTCTGGACTAATCATACGGGGGAGTAAAGGATCCAATCTGAGCACTGTAATTTTGACAAAAATGTATAATCCACATTCACTAGAGATTGGGGAAGACAATTTTTACACTGTTGGGGGTCCTTGCTTTCTTTAGGACTTAAGCAAATAAGAGCTTCTTGAAAAGTACCAGAGGCATCTTGAGAATGAGCAAAGGAATGATAAAGTTTGAGAAGCCACAGAAATGAAAGTGTAAAGAATTGAGAATAAAATTCAGATGTTAACCCATCTGGCCCTGGGGATTTATTGGATTTTAGTTTTGTGACTAACGTAGATATGTACTGAAGGATAATATCAGATTCCAAGGAGGGGAAGTCCAGGTCATGAAAAGTAGGTTTAGGAATGGAATTGAAGTATGTGGGGATGCGAGAATTGGAGGGGGAAGTCTCCGGGGTATATAAAGATTTATAGAAGGTAGAGAATTCTTTCAGTATGTTTTCATCCTTAATAAGCATTTGGTTATGTAAGTTCCTTATGGAGTTAATCTTTTTACGCTCCTATTTTACTTTTATATAATTAGTAAAAGGTTACCTGTCTTATTTTGACCTCCATAATATCTACCATTTTGTCAGAGTAATATTAAAGAAGCCTGCTCAGTGGAGACATTATTAAATTGAAATTTCGCTTTTATATGGTTTTGAAGTGATTCAGAACATTTGGAATGGTGGAATGTGTGCCTCATCTTTTTAATTTCTGCCAATATGGATTTAGAGGCAATTTCAGCTTTTTTTCTTTCACTTTGAACATAATGAATGATAAATTCTCTTGCTGAAGCTTAAAAGGAGTCACATAATGTATGTGTTTGGAATGTCCTGAGAATCATTGTTTGTGAAAAATTCATTAATGAAGTTTGTAAATTGCGAGTTGAATATAGGGTCTAAAAGAAGGGAATTATTGAATCTTCATTGTTTTGTGTGAGGACGAATAGCTAATAAATCAAAGTCAGCAATATTGAGAATGTGAGCAGAAATCAAAATAGAACCAATTTCAGCATTTATCAAGTTTCGAGATAGTGATTTGGAAGTAAAAATGTAATCAATTTTAGACTGAGAACCATGTACTGGGAAAAGAAGGTATATTCTCTTGCAGTTGGATCAGTGATTCTCCAAGAGTCAATCAAAGCTCTTTGCAATATGGCTGAACAAAACGTTTTGTGCATTTTGGAAGGAATACATTTTACTTTGGAGAGCCTATCTAAAATTGGGTCAGCAATTTTATTGTAATCATCTCTCATAATAAAATATTCAGCAGAAATATTCATGAGTTGTAATATCAATTTAAAATTAGTTTTTTACTACTAGGGGACCATATACATTAAAAATAGAAAGAGAAATACTGTCTATTAATAAATCAACTACATTCCATCTATCCCCTGCATCTGCAGATTGAGAAATGGTAGTAATGTTGAGTTTATTATGAACAAGAATTATAGTATATTTTTCCTCTCTACCGCAGAACATGTTTTCTGAAGGAGTACAATGTCTGTGTGAAACTTCGATAAGTGCGAGAGAACCCTTTGTCTTTTAATTGGGTTGTTTAAACATTCCAAGATGTTACTCTGATTGGTAATAATACGGGATTGGTGGTATAAAACAGAGCCTACAATGAACAAACATTTGATTAGGATATGAAATACATAACTTGAAAAGAAAGAGGAATCTTCTGAAAAATACAAAATGCAAGAAGAAGAGATGGAGATAGTGTGAAGGAAAGTAGGAAGTAAGAAAAAAGGAAAGAAATAGATGAGGAAAGTAACAAACATGAAGAAAGAGACAATACAAGTCATAAAACCGACGACTGTAAGACATATCTAAAGGTAGAGAATCCTTATGAGAGAAGGGTGCGGGGGAGACCACGACAGACAAGATGGACATGGGGGAGATCCAGACGGCCATAACATCAGGAAATACATCATGGCGTGGAGAGATGCTGTAAAGGAAGGAGCATATTAATTAAAGAAGATAAATATAAAAATAATACCAAAAAGGGCGAACATTCTATAGATATAGAGAAGAACAAATAATACTTTAACTATTCCATTGAATCTTCTCACATTAATGAAGAAAAGATTTTAATTTTGCAGGATCATCATATGTGGTTGTGTTGTCCCTATAGGTGACTTTGAAATGGCAAGGGTGAATTAGACCATATTGAGCGTTAATAGCTCTGAGCTGTTGGTGAAGATCTAGAAATTGTTTACGCCTGTCTGCTGTAATCTATGCAAAGTCCTGAGAGAAAAAGGGTTTATGTGTGGACCACGTTATTTGTTTCTTCAAGTTTGCAGTGCTGAGGAAGTTTAGAAGGTGTGTATGTTCCAAAAACAAAATGATTACACCTCTGGGTTTAGAAACGGATGTGGGACCCAATCTATGAGCTCGCTGGATGTTGAGTGATGTAGAAACTGCAAAACCTCAAATATCATCTATTTGATTATATGTCCATGTAATCAAGGGTATGTGGGAGAAACAGCACGCACTATGTCCACAAGGCTTACAGAACATAGATCAGCCATTCGTACACATAAACTGCAGGCCCCATTAGTGCAACATTATATGGACCAACAACATACTCCTGATGACATACGTTGGATCATATTAGAAAAGATTCGCACGAATACTGGCACTTTTAGCACTAATATACGTAAATGTCGAAGTCTATTGGATATTTTTATTAAACACGTACCTGAATGGGATGAATAATGAAATTCCCTGGGAACAGGTCCTGAAACACAATCTTGGATAATCCCCATTTAGGCCCCCAAAGGTATATCTCAATTTCGAACATACAGTATCGTGGTATTGGCACTTCTGTATTTAGTAGGCAGCCCTTTGAGACACCTACTGATCTATTTATGAAAAGTGACCCAGTTTTACATCTATGGGACTTTTCTATGATTCCATTCTCTTTTTCATCTTTTTGTGACATTGAATAGTTCTTTTTGATTTATCACTCTTTAGTATGCGAGTTCTATACAGTCATGGCTATGCCATGCCCCCTCCAGTTTGGCATAGTATCTCACATTGAATGGCAATCGCTTTGGGCACATTCTAGATGGCCATTTCAATTCTCTCCATAAAGGGCATTTTCAGTGACCTATCATGGTGATGATAATTTTTCATTAAAAGTGTATCATGTGCAACAACTTTTTTCCTATCTCTCACCGCTTATATTACATCGCGTTTAATTTTTTACTAAGCGGAGCATATCACATATGGATATGATGTGTGTTCTTTTGCAAGTGTATGGGTCTCACCATTTATTTCTTTCCCATTTGCATGTCAGATACACACAACTTTTAACGTGTTTTTTTCTTTCTTTTCCAGTAAGCTATATTACATCTAGCTCACTATTAACTTACAATAAATATACATCCTTTATGGCCTATTCCAATATGGCGATGAATATCCTCTTTTTTGCATATCATGCAGCTCTTTTTCGATGTCTTTTTCTTGGCTAATCATGTTTATGCCGTTTCGGTTTTGCGGGCATCTCCTAGAGATATTAGTTAAATAGCTAGTAATTTTTCTACATGCTGCTTTTCCTCTTAGCAAGGCATGTTAAATCCAGCTTATTATTAACCTACAATAATACAAGCTTTCTCTATGGCCCATTCCAACATGGCGATGAATATTCTTGCTTTTGCACATGATGTAGTCCACTCTCCATGTCTCTCTTCTTGGCTAATTACGTTCATGCCGTTCCGGTTTGGCGCGCACTTTCTAAAGATACTATTTAAACAGCCAGCATTTCATAGCGCGCCTCACACGCCGTTCCAGCCGCATTGCAGACTCTAACCTTGGAGCTTTTTGGACGCACGAGAGTATGGTTTAAACAGCGGGAACGCAGTATTCTTGGAGCCCTGCATCATTCCTGTATGCACTCGGTTCCTCGCTGCGTCCCTTTACTTGTTGACTTTTCAGGTAAGAACTAGCTCGTTACAGCCTTCCCTCTTCTTTTAAAATACCTATGCTAGATTTTTCCGCTATGTTGTGGCATTTATTTAACCTTTAGCCACTTTTTTATTTCTAGCATACATCAGGCTGCTGTAAAACCGTCATCTATTTTTCAATTACACAGTTATTGACGGCCAGTTTCAAACTCTGTGAGTTTTTTTTTTGTTTTTTTTCCTTCCGTTCTTCTCTTTCCTTTTGTCTTTTCGTGGTAGCATGTTCACCATTACCCATATTTCTTTTCGTAATTATATCCTGAGCTGTAGGCTATCACCTTAGCACATAGGCTTCACATCATACTACTGAATTGATAGGAGACATATTAAGCCTCTAAACAGGGCCAGCCTGAATCTTCTGTTTTTCTTTAAATATGCAATATATTATTTGCACCTTTAGCAACTTAATCGGATATATATATACATAATTAAAATCTTTATGCTTATGAAATAATCGATATAATTGTCTCTATATTATACGTTGGGCACATATTTACGTTCCAATCGCCTTATCATCAACATGTGCGATACATATCTATCATATAAGTGGTGGCCATGAGAACCTTTTACCATCTCTGTAATATATACAAGATCGTTTATTCCTAACTTTTTGGTTGAATTGGCAACATAGATATAAACTCTACAACCAAGTCTCATAGACAAATGTCTAATTCCATACATTTCAGAAACGTCCAGATCCAGTGGTTCATTCTGGAGTGAACCTTGATAACCTCAGATGTGAAATCTTCATTATTCACCTCCTGACTACCCAATTAAAACAAGAGCACTCTATACTCTACAGGTCCCTCTCGAGCGCTGCATTTTTATTCACCAGCGGTAAATGTCCATTGTCTGATTAACAGTTCTCATACTTTCTGTTTTTTTATTTATAAATATCTTTTTTTCGTATTAGTTGAAATACAGCTTATGTATTCACTCCCATTTTTGTTCTGTCGTTTCTATATAGAACTACTTCTCTAGCTTGAGGTTCCATATTATACCTAATACTTATCAACTTGAGCCACAACGAGGTATATTACAAATTATCTTTTTAAGAAACACATCAATATCACAGAATGTTGGGAGTAACTTTATGCATGATCTTTTTAAATCACTTTTCAATTCTAGAAACTTTCACAGATCTTATCTTGGTGCTTGTTCTACTCTCTGGGCTATAGTTTTCACAATCAATTTTTCACTTTCAGGTGGCTTTTTGGTATTGTTGATCCTATTCTATACCTTGATGATGAATATCTATTAAATACGGCACACTGTTATATTGTTTTATTAGATAATAGTCTCTCTGTCAGTTATAATTGGCTTGCATTTAGTGTTTTAATCTCTCAAGTCCCCAGGGACTCAGTTTTATCTTTTTCAAATATATTGGTAGTTAATATTGTATTAGGACCGTCTTTTTTATTCTTCATTAAATCATTTTGATTCATGTTTTGTTTATACATGCACTTTTTCTTTAGGTTTCCATTTTCTTGTACATGGCTTCCTGATGAAGGCATACAGCCGAAACGCGCGTAGGATACAAATTTTCAAGGCCATGCCAGAAATGTTTGTCCTCTGAACACATTCATATAATTATCCTGTTTATATGTCTGTGACATTAATTGTAGTGTGTCAAATAATTTCTTATATATCAATGAATAACACTGTGTATATTATGTATTAGATCGTGTAAAAATAAGAAAACCATCTTTGTTATTTGACCCTCTTGAACCCAGTGCAAATATATATACACAGAGGACTATATATTTCATGATTGTTTTTTGTGTATTCAGTTATAATTATCTATTTTAAAAAAAATAATAATAAAAAATATTTTTGATACTACTGAATCAAGTTTGCATGTATATATGTTTTTACATTGTTCAGGTCCACAACTACCTTCTTTGTTCCTAAATATTATGATATTTACACACTGGTCATTTTCCCTGATTTAGGAACTTACGTCAGGGGTACCCTTTTTCTTTACAAACGTAGAAGCTGGAAGATCCAGAACTTTCGGAATAAATGCTTTGAAGAACTGTAGAGGATCACTGCCCTCCACATTTTCTATTTTCAAGATCCTCAATATGCCTTTTTAAGTAATTTATTTCCAATTGCATCTTCTGAAATGTGGAAGCAGAGTCTTGAACATCACTGAGCGGCTGTTCTAAGTCAGAGACACGCTTGTTCATAAATGACCACTTACCCTCAAGGTTGTAAAGTGTCTTGTTCGTCTCGTCCATGAAAGGTTTCAATGCTCGTATTTCTTCCAATATTAGTTCCATAGATATAGGAGACGGTTTTACTGGAGGAAGAAGGCAAAGTCTTGGCAGAGGAAGAGTTTTAAGAATCACCACATGTGTTGGATCTGTCATGTGGATTTTTGCTTCCGCCATAGGTAATGTAGATTTGTTACCTGAAGAAATGAAATAGCAGCGATCTCGTGAGAAGGCAGAAGAGATATGCGGAGGCTTCCAGTTATGTACTTTCCCCATACAAAGAATAAACCAGCTAGACTATTCCACTAAAGATGGTAGTACGCAGGGAGAAAAAGTTTAGCAAAAAGTACACTGCATAATCAGAATACAATATCACATCACCTACAACAATATTTTGAGAGCAACATTATATATTATAAATTGAATGACCCATAAAGCGCATTTTAGCATAAACAGCATTCCACAGATATATTATTCTGCAAGAAAGTTAATGCATATTAAAGACGAAGCATTATCAGAGAAATAATAATCTACACAGATAAGTTTCTCACTTAAAGTCACTCAGATGGAATGAGGAAATAATAAGATAGCATTATGAGGTAAAGATGATCAAGTATAGAAGATCTTTGTAAGGAAGAACGAGAGACTTGCCTTCCTTTGCAAAGGATTAATCCAAGTTTTAGACTAATTTGCTGACCCAAGAATCCAGAAACTGGGTGCTCTCTGAAGTAAATACCTGTGTCAGGACAGACACAAAATGGCGGCCATTTGCAGGAACAATAAGTTACATCAGTAGGAATTCTACAAATAAAAAGTCTAAAGCTGCTTCCAGTTAAGTAACGTAACCATTTGTCACTCTCATGGTGCTAAGCAAGTATTTCCTCAGGGCGAAATAGCATTATTTGGAAAGTTTATTCAGCGCATTGCAGACAAGACAAAATGGCAGCAGTTATGTGGGAAAAAAAACGGTTCTTCACTCTGAAAATGCAGAAAATAAGCTGAAAACAGCAAAGAATAACTTAAAATGCTCACCACTTCCATCTAGAGGCCAGACCCTGCTATATTAGAGAAAAAATGTGGCATTCTCCAATGGAAACAAAAGCTGGCCAGGGCCATCGGCGTAGAGCTCCGTACCTATGCGGCCATCCCGTTAGGCGTCCAAGCCACGCCTCTGCAATTATAATCTTAGAAACCGCTGTTAATTCAAGGTGGATAGGTGGATAAGTGAACACTGTATTGAATGCAAGATATCGCTTGACAAAAATATTGCATCCACTAACTTGATTACCACCGTATTGTCTGAGAAAGTAGACCTGCAGGTAAGAATAACAAATATATACTTACCATCACAATATAGTGATAGGCGATATAGTAGATGTGATAATTTATCAGGTTGATATTGTCTCGCAATATAATGATATACAACCTTCAAAGGGACACATTTCTATGTAGAGGGGAGGCTAAAAATTGGCTAACTATCTGAGACGCTTCTACAAGTGTGGCACATGCTCCTGTTTGTGCACCTGCTTTCAATAGAAGTGTGCCTTTCGTTAAAGCGCTCCAGGAATTTTAAACATGATATATTTAGCAATGGCCCTACAACACAATGGTAATGCATTATAATTCGTAAATGTAATGGAATTTATGTGAACAGTTCAATTCACCCAAAGTGAGAAAAAAAAAGGGAACGACTAAGGACAGTCAAGAAATAAAATATCAGGGGTCATAATTATAATAAGTGTAGGGAGTAAATTGGCAGTTTCCTCTCACTTCTTGCGCCCCTGCTGCACTTTGGTATTACTGAAGGGGCAGCAGATGCTTGTATGGCCCTGTCTGTAATAAGACTGTACTGGTGTAATATTGGCACCAGTGCGATCACGAGGAGTAGTTCCCTCGTTTGTATGAGGGAGTACTCCATACAATGGGAAAGCCCTTTTGCATTGCGTCTGAGCCATATTACAGACATGGGCACAATGGCAAGAAGGCGCACTGATTCTATGTCACATTGAGGTATAGCACTTACAGTGCTTATCCTGACAGTACCCTTTTAACTATTGCATGAAAAATAATAAATCTAAGCCTTTGTTGTCAATAGCACAAAGTAAAATGTTGCCAGTTTTATTTCCCACAAGTAAGAGGTGACTAGGATTTTTCTGAATACAAATTAAGGGCCCTCACTGTAAAACAATTCAGCTGCAACATTTTAAACATTTAATGGCTTCATATGTGTATCTGTTTACAATTTAAATGTTTTCATTGAGCATCCATTTTAACCATCTGGTAAAAGGCTGAAGCAGTGATGTCATGGGAAATAAATCTATTAAATGGTATGGTTTTACTGGCATAAAAATGTAGCTTCCATTGAATGAAACTACAGAAGCTGAATATTAGATCAACTTTCAAATGAATATACCTGACTGAAAATTACGTTAATTTCGTCTTTTGATTTTTACAATTGTGTCTGTCACTCTAAGTTTTGATATTTCTTTTTCTTTGTTTTTCTGTTTCCGGTTTGGATACAAACTCCCTGCATGACATTTGCAGTCACATTCTTTCGAGACACTCTTTTCCTGCCATCGAGTTGCTCTTTTTTTTTCGAAGCACAGTCTGCCTCTAATTTGTTGATCTTGCTTTTTTTCTCTCCATATTTGGTATTTTTAGTAGAGGCATAACTTTGCTCTGGATTCTTTACAGTGGGGAGATGATATGAGAATATCTATCCAAACAAATGAATTTTGACTGGTTTTAGCGTTTTCCAGATCCCCACATTCCGTGAATTCTGTCTCTCACTGACCAGTGGTGGATGCGTTTACGTGGTGAACTGATGTGAAATAATAATATTATAAT
The DNA here is from genome assembly GCA_963921515.1 of Calotriton arnoldi. Taxonomy (NCBI): domain Eukaryota; kingdom Metazoa; phylum Chordata; class Amphibia; order Caudata; family Salamandridae; genus Calotriton; species Calotriton arnoldi. The sequence goes on along the minus strand of CAWUFW010002132.1, from coordinate 2,299,718 downwards.
ATAAAACCAGACCATGTGCGTCTAATTTGTAATATGTGCTCGGTTACTCTAAGCTCCTTATGTTTCGCGCTTTAATACCAGGGGTTTTCTTATATTAAGAATATGGTTTTGTAAAAAGGACATGTAGACGCCTTAATGATAACTAAAATAGTAACAGGGGGCCCAATGCCAGACAAGGTGCTCCGGCGCAAACACAATGAAGTGCTATGTCCAGTAAAAACCTCAGTCTGGTACCTCATATAGAGATGGGTGGACCTTAAGTTTACCATCAACAGAGCGACATCTTTTTTGTTGTTGTCCATCACCGCCAGGTTTTTACAGAAAAAAAAAATGGCCCCCACACCCTTGGTGAAAACTTGTAGGGTATCGGGGGTCTTTAGTTTTTGTTTTCCTTAAACAAACTCCTGCTTTGGGAGTTGGTTTCCAAAACCCCCAAAAATGTTTAAAGTTTGGTGAACGCCCATCAAAACTGGCGACAGGAGGCCACCAAACTTTTTGTTCATTAAAAAGATCTCTCATGATGGCAGTTCCATTCAATGTATAGAGATGACCGCTGGGCCAGTGGGCTCATCACACAATAGCTTTGGTATGATGGCAAGAGTGTGTTCTGAATGGTGGTTCCTTTGGATGTTGGTGAGCTATGATTAGCTAAGGAAACAAAAACTTGCGACCCTCACCATGGGAACCATATTTCGCATGGCAAATGCAGTGTTCACAACCATTCTCATGATGCGAAAGATGATATAAATAAAATCAATGACATCAATGGTGATGTTACATTACATATCACTTTAATATTGACATTATCAACAACAACACTATGAATACAGTTGGCATCACCCCACCTCCCTGCCTACCCTAATTCACGGTGCATGGCTTATGGCACAGCTGGCTGTAAACAGTAGGGTGCTCTTGCAGGCCACAAACAATCTCTTGCACACCCACCCCCGCAACACTGTGTAACAGATGTGTGTTTGCCCATTCACAGCAGGCTCTAGGTGTTGACCCTGTGCTCTGCACCATGCCCAAAAAACAGCTCTGTATGGCCTTCTGCCGTGCAGCGCACAGCAAACTCTGGTTGCAGGGTCTGGTCACAGGTCAGCTGCCAGACCCTGCAACCAGACCCTGCCTGCGACAAGAACCTGCTCCAGCCTCTTTGTCAATGTCACCAAACCAGCAGAGAATGACCTTTAGCTTTGCATACTGGGCTCTCGGTGGAGGGCCTAGCCTGAAGCCATGCCAGTACCAGTCAACATGCAACTGGACCAGCTGCGCATAGGCTTCGGCCATAGAGTCTCAGTACAAGGCTTGGTGTATATTAGCTCTGAGCAATCTCTGGTATCCATTGTTGCACTGTAATATTTTTATTGTCTTAAATTTTATTTAGGATTCAGAAAAAAACACAGTTATGAGATTTTTTAAAAAATGTGCTCATCATTGCAAAATGTGCAGATCTACTGACCTGAAACCTGGCTCACGATACTGTGGCTCTGTAAAGTGAATCTAGAAAGGAATCTCTGAGAATTGAAAATGTTGTTTTCTATAGTCTATTATGGTTTTATTTGGACCATAACATAGGCTATGACCGCACAACAATAGTAATAAATATCATATTACTGTCTGCACGTATACAGTTAAAATAAATGTGGCCTAATAACATTATTTAGAGCAACTGTATCATTAAACCCTTACACATTTATCATCACAGTGGAAACCTCATATTCCAGGTTATTACCACAGTACACCAAAACTATCTTGAGAAGGACACTGCTTTCCGCCTCACAGAGTGCATGTTACAATCACTTTAAACTAAAATAACTCTCTCAAGAGTCCATTAATCGTTTCTAATGTGATTTTACCTTGCAACACAATTTCCCTGTTCCATCCTGGTTTCGGTAAAATTCTATTTAAACATGAAAAATGCAGCAGCACAAACCACATATGCTATAAATATACTAATTATTTCCATTGTGGAGATAGTGGAGTGGCAACATGGCTCAATCGTGGCTTTGCCTCTCTTGATTCAGACCATCTCTCCACATGAAACAAAGGTAATAAATAGCATATTACACACTCCACATCTGCATACATACATAGCCAAAGTATGTGCAGGGCTGCAGTCCTAGCCTGTAGATGGCTGAGCACATAGTCAGGCCCTCCAGACAAAACATGCTGTCATGAACGAAGACTGCACAGTGGGGGTGTATTACCTGAGGAGGATCGGGGGCATGGGGTGACCAAAGTTGATTTTCCTCCCCACAGGGCTGAAGGCAGTGCGGTACAGGTTGGACCACTCAGAGTAACCTGGTATAGGCCAGGCCCTAAGGCCAACCCACTTTGTGCACAGGGGAGGGCTGTATGCAGCATATGTTAAACAGGGGAATAACTGACACCCTCACAGCTCCCGGTGTGGGAGGGGGCTCACCGGGGGTCCCACCCAGTCTTCCATACATGAAGGAGGCCCCCCTCAGCTTGTCTATGCTTTGTGTGTGTCTCTCTTAAGCAGTTGCCATGTGCAGCATACTCTGAGCTGACACAGCACTGACACAGAAGTGAAGAGAAGCAAAATAACGTATTTGTTCCTCTTTCAGTCCGATCCTGTCAGGCACCGTACAAGATTGGGTGGGGTCTCCTCAGTGAAAGCATCTCTACAGGCAGCACAGAACTGATTGGGGCAGAGGTAGAATTGCCACCTTTCTCAGAGAAAAATACTGTCCATCTCTTCACTTTTTAATACTCTGCAAAGGCCAGACATGATTCTCAAGTAGAAATGCAAATGAAATCATCTGAATTAATTTAACATGGTCTTTCTGTGTTTGTTCACTTTAATTATCAGTCAGGGGTCAGTAGGGCAGTTGTAGAACATATTTTTAAGTGTTTATTTCTTACATTAACTATTTCCAGTATGTACTGTTAAGAGAAAAGAAACACTGGCTTTTGGTCAATTTTTCTAATTTCTGTACCTAGGCAGAGGATATGTGCAAATCCAGCACCAGGACCATGACTGCTTGAAAGCAGTGGAGGGCACAAAATGTAGCTAGAATGCTGAAAGAGTGGTAAATGATGTTAAATTGTGATTGCATGTGGCTGATTGTGGTGTGGGATCGGTAAGGAAGTGGACTCTCTCCCGCAAAAGCCTCCCCTCCAACACCGGCCTTTTTTTGTCAATGACTAGTACAGTTGTGCGTTACCTTGTTTTGATAAAGGACTACCGGGAGGCGGACAGGGATAGCATTTTTTAACATTGTTAATGCAGGCATGGTGTCCGCTGCATATGCAGTAAACACAGGGGAGGTCTTGTGTAGGAACTTGTGATTTATTTTAATCCGTGCATATACACTGAAAAGGTAACAACGTCTTACAATGAATAGGAACCCTTCAACAAGTATTTTAAATGTATTACCCAAAAGAGCAATTACCCATGCCTGCATGGGCCATCACATAATCTACATTATTTTCTCTATGCGTTTTTATTATCTGAGATGTCTAATGTACCACTAGCCAGATTATCGATGGTGTTGATGGAGCAAGGTAAATAAGAAATTTTTGAACCCCCTAATATTAATATTAATAATTAACGTTATTAATTGTTTTTGCAACTAATCAACATTTTTACGTCTTCTTATAGACATTTTTGGTAACTTGCAATTTATGTGCAAACTAACCTACTTACCATTGTAAAAGTGGAATAATATTAACATAATGGTTTGCGTACTAATTAGAATAATACTGCATAATTCGTGCTATGTAGTAAATTGTATTGTGGCAAAAAGAATGCGGATGGTAAGTAAACATAGCTTTACATGTCGCTTTTGCTAGGTAACACCTAATTGGGGTACGTAGAATGATGGGTGGGAAACGAAAAGGCTTATTTTCTTTATTCTTAACTGTTATTGTGTTTGTTTTCATAATAGTTCGCTCGGGCCTGCTAGGCCGTGCTGTAAAAATGGCTGCCGAGGCAGATGAGCTTAATGCGCAAGTGCAAAATGGCTTCCAAGCGGAAGAAAAGCTGCAGAAACATATCAGGTGATTGCTTATAGAGCCCAGAATGAAAAGGGATCAAGGTCAGCATGACCTATCATCAAAACGTGTGCCAAGAGGGACTCAGCGAAAATGTATGAGAACCAAAGATGCAGCTGTGAATTAACAATGAACTGTTTAAAATAAAGTTACAAAAGAAGATACATAAGAGGAGCTGTCAATCGGATTGGTAATGTCCTAAAACCGTGTGAAAGGACAAAAATTATAAAAAATTTCGGAACTGGTTTGAGCAAGGAGGGCAATGAGGAGATGCTTGCCACCCCTCCAATGGACCAATTAGCGTGAATCTCGCCCCAAAGATTGAAACATTTCTGTTTAGTAAGCTAGTAATAGGGTATAAGAGGACCTACTCTTAAGTAGGAGGAGCGCTATTCATACATAATTTTTGAGCACAGGACGCTGACACTGGAGAGCTGCTGCTATTTTCCATAGGCCATTATTTTTAATATAATTAATCTTTTGCTTTAAATCTGACTGGGAAGGAACGAGAACGCTGCGGGAAACCTGTATAGGTGGTCCGTCGAGGAGGCCTGTTTAGCGAGACAGTCAGTCAGTTTTGGGAGTTCTATGCTGTGATCTGCAATTTATCTGCTGTGACAAACTTTATTTTTCATCTAAAAGGGTATGCATTGCATTCTTTAAGTTTATTCCTTATAATGACATTAAATGTATTGAACTGATTAATAAAACTGAAACTTATTCATGCATTTTAAAAAGTAGATAAACTTTATTACAATTAAAACTACGAGTCTGTGGTTCTTTAGCTCAATAATAAATGCAAATGTTTTAATAGGTTTAAAGTGATTGAGCTGGTCTTAATCACCATCAACTTATTCTTACTAGTTGGTCCATCGACCAAAGAGCGGAATACCTTGATGTCTTAGAAACCGACAGGATTAAAACTACTTATGTATGATGTTTGAGAAATTATCTTGTCGACTTTAAAAAGGTATCCCGTTTTTCTTCCAGCAGTTATTAACTTCTTCTCCTAGGTGAAGGTGGATGGGATCCGGGGAATATTTGAGTGAGTGATTGTTTTATGCGGTGTTATGGGCCCCACTGTCATATTGATATAGTTGTTAAAGGAGTGTTTCAAACCTGGATGTCATGTCCAAAGGAGAAGAAATTATATTAGTCGCGCTGGATCAGATTTCTTGGTAGCAGAGTTATGGTTACTATAGATTAGTTTGGTGATTATTGATTATTGATTATTTCATGTCTAACACTTCACGTTGAATTGTATTACGTTATATGTAAGTCGAAAATTTTGAAGCTTCCAGGAAGTAGGAAGTGGACACGTGTGGCAAGAGAAGTCACATGGAATAGTGCATTGTTTGGTTTTCAAATTGGTGATAACACAGGCTGTGTTATGATAGGGACATTTTCAGTATGAAACGTGTATGAGTGAAATAGCAATTGGTTTTCTTGTGAAACTCTGGCCTTAATTCTCAGGAGCAGTGTAGTCTCCACATGTGTTTTATCCCCAGAGAAACGGGTTTACCCCTTGCTTGAAAGAAGGGTAAGGTAGAGGGAAGTGCTACACTTATCGAACGAAACTGTATTCTTGCAAAATAGAGTAAACTATCACTTTGTTTAGCGAAAACAGACAATGGAAATGTGTTTTTAATGTTGTAACTAACCAGAAACAGTTGAGAACAAATTGCCGATAAATTTAGTAAAGGAGGGGTCAGGAGCAGAACTGACGTTGACAAAAAGCTGCGCTGGGATTGGCCAGTGCACTGGAAACACGGAAAACGCCCTAATTGATGCGTTAGTGTGAGACGCGCTGGGATAGGTCTGAAAAGCAGTGACGTAGAAGCTTCGGATTGGTGCGTTGGTGTGAGACGTGCTGGGATAGGTCCGAATAGCACATAGAGATCAGAGCAGAGTTACGAGTTTTGCAGAAGGGAAAGAAATCGTGAAATATGGCTTATTATGAATATGGTAGAGAGAAACCGTCATGGATGGCGAAAATTAAGAACTTCTTTAAGAAAGACAAAAGGTAGTGACTAGAGAGGGACAGGTAATTCCTCCGCTGAAACACCAGCTTCGCATATTATGCTGAAATACGGTTAACATACTTGCATTTGGTTAGAAAATTGGACAAAATATACCCAAAATGATGGAGTATTGGCTTTTCCAGAGAATGGTTCATTTAGCATAGCTGTACTTCGAAATTTGAGAGAGAAAATGACGAAGCTTGAGCCAAAACCTAGACCGACTCAATTTGAAGCGTTAGGTGAATGGGAAGACGAGATGTATGAACGTGAGAGATACAGAGGTGCAAAGAATCATGGTTTTGTTCCTGAAAGGTTGTGGGGAGTGAATCATGAGGACAGAATGAAGCGTTGGAGATATGCTAATATGACAGAAGGTTTGTTTCCAGCTTTTACAGTTGAAGAGGGTACAAGAAAGAAGTGTACAGAGAAAAAGAAACATACAGTTACAGAAAGGTACGGGTATGGAGGTAGCGAGACAGAAGATGAGTTGCTGGAAGATATTTTAAACAGAAACCCACCTCCATATCAACAGAATTCAGCGGTGGTGACACCCAATGCACCGCCAATGGAAACTGGGAGGAATAAAAGTCCAGAACGTAGATATGAGATAAATAGGTCAAATGAACAGCTGAAAACCCCACAAAGTGAAAAATGTGACAGTGACAATGCAGCGGAGTTAGCACAAACTACAAAAGAATTGACTGAGAAAATAAGAGAGTTAACAATGAACATGGAAGCTGTGACTGTGCCAGTGACAATAGGACCAGTAATACCAGTTTTTGAGAACCAGAAAATAGATGAACATTCCTTAGTTATCCCCATGAACTCAAATTTGCAAAGAATGAGAGAAGGGATGGAACTAGAAACTGAAGGGGCAAGAAATTTGGTGAGTTCATATAGACCAAGCCCACCTACTAACCTGACAGTAAATGAGAGTGAAATAAGAAGAATTCCCATGGGAACTGAGTCTGCATCAGAAACACCAGAAAGGAATATAAATTGGATAGAAATAAATAGTACACCTGTAGGTCCAACTCCAGACGAATTAAATGAGTGGATGAGAAACTTGCAAAAGAAAGAGACAGTACCGAAACCATTAGATGTAATTAGGCTAAAGATAGATATGGAAGAGTTAATTTTAGGGACCATTGGTACAGAAAAATTGAAGACATATCAGGATGACGAGATAATGTTCTTGTGCAAAAGTATTACTTGGAGAGCTAGAAATTTACATGACAAACTGGAAGAGACAGCGAATGAACTAGGAGTAGAATTTGTAAAAGTCAGAAGTTTGCAGAAACCGTATAGGGTAGATTTTTGTGAGAAAGATATAGAAAATCTGAACACATCAGGACGGTTAACCCAGATAAAAGAACTGATTGTTTTGTTAAGAAAGTGGGGTGATGTGGACAGATGGAGAAGCAGGTGGACTAAAAGGAATGAGAGAACAACTGACAAAGCGTCTTTGGCTTTTGCGGTGACAGACAAGGAATCGATTGTAAGGGAGTATCCGATGAGAGAAACCCCAGGAGGTAGTTATGTACATGTCCCCTGGCCCAGACAAGACATACTGTCATTTACAAATGACTTTCCAAAATTAAGAGAAAAACCTGTAGAATGGTACAGACAAGTGGAAAGGTTTGTCAAAGTTTCGAAGGTGTTGTGGGTAGATTTGGATGGATTATTTGACATTGTGGTACCAGCCGATTTATGGACAGAATGTAAAATTACCATTGATTGGCCAACTGTAGAATACCCAAGAGACGCAAAGATAGGAGCGCCAGGACCAGAGGTGATGAGGAAATACGACCAAGTTATTACCTTTTGAAAAACAAAATTCCACCCAAAGAAACTGATTGGGTAAAAATTGACAGAACTACGCAGGAGAGTAAGGAATCTGTACATGCTTACTATGAGAGGCTACTTTTGGTTTTCAAACAGTATAGTGGTTATGAAACTCTGAATGAGAAGGACATGAGTCATTTTGTATATAGATTTGTTTATGGACTGAAACCAGAAATAAGCGAAATGATTAAACTCCATATGATATGCTGGCAGAATAGTACAGTGGACGAAGTGTTGAGGTATGCTAAGTATTGTAGTGATGACATTGAGTGTGGACAGCGTAAATTAAAGGAGAAAGCAATGTGGGCACAAGTGAAAGTTGCAGAAAAACAAGAAGCTCAACTGAATAATCAGGTTAATGAGACAAGACAAACAAAATCCAAACCGAATATAGGTAAAGGCAATGGCCAAATGAGTATAGAAGAAGCAAAGAAAAAGTGGCCATGCCACAACTGCGGAAAATTAGGGCATTGGAGAAACGAGTGTAAATTTCCTGCAAAAGCTAATGCAGAAAATCAATCATTAAATCCACAGGTGCAGAGTGAGGTGAGTTACCAACAGCTGCAGCAACCGCAGGTAGTTACTCAGCAGAGTCAGGTGCCACAACCACCACTTCCCAAGAGTGTAAACCCACAGAGATACAGTGCAGAGACAGGATTCTACGGAGGAGAGCAGGTAAAACAATTGCCGCGCGCAGCTGCGATATCGCAGTATTGGTTACGACAGGATGGGAATGAATCGGTTGAAAGTTTATGACAGTGCCTAGGAGAGGAAGAAGAGTGCGTGCTTGGCGCAACTCTAGAGGTAGATCAGGCAGGTTCCATTTGTGGATGGAGAAGTGAATGGTGCAAATGTAACATTCCTTGTGGACACTGGAGCTACCCGTTCTACTGTTAGATCAGTGGAAATTACAAACCTTCCTCTCTCAGGTGAATATATCCAAGTCGTTGGTGTCTCAAACCAACAAATTAAGGCACCTCTTACCAAATTAGTAGAGGTAAAAGTTGGACCGTTCAGAGAAATGCACCGATTTGTGGTGTGTGATTGCAGTCCTGTAAATTTACTTGGACGTGATCTGCTTTGTAAAATGAATTGCACCATCTATTGTAGTCCAGATGGGATTGCATTTCAGACACCAGATGAAGATGTACTATATAAAATGACAATGGCAGATTTAGAGTCAGGAGTGAATGACTTGTTTCCTGTGTTCGATGTAGAGAAAATCCCAATTGAGTTAAAAGAAACAGTCAAACAGGAAGTGTGGGATTTTACAGGAGAAGATATTGGGTTAATGAGAGGAGTAGACCCCGTTAAAATTTCTGTTAGAGAAGGAACAAATTACCCAAATACTCCACAATATAAATTGACGCCAGAAATCATTGAAGGAATAACGCCTGTAATTAATAAAATGATTGAACAAGGAATTTTAAAAGAAATAATGAGCAGTCCATGTAATTCGCCTATAATGGGACTGAAAAAGCCAAATGGAACATATAGGATAGTGCAAGATTTACGAAAGGTTAATAAAATCGTTGTTCCTTGTTGTCCAATTGTACCAAACCCTGCTGTAATACTGTATCAGATTCCACGTGAGGCAGAATGGTACACAGTCATTGATTTGTGCCATGCATTTTTCTCTATCCCGTTATATCCAGATAGCCAGCCATTATTTGCGTTCAGGTTCGGAGAGCGTATTTTGGCATGGTGCCGAATTCCTCAGGGGTATACAGAAAGCCCCTCGATCTTTAATCAGATCTTAAAGAAATCGTTGGAAGATTTAAAAATGCCCAAGAAATCTGTGATGGTTCAATATATTGATGACCTGTTAGTGGCATCAAAAACCAGAGAAGCATGTGTTACCGACACAATTGCTTTGTTGAACCATTTAGCAGGAGGAGGACATAAGGTGTCCCCATCAAAATTACAGTTTTGTCGACAGGTGGTTCAATACCTAGGTCATAAAATTGAAAAGGGAGTGCGAAAGGTAACAACTGAGAGAATAAAAATTATTCGAGGAATGAGAGCTCCAATGACACAAAGAGAGGTAAGAATGTTCCTGGGAATGGTTGGATATTGTCGACAGTGGATAAGTGGATTTTCACTAATTGCGAAACCATTACAGCGATTGACAAAGAAGGATGTTAAAGATCCATTTGAGTTGAATGATGAAGAAATGAAAGCATTCAGAGAACTAAAAGCGAGACTGTGTGAAACACCGGCACTGGGAATGCCTGACTATGAGAAAGGTTTTGAGCTGTACTGTAGTGAGAGAGATGGGTGCGCACTTTCAGTTCTAGTGCAAAGTCATGGAAATATGAAAAGACCTATTGCATATTTTTCAGCTGTTTTAGACCCGGTAGCAAAAGCGTTGCCTGGATGTCTGAAAGCAGTAGCTGCTACTTGTGTGAGTCTGGAGCAAAGTGAAGGTATTGTGATGGGATACCCACTGAGAGTATATGTTCCACATTCAGTCGAAATTCTCTTGACAAGAACCAAAACTCAATACATGACTGTTAGACTTGGCTTTTTCAGCGGGTTTATCCCCAGACTTTTTGCTTTTTGGCCTCCTGTTTTTGACCCTGTGTGTATTGGTTTTAGGACTCTGGGCACTTTCCCACTGCCAATCAGTGCTAAAGTGCATATGCTCTCTGTGTAAATTGTGTTATGGATTGGTGTTTCCATGATTGGCCTATTTGATTTATGTGTCAGTCCCTTGTAAAGCGCACTGAGAGTGCCAGGGCCTATAGATCAAATGCTGTTGGTGGGCTGCAGCACTGGATTGTGCCACCCACGCAAACAGCCCGTAAAGTGTAACTCTGGCCTGCCATTGGAGAGCCTGTGTGCAGCCTGGGGCTGCCATGTCGACTTGGCAAGTGCACACACTTGCAAGTCCCTAAATCTTCCCTTTTCTACATGTTAGTCACCCCTAAGGTAGGCCCAAGGTACCCCTGTGGGCAGGGTGCATTGTATGTGAAAGGTAGGACATGCCCTGGTGTGTGTGGCATGTCCTGATAGTGAATTACAGCCTATTTCGTTTTTCACTATTGCGAAGGCTACCTGTTCCCTATAGGCCAGAATGGGCAGTTTTGATTATTACAGCTTATAATCCTAACTGACCCAGGGAACATGGTAGAAATTCGAGTTTAGTATGCCTGGACTCAGAATGATAAAATGCATCTTTTAGTGAAGTTGGTTTTAACATTCTGTGTTTGAAAATACCACTTTTAGAAAGTGGGTATTTTCCTGTCTAACCATCCAAGCCTGCCTCTGCTAGGTTGTGTATTCCTTGTCTGGAGTGTGAGTGACAGGGGCTGGGGGATGCCAGGAGACAGGGTGAGTCAGCACAGGGCTGAATAGCCAGATCTACATGTAGATGGGTGGGAGGAGTTGCACCTGGGACCTGAATAGGGCTGGGCCTTCCATCCACAATGCTGGCTCCACCTCCTGTGGTGCGTCTGATGTCCCTGGCCTGCACTGTGAAAGGAAAGAAGGAGCCTTGTCAACAAAGTGCTCCAGGACTGACCAGAACTGGTTTGGACTAGGCAAAGGCCTCTCTGCCTTCAGAGAACAAAGAGAAATTGAGGATAAAAAGGGGGACCCAAACCCCAGAACTTTAGATTACTTCTGAACTAAGGAACCTGCCAGGAAGAAGGACCGGGAAAGCTGGAGGAGGAGTACTGCCCCTATGCTGCGTGTTGTGGGGTTGGCCTGCAGTGGTTGCTTCTGTCTTGGTTAGGGAAAGGACTGGACTGTGCTTTCATCATTCTGCTGTTAGAGTTTTCTCCAAGGGCTTGAAGTAGAGCTTGCCTCCTGTTGGAAGTCTCAGGGATAGAAAAGACTTCAGGGAACTCTTTGGGATCAAGAAGACTGCCAAGAAGAAGAGCTGGAGAAGCTGTGAGGAGGAACTACCACTTTGCTGTGTGCTTTGCTGTGTTGGCCTGCAGTGGCTGCTTCTGTCTTGGGCAGTGAAAGGACTGGAACTGAACTTTCTGCAATCTACTTTGTGAGTGTCTCCAAGGGCTTGAGGTAGAGCTTGCCCCCTGTTCAAGAAGTCTCAGGAACAGCAAAGACTTCAAGCCCGACGCCGTCTACGACGCCGCTGCCGACTCCGTGTCCTGAAGGCACCGCAGAGGGCAACGCCGCAATGCCGCACCGCGACCCTGGTCTCACCGACGACGCCTGCCGATGCTGCCACCGAGCCGCTGCTCGCACCGCGACCTGTGGGTACCGCACTCCGCACCGCCTTGCTTCACGACGACGCCGTGGTATCCCCGACGACGCCGCTCCACACCGGACTCGACGCCGCTGCTTGCACCGTGGTTCGGGGGCACCGCTCGTAAGTTACACGATGCACCGCCCTCATCCCGCACCGCAGGCTTGGCCCACCGACGCCGGTGCCATCGACTCCAGTTCGTCAGCCAACGACAGCGCTTCAGCAACGACGACGCCGCTGCTGCACCGTGGCCTGCCAGCACGGTGACGAGCACCGCCTTCATCTCACACCGCGACCCTGGTCTCACCGACGACGCCATCCGACGCCGCCACCGAGCCGCTGCTCGCACCGCGACCTGAGGGCACCGCACGCCGCACCGCTGCACTTCGCACCGCAGCACCCGACGCCGGCCGACGCCAGCGCTCCTGACTTCAACATAGAGGAGATCGATCTGCAACGCGTGTGACTTCAAGGGCCCGACGACGCTCACCGACCTCCGGAACCGACGCCTGCAGACGCCGTGTTTTCGGAAGCTCACAGCGAGGTCATCGACGCCCTGCATTTCTGAAAGGTACTGTTTGCGGGTCTTTCCGACACCGTAGCTGACCCGCGATGCCGCGGTCAGCCAGAACTGTTTGGATTTGTTTGTTCACGACGCCGGGATAGCCCTGGACGGAGCTATCGACATCAAGGAACTGTTTTTAAGGACACTGATAACTGAAGATTTTTAAAGTACTGTACTGTGGATTTTTATCGTATTGGTCTTGTTTTAAGTATATAAAAATATTGGATATTTTTCTAAACTGGTGTGGTGTCCGTTTGTAGTGCTTACACTGTATTACTGCTGGTTATGTGCAAATGCTTTACACACTGCCTCTAAGATAAGCCTGACTGCTCGTGCCAAGCTACCAAGGGGGTGAGCAGGGGTTATGTTAGGAGTGTAACTCCCTTATCCTGACTAGGAAGAAGGGTCCCTACTTGGACAAAGGTGCAAGCCCTTGCCAACTAGAGACCCCCATTTCTAACATTGGTTGTCAGCGGTGAGGATAGGACTTGTGTTTGCACTTGACTTACAGTGATTGGTGTGCACTACTACCATATCGCAGACCATTACGTACCACTTACAGGTTCTTTTTCTTTTTTGGCCTATTTTTGATCTTGCCAGTTTGAACTTGCTACTTCAACATGCCTGAATCTAGAGTATCATCAATTGCATCAGTAGAAATTGCCTTTGAGGAGGATCGATTGGAAGCCTACAATGTCAAGGAGTTAAAATCGATTTGCAAGAACCTGAAAGTCCAGGTCAGAGGCCTCACCAGGAAGGATGAGCTACAAAAGGCGCTGAGGGCCTGGGTAGCAGCCAGACATGCCAGTGGGCAATCTGGTGATCTCAATGGAGAGGTGGAGGAGCCTGTTCCTAGGGTGGATGTGCTTTTGGGAGGGGGGGACCCTCCAGGCAAGGCAGCAGTGGCTTGTCCCCAGAGGAGCTGGAGGACAGGCGGGAAGCAAGGAAGTTCGAATTAGAGAAACTCAGGATGGAAAGTGAGAGGGAAGACAAAAGAATAGCCATGGAGGAAAAGAAGATGATCTTGGATCATGAGCTTAAAATGAGAGACCTGGAGCTGGATTGGGAAGCCGGTAGGGCTTTGTCCAGCCCAGATGGTGGCAGCAAAAATGTAGTATCTAGTACTGAGGATGAGGTACACACACACACAGATTTGGGGCCCTACTTCAAGGGGGGGGTTGACATACACCAGGGGGTTCAGGATTGTGAGGTTACTCCAGTGGTGCGTAGTGTCCCTGAGGTGGATTGGGGAACTGGCACAGGGGATCATATTCCTGGTAGTGGGAGGGACACTCTACTGACTCTAGAGGAGAGGTGCAGGGAGAGGGGTTCACCCATGATAGAAGCCCTGGTAAGTGAGTATGGAGACCAGCCAGAAGAGTATGGGTGGAGAGACAGCAACAGTCAGACACTGTCTCACCAGTCTTGTGAGAATGATGTGGGGTACTTTTCTGAGGCACTGGATGGTTGGGTGAAGGGTAGTTTGGTTAACACCTGTGTGGGGCTGTGTGATTCAATTGTTGGAGAGCATATTTTAAGTCCCTGTTTTCCAGAGCTATGCCAACACCCAGTGGAGTGTGAGTTTTCTGACCCCAGGGAGCTTGCACTGGAGGCAGACCTTGTGGTGGATTCCAGAGGGTCTGGAGAAGCATCTGGGGGTGACCCGGAAGGAAGTGGCTTAGGTATTTCCCAAACAAGGGTGGTGGGAAAGGTTCATGGTAGCCCAGCTAGGTCCCGGTGTCATGGGAAGGGTGTAGGGACTCACGTCCTGTCTCCGCGGAGAAGGAGTGGGAAGGGGCTGCGGCTCAAGGTGCCCGAAACCCGGTCCCAGAGCCTGGGTGGTTCCAGGAAGGAACACCAGGTGGGGAGCCTAGGCTGTACTGATAGGCCGTCCGTTGAGGGGGATCTCCTAGAGTCAGGAGAACCTGGAGCCTCTGTAAACGATGCTCCAGTGGTTCTGGTGTCTGGCGGTGCTGCTCCTAAGTGGAGGGTGCAGAAGTCCAGAGGGAGGGGTGAGAGGGGGATGTGTTCCCCAGTGGGAGAACCAGTGGGCCAGAGGCCAGCCAGAGGGACTGAGCCTCCTAGCAGTGACCATGGTGACACCACTTCTGTCCTGGGGGATCTTCGCGCACTGTCAGATGGACAGAGGTCAGGAGATCTGCGCCAGGCAGACTGTCACACCACACATGAGTCATGTGTTACCCTCAGGGGGGGCATGCATGCTCCCAAGGAAGTCCTGGTGCGCCGGGCAGGTGCTCAGCTGCAGGGTTTAGTCCCTGGGATGGGAAGCCAGGTTCAGGTCCTGCCTGACCTGGAGGGAAGAACGATTGTAAGCCTTGTCCTGACCGGTTTGTCTTCTAGGGGTACCACTCCAGGTGGGAGGGTGCAGAACTCTGGAAGGGGGTGCAGAGGGAGGGAGTCCTCGCCTCTGACCCCGGTTCAACTTCAGGGTTTAGACCCTAGGTTGGGAGACCAGTTGCTGGAGGGAGGTCCTGAACTGGTGGGTGAGTTGGGCAGGACACCTGCCACAGGTGCCCTGACAATTTTGGAGGACCAGGTTCAGGGTGTCCCCTCTGACCTGGGGGAAGGGGCAACTGCTAACAGTGCCACTACCAGTTTGTCTTCTGGGGGTGCCGCTCCAGGTGGGAGGGTACAGTGCCCCAGGGAGGAGGACCGGGTGTGGGAGAGCCTACCCCAGTCCCTTGTTCAGCCTCAGGGTACAGACCCTGGGCTGGTGTACCAGTTGCAGGATAGCACCCCTGAACTGGTGGGTGAATTGTGCAGAACGCCTGCCACAGGTGGCCTGACAATTCTGGAGTTGAGGGGGACTGCTCCCGGTGGGGGGATGCAGTGCCCCAGGGAGGAGGACAGGGTGTGGGAGAGCCTACCCCAGTCCCTTGTCCAGCCTCAGGGTGCAGGCCCTAGGCTGGCGTACCAGTTGCAGGATAGCACCCCTGAACTGGTGGGCGAATGTGCAAGGCACCTGCCACAGGTGTCCTGACAATTCTGGAAGGGGGTACCGCTCCAGGTGGGAGGGTACGGAGCCCCTGGGAGGAAGACCAGGGGTGGGAAAGCCTACCCCAGTCTCCTGTCCAGCCGCCGGGTACAGACCCTAGGCTGGCGTACCAGTTGCAGGATAGCACCCCTGAACTGGTGGGCAAATTGTGCAAGGCACTTGCCACAGGTGCCCTGACAATTCTGGAAGGGGGTACCGCTCCAGGTGGGAGGGTACGGAGCCCCTGGGAGGAAGACCGGGGGTGGGAGAGCCTACCCCAGTCTCCTGTCCAGCCGCCGGGTACAGACCCTAGGCTGGTGGGTCAGTGCCAGGATGTCATCCCAGGCCTGACAAGAGGGAGAGTGGACAAAGGGTGCCAGGCACCTGGGGCTACCTCCCCCCACTCTCTGACGCCACAGAGGTTAGAGAGCCCTGAGAGGCATAAGGCCTGGGTCTCCCCACTGACAACTGTCGGTAGCCACTGTGGCTTACTGTCCTGGTGGACAGAGTTGCCCCTGGGAGGGGACAGGAGTCACACCCCGGGGTGGACTGGGCCACACCACTGTGTTGGCCATGTGGGCACTGTCGGCCTGTTGCGACACATCTGTGAGCAAAGTAAGTTTAGGCGCTGCACAGATGGGGTTCACAGGTGAAGAAAGGGTACCCCATGGGTCAGCTTAGTGGGCCCTGAGAGTATGGATAGAGGGATCCAACTGGGTTTGGAAAGGCATAGAACCAGAACGTGCCCCCGCTGTTGTGGGCCAGGTCTATGTTCTATCGCCCCAAGCAGGGAAGTCCATCAAGGGATTGATTAGTCTACCCTGGCTTTAGGCTGGGAGGGGGTTGTGTTAGACTTGGCTTTTTCAGCGGGTTTACCCCCAGACTTTTTGCTTTTTGGCCTCCTGTTTTTGACCCTGTGTGTGTTGGTTTTAGGACTCTGGGCACTTTCCCACTGCTAATCAGTGCTAAAGTGCATATGCTCTCTGTGTAAATTGTGTTATGGATTGGTGTTTCCATGATTGGCCTATTTGATTTATGTGTCAGTCCCTTGTAAAGCACACTGAGAGTGCCAGGGCCTATAGATCAAATGCTGTTGGTGGGCTGCAGCACTGGATTGTGCCACCCACGCAAACAGCCTGTAAAGTGTAACTCTGGCCTGCCATTGCAGAGCCTGTGTGCAGCCTGGGGCTGCCATGTCGACTTCGCAAGTGCACACACTTGCAAGTCCCTAAACCTTCCCTTTTCTACATGTTAGTCACCCCTAAGGTAGGCCCAAGGTACCCCTGTGGGCAGGGTGCATTGTATGTGAAAGGTAGGACATGCCCTGGTGTGTGTGGCATGTCCTGATAGTGAATTACAGCCTATTTCGTTTTTCACTATTGCAAGGCTACCTGTTCCCCATAGGCCAGAATGGGCAGTTTTGATTATTACAGCTTATAATCCTAACTGACCCAGGGAACATGGTAGAAATTCGAGTTTAGTATGCCTGGACTCAGAATGATAAAATGCATCTTTTAGTGAAGTTGGTTTTAACATTCTGTGTTTGAAAATACCACTTTTAGAAAGTGGGTATTTTCCTGTCTAACCATCCAAGCCTGCCTCTGCTAGGTTGTGTATTCCTTGTCTGGAGTGTGAGTGACAGGGGCTGGGGGATGCCAGGAGACAGGGTGAGTCAGCACAGGGCTGAATAGCCAGATCTACATGTAGATGGGTGGGAGGAGTTGCACCTGGGACCTGAATAGGGCTGGGCCTTCCTCCACAATGCTGGCTCCACCTCCTGTGGTGCGTCTGATGTCCCTGGCCTGCACTGTGAAAGGAAAGAAGGAGTCTTGTCAACAAAGTGCTCCAGGACTGACCAGAACTGGTTTGGACTAGGCAAAGGCCTCTCTGCCTTCAGAGAACAAAGAGAAATTGAGGATAAAAAGGGGGATCCAAACCCCAGAACTTTAGATTACTTCTGAACTAAGGAACCTGCCAGGAAGAAGGACCGGGAAAGCTGGAGGAGGACTGGACTGTGCTTTCATCATTCTGCTGTTAGAGTTTTCTCCAAGGGCTTGAAGTAGAGCTTGCCTCCTGTTGGAAGTCTCAGGGATAGAAAAGACTTCAGGGAACTCTTTGGGATCAAGAAGACTGCCAAAACGAAGAGCTGGAGATGCTGTGAGGAGGAACTACCACTTTGCTGTGTGCTTTGCTGTGTTGGCCTGCAGTGGCTGCTTCTGTCTTGGGCAGTGAAAGGACTGGAACTGAACTTTCTGCAATCTACTTTGTGAGTGTCTCCAAGGGCTTGAGGTAGAGCTTGCCCCCTGTTGAAGAAGTCTCAGGAACAGCAAAGACTTCAAGCCTGACACAGTCTACGACGCCGCTGCCGACTCCGTGTCCTGAAGGCACCGCAGAGGGCACCGCCGCAACGCCGCACCGCGACCCTGGTCTCACCGACGACGCATGCTGACGCCACCACCGAGCCGCTGCTCGCACCGCGACCTGTGGGCACCGCACTCTGCACCGCCTCGCTTCACGACAACGGCGTGGTATCCCCGACGACGCCGCTCCACGCCGGACTCGACGCCGCTGCTTGCACCATGGTTCGGGGGCATTGCTCGTAAGTTACACGACGCACCGCCCTCATCCCGCACCGCAGCCTTGGCCCACCGACGCCGGTGCCATCGACTCCAGTTCGTCAGCCGACGACAGCGCTTCAGCAACGACGACGCCGCTGCTGCACCGTGGCCTGCCAGCACCGTGACGAGCACCGCCTTCATCTCACACCGCAACCCTGGTCTCACCGACGAGCCATCCGACGCCGCCACCGAGCCGCTGCTCGCACCGCGACCTGAGGGCACCGCACCGCTGCACTTCGCACCGCAGCACCCGACGCCGGCCGACGCCAGCGCTCCTGACTTCAACAGAGAGGAGATCGATCTGCAACGCGTGTGACTTCAAGGGCCCGACGACGCCTGCACCGACCTCCGGAACCGACGCCTGCGGACGCCGTGTTTTTGGAAGCTCACCGCGAGGTCATCGACGCCCTGCATTTCTGAAAGGTACTGTTTGCGCGTCTTCCCGACACCGTAGCTGACCCGCGACCCCGCGGTCAGCCAGAACTGTTTGGATTTGTTTGTTCACGACGCCGGGATAGCCCTGGACGGAGCTATCGACATCAAGGAACTGTTTTTAAGGACACTGTGATAACTGAAGATTTTTAAAGTACTGTACTGTGGATTTTTATCGTATTGGTCTTGTTTTAAGTATATAAAAATATTGGATATTTTTCTAAACTGGTGTGGTGTCCGTTTGTAGTGCTTACACTGTATTACTGCTGGTTATGTGCAAATGCTTTACACACTGCCTCTAAGATAAGCCTGACTGCTCGTGCCAAGCTACCAAGGGGGTGAGCAGGGGTTATGTTAGGAGTGTAACTCCCTTATCCTGACTAGGAAGAAGGGTCCCTACTTGGACAAAGGTGCAAGCCCTTGCCAACTAGAGACCCCCATTTCTAACAATGACACATAGTCGGCTGACTAGGTATGAAAAAGTGATTTTAAGTGCAGACAATGTAACCATTGACAGATGCACAAGCGTGAATCCTTCGACATAATTGCCGGATGAAGAGAGTGTGACAGACAAAGATGAAGTTGACCATGATTGCTTGAATGTACTTGAATATTGTACAAAACCAAGGCCAGATATTAGAGAAGAGCCTTTGAAAGAATCAGATTATGTGATGTTTGTGGATGGATCATGTTTGAGAACGAGTGAAGGAGTTTTGAGTGCGGCGTCTGCTGTATGTACAGTAGCTACAGTAATGGAAGCATCTTGTTTAAGAGGGATACGTTCCGCCCAAGTGGCTGAACTAATTGCTCTAATTCAGGCATGCAAACTGGGAAAGAATGTTCGAATCACAGTGATCACGGATAGCCAGTATGGCTTCGGAGTGGTTCATGATTTTGGGCAGATCTGGTCCCAAAGAGGTTTCTTGACGTCTGCAGGAACTCCAATCAGAAATGGTGAGTTTGCAAAGAAATTACTTGAGGCAATACAGCTGCCTAAACAGATCGCAGTGGTGAAGTGTACTGCACACAAGAATGGGGAAGACTACATAACCGTGGGCAATAAATATGCCGACGAGATAGCTCAGTATTGTGCTAAAAATGTAGTCTCATTGAACAGAAGGAGAGAAAGAGAGCATGTTTCACGTCCTTTGCTTTTTACTAACCCTGTCGAAACATGGGATGAGGTGAGACAGTTACAGGAAGCCGCAAATGATGAGGAAAAAGATAGCTGGATAAAAGCAGGATGTAGGAAAAGAGAGGAAGATGATGTTTGGGTTTATAGAGATGAAAGACCAGTTATGCCTGATAGCATGATTTCTGACATGGCACGGATGTACTATGGACAAGCTCATATCGGAGGGGATGCGATGATCTGACTTTTCAGACAAACCTGGTATAACCCAAATTTCAGAGCCATATCTGAAAGTCTTTGTCAAAGATGTCTTATCTGCCAACAGATAAATCCTGGAAGGAAGACAGTAGTGAGTCTAGGAACAATAGGACGAGAGGGAGGTCCTTTCACGAGAATGCAACTGGATTTTATAAAAATGCCCCCAAGCAATAGACTGAGGTATGTTCTTGTGGTCGTTTGTTTGTTTTCTTGTTGGGTGGAAGCCTACCCGACCAGAAGGAATGATGGAATTACAGTAGCTAAGCTTTTGCTAAGAGAATTCATTCCAAGGTACGGTTTTCCAGTAACGATTGAAACAGATAGAGGAACACATTTTCAAAACGAACTAATTCAACTGATATGTGAAGCTCTTGGTATTCAACAGAAATTGCACTGTGCATACAGACCAGAGGCTTCTGGAGTGGTAGAACAAGTGAATGGAACAATAAAGAATAGGTTAGGGAAAATGTGTCAAGCCACAGGACTCAAATGGCCAGATGCCCTTCCATTGGTGTTAATGACTATCAGAAGCATACCTGACAGAAAAACAGGTCTGAGTCCCCACGAAATAATCATGGTACGAGCAATGAGACAAGCACATGTACCTGTCAACAAACTGCTGACTATAACTGATGATCTTGTGTTGGATTATTGCAAAGGATTGGCTGATGTGGTACATTCTGTGTTTCATCAGGTTGGACCGGATGCGACCACTCTTGAAAGAAAACCAGCTCATGATTTGAATCCAGGAGACTGGGTCCGCATAAAAGTCCACAGAAGAAGAAACTGTTTGGTTCCTCACTGGGACCAACCACGACAAGTGATCCTGGTGGCAACAACTGCAGTCAAATGTGCAGGAGTGAAAAACTGGGTGCATGCCAGCCACACTATCAGAGTTCCAGATCCTGAAGCTCGACCTGTAAGTCGACATCTGGAGATATCTGATACCAGTTCAGCATCCGATGCAGAAGAAGAATCTGAAATAACAAAGGTTCCAGAACTTGAAGATCGACCTGTAAGTCGACATCTGGAAATATTAGACACCAGTTCAGCATCTGATACAGACCAATCAGATTGTGATGAAAAGCTAAAGAATAAATGGAAAATTGACGTTATAAACGAAGAGACTGAACCAAGAGACAGTGACAGTGAACAACCAAGCACAAGTTATGGTAAAAATCCTTCAAAAATTGACAAATTAGACAAGGGAGGGATAGATGCAAATAGAAAGATAGAAGAATCGGAAGAACCCCGAGGAGCGATAGGGACAGACCAACAAACAAAAGAACAGGGAAATATAGAAACAGACAGAGAGATCAACGAGAAATCGGAAGAACTTCGAGGAGGGATAGAAACAAGTGATCAAACAGAAAAGACACAGGAAGAATCAGAGCTAGATAAAGAAGATGAAATCATAAAATTCAAGATAAGAGGAAATGAAGTAAGGTCTGAAACAGAATCAGAAGAAAGTGAAGAAGAGAGAAAACAGAGACTAGGACCGAGAAAAAGAACTTGGAGAGCTGAACGAGAGGGAAAAGAAAGTGAACTCAAAAGGCAGAGGAAAGGAGATAATTGGCCCCACGAAGTCAAAAGATTGAGATACAAAATCATAAACATAAACAGAGATAATGCAGAACAAGTAAATGAGATAACAAGTCAAAAAGAACAAGGAAAACAAAGTGGAAAACAATTACAGAAAACGAAAAGAATAAAGAAGGCTAATTTGAAATATAAGTCACCTGAATGGATATACATTGCCTTGACTGATATCAAGGAAGAAGAAATCACTCACGAGAACCCAGAACAAAGCTGCAACCCCATGGGTGAAAGTGAAGTGCAACAAGTTTGAAGAGAATAAAAAGTTCTTTTTGCTTGACTGGACACAAAAAACCGAATAAGACAAGAAAGAGTTCTGAGAAGAACTAAAGAGAGTACCAAAACGAGACAAAGTGAGAAAGTAGAGTGGCTGAAACGTCATTCTGAGGTATGGTGACACATTTTCTGTACATATATATATATATCTAGGTAATAGAACAAGATGGTAGACACAGAGAATAGAAGATGTAGATGTGAGTTTTTACGTAGATGGTGTAGAATGTGTTTCTTTTGTACAGGTTTATTAATGTTTGTATGGCTTATTTTAGCAATCACCATTCCAATTAGATTAGCTGTAGAAGAAAAGACAATATTAAGGAACAACACAAAGGAGGATAAGGAAACTAACGTACAGAACACAGCAACATTAATAGATAGTGCAGAGTTACATAAAGATAGATCGATAACTGACTTTTCAAAGAATGTTTTCACAAAATTATTATATGAATATGTAGAAACAATGGATGTGAGAGATTGTTATGTTTGTATGCAATTGCCTGCGTCTGTTTCAGAAGGTGTGACCTAGCATCACCTTCCTTTGACGTATGGAATAACATGGAGGGGTAGATTTACAAGCCCCTTGCGCCACTTTTGCGTCAATTTTAACATGGGAAAAGTGACGCAAAAGTGGCGCAAGGGGCTTGTAAATCTGCCCCTCAGTGTTTTAGCTAGTTTGTTTTATAGAACAGGTAGATTGGAATATTACTATAATGACATAGATAAGATTTTTGCAAAAATTCCTATAATTTCTGAATTGAACAAGGTGAAAGAAGCAAGAATGTTTGGTGAATTTTTCTTA
Source organism: Calotriton arnoldi (assembly GCA_963921515.1). Taxonomy (NCBI): domain Eukaryota; kingdom Metazoa; phylum Chordata; class Amphibia; order Caudata; family Salamandridae; genus Calotriton; species Calotriton arnoldi. The sequence continues at coordinate 2,276,945 of CAWUFW010002132.1, read as the reverse complement.
GAAAATAAAGCTTTAACATTAGATGATATAGTAAAACACAACCTTACCTGTGAGTTAAAGAAGGAACAAAAGGTATTTTTAGAGATGGTTGAAAGCAGAAGAGTAAAATTTCAAAGAAAGGTAATAGAAGAAGAGACTAAAACACCCCTTTGGGCATTTGAAGGAGAAAGTAATGATAAGAAAAAGACAAATGCAGCTATGACTTTAGATTGGCCCCAACAGGGAAAGTTATGCATTAGTAGAAATAGAACTAGGTATGACAACTATTTCGTGGGTTCCAGTGATTGCCGAGATAATTATAAAATTTTAGGAGGATGGGGATTCAAGGGGGAAAAGATCCAATATTTCCAGGGATCTATTATATTTGTGGAAACAGAGCTTATTACAGGTTGCCGGACCATTGGAATGGGTCATGCTATTTAGGCCTGGTCTTTCCAAAGATTTTTCATGTAGAAAGAGAAGAAAAAGGAACACACGAAATGGGTGAAACATTCACACGTAGAAAAAAGGGAAAGTTTTTCAGAAATAGTGGGTGACATTTTTGGAGCAATGATACCAGCAGTGGGAATATCTTTGAATGCATTTAAAATTGAAATTGTCCACAGTAAGATCGTTTATCAACGAATACTGCTGGAGGGTTCTTGATGGTAAATACCGAGATGGTTGCCATGAGAGCTATGGTGATGCAAAATCGACTTGCCCTTGACATTCTTTTGGCAAAAGAGGGAGGAGTCTGTGGAATGCTGAAAGTCCAACATTGTTGCACTTACATTCCAGATAAAAGTGAAAATATACAAAAGTATATAAAGAATATTACAAATTTGCACAAAGAACTTGTTCCACTGGAGGTTGAAAATGCCTGGGAGAAACTTGGTAAGAGTTTTTCCTCAATACCAAAATGGTTCACTGAAATAGGTAGTTCTATTGTAGGGAAAGTTTTGATATCAGCAACAGTAGTAATCTTAGTGGTGCTATTTGCGAAATTTGTTATTATATGTATCAAGAGGAGAAAAAGACAAAACAAAATAAAAAGAGAAAATAAGATAAATAAAGAAACGAGAATTAGGTGAAATAGAACTGGAAGAACTAAAAGAAAGCATGTATGAGAGAACAAAAAGACAAGATGAAAGGGATACAGATGTGTAAAACTAACAAGAAGCAAATGGACAAGAAACAATGCTATCAGAAAAATTTGTGTAACATGGGTTTTTGTGGTGATATTAAAAATCACCAAAGGGGGAGTTGATGGAGCAAGGTAAATAAGAAATTTTTGAACCCCTAATATTAATATTAATAATTAACGTTATTAATTGTTTTAGCAACTAATCAACATTTTTACGTCTTCTTATAGACATTTTTGGTAACTTGCAATTTATGTGCAAACTAACCTACTTACCATTGTAAAAGTGGAATAATATTAACATAATGGTTTGCGTACTAATTAGAATAATACTGCATGATTCGTGCTATGTAGTAAATTGTATTGTGGCAAAAAGAATGCGGATGGTAAGTAAACATAGCTTTACAGGTCGCTTTTGCTAGGTAACACCTAATTGGGGTACGTAGAATGACGGGTGGGAAACGAAAAGGCTTATTTTCTTTATTCTTAACTGTTATTGTGTTTGTTTTCATAATAGTTCGCTCGGGCCTGCTAGGCCGTGCTGTAAAAATGGCTGCCGAGGCAGATGAGATTAATGCGCAAGTGCAAAATGGCTTCCAAGCGGAAGAAAAGCTGCAGAAACATATCACATGATTGCTTATAGAGCCCAGAATGAAAAGGGATCAAGGTCAGCATGACCTATCATCAAAACGTGTGCCAAGAGGGACTCAGCGAGAATGTATGAGAACCAAAGATGCAGCTGTGAATGAACAATGAACTGTTTAAAATAAAGTTACAAAAGAAGATACATAAGAGGAGCTGTCAATTGGATTGGTAATGTCCTAAAACCGTGTGAAAGGACAAAAATTATAAACATTTTTGGAACTGGTTTGAGCAAGGAGGGCAATGAGGAGATGCTTGCCACCCCTCCAATGGACCAATTAGCGTGAATCTCGCCCCCAAAGATTGAAACATTTCTGTTTAGTAAGCTAGTAATAGGGTATAAGAGGACCTACTCTTAAGTAGGAGGAGCGCTATTCATACATAATTTTTGAGCAGAGGACGCTGACACTGGAGAGCTGCTGCTATTTTCCATAGGCCATTATTTTTAATATAATTAATCTTTTTGCTTTAAATCTGACTGGGAATGAACGAGAACGTTGCGGGAAACCTGTATAGGTGGTCCGTCGAGGAGGCCTGTTTAGCGAGACAGTCAGTCAGTTTTTGGGAGTTCTATGCTGTGATCTGCAATTTATCTGCTGTGATAAACTTTATTTTTCATCTAAAAGGGTATGCATTGCATTCTTTAAGTTTATTCCTTATAATGATATTAAATGTTTTGAACTGATTAATAAAACTGAAACTTATTCATGCATTTTAAAAAGTAGATAAACTTTATTATAATTAAAATTACGAGTCTGTGGTTCTTTAGCTCAATAATAAATGCAAATGTTTTAATAGATTTAAAGTGATTGAGATGGTCTTAATCACCATCAACTTATTCTCACTAGTTGGTCCATCGACCAAAGAGCGGAATACCTTGATGTCTTAGAAACCGACAGGATTAAAACTACTTATGTATGATGTTTGAGAAATTATCTTGTCGACTTTAAAAAGGTATCCCTGCTTTTCTTCCAGCAGTTATTAAGTTCTTCTCCTAGGTGAAGGTGGATGGGATCCGGGGAATATTTGAGTGAGTAAATGTTTTATGCGGTGTTATGGGCCCCACCGTCATATTGGTATAGTTATTAAAGGAGTGTTTCAAACCTGGATGTCATGGCCAAAGGAGAAGAAATTATATTAGTCACACTGGATCAGTGTCCTTAGAAGTGAATTCTAGGGGGGCACACAGAAGGCCACAGATAAAGTGGTGGGGCCACCTACCTATAAATGCTGCACATATATACTAAAAAAAAAAACAATAAAGTGACGTTACAGTTCGGAATAGTAATAATATTTAAATTTACATTAAAAAAAACTTAGAATTTATTTTTTTCAATAATTGTATTTATTAAGTAGAAAGGTCATTGCATATAAAAATACACTATATTGAGGCAATATATTAAGACAGTTTCTCTCCGTATTGTCATTACAAATCTAGTGAAATTTGTTATGCAAATCAAAGAAAAAACACAAAGAAGAGAGAGAGCAAACGAAAAAGACCAAATTCTCTGATTATTAAAAAAACAAAAAAACAAAATCGCTATTGTGAGGTTGTTGGACTTGGCCCTTTTTGCAGGGTCATCCCTGAGCTTTTTGCTTTCCTCCTAGCCTTTTTTCTTACATGGTGTTGGTGGTTCTAGGACTCTGGGCACTTTAGCACTGCTGTCCAGTGTAAAGTGCGTGTGCTCTCTATGGTAAACATGGTAAGATTGGTCTACACCTGTTTGGCATATTTAATTTACCTGTCAGTCCCTTGTAAAGTGGTATCTTAGATACCCGGGGCCAGTAAATTAAATGCTACTGGTGGGCTTGCAGCGCTGATTGCGCCACCCACCAAAGTAGCCTTTCAAACCTGTCTCAGGCCTCTGCCATTGCAGGGCCTGTGCGCGCAGCAGTGTTACTGCCGCTGTGGCGTGGCACCTAAAGTGTGTGCCATGTCTGTGACCCCCCTTTTTACTGCATGTCAGTCACCCCTAAGGTAGGCCCTAGCTAGCCCTATGGGCAGGGTGCATTGTAGGTAAAAGATAGGACATGTACCTTAAGTGCGTAATATGTCCTGGTAGTGACAAACAGCCATTTTGGTTTCTCACTGCTGTGAGCCTGCCCTCTCATAGGAATGCATTGGGGATTCCCTGATAAGTGTTTCAGTGGTAATTCCTGATATGAGAGGAGCAGCGTGGTCAAGTTTGGTATGGTTGGAATAGTAATAATAAATGCTGCGCAATGGTGTGCGCAGATTTATTATCACTATTTTAGAAATGACACTTTTAGAAGTTGGCATTTCTGTGTGCTATGTGTCTGCCTGCCTGATGTGTATTGCATGTCTGGCTCTGGAATAACAGGGGCTGGTGAGGTGTGTGTGGCTCCAGGGAGGGCAGGGTGAGTCAGTGCTAGGCTGAATAGGGGATCTGCATTTGGAGTAGTGGGAGGGGTAGTCCCCTGACCCTGAATAGGTCTGTGCCTGCCTGGGTGAATGCTGGATCCGCCCCCCTGTGGTGTGTATGATGACGAGCCCCCACCTGACAAAGGGGAAGAGGAGCCTTGTCAACAAAGTGCTCCAAAACCCCCCAGAACCAGTTCAGGCTGGTTCCCCCAAGCCCTGTGCCAAGGGCAGACAAAGGAAAAGGGTGTATAAATATTGGGGCTGTGACCCCATGAAAGTGGTGCTGTTCCTGTGCTTCCTTGTGACGTGGGGCTTGCTGCTGCTAGGCCCCAGGAGGAACCGCCACAAGGGACTGCCTCCCTGCTGGAGGGCCCTGTGTGCTGGCCTGCCTGGGCCCAGCTATGCCCCTTGAACATAAGGACTCTTAGCGCCTCGTGAGTGCTATATCTTTATTGCTGGATCCCCAGGGAGGGGGACTCCAGCCTCTGTAGGAAAAGAGGAGCGCGAGGCCTCTGCAGCGCTGAGCTGCGACATTGTCCGGGGGAATCCCGACGTGGGGATTCCCCCGCATTGCTGGAAGAATAGCAGGAGCCCACCCCGCGTTGGTATTATTTTATGGAGCGGGTGCCCACCCCGCATGTGTGCTCGTAACGCGGGAGCCCACCCCGCATTGGCCAGGAATCACCGCCGCGGCCCGAAACGAAGAAGAGAGAGCCGCTGCAACGCGACCCGGAAGGCAGGCAGGCTGCCTGACTGTGGGCGGGGCCAGGAAACAGAAGCGGACGGCGGGCAGAGGGAGAGACGGAGCGACTCGGCAATCTGGCCAACCGTGCCTGCAGGAGAGCGGGGCCCCTGTGTGCTAGCTAGCCCCGCGGATCGTCAAGAGGAGTTCAGTAGGGAACCGGAGCCTAGCGGGCTCCCTCCCAGTGTGAGCTGTGTGCTGGTGAGCAAAGCTGACGGCCGGCCGGTCGAGGCACATTGTCGGTGCCTACCAGGAGAACCCGGTGAGTAGGGCTCACATTTGCACAGTGGGTGCAGGGAGAAGCGCACCAGACGGAGCCAGTGAACAGAGCTCCCTGAGGCACTGTGGTGCCAGTACTGATTCCTTTTTGGGGGCAATGTTGTTTTCAGAAGTCCCGGAATGGGGCTTCCATGGCACGGTTGGTGCCAGGGCTAATTTCGTTGGCCTCATTGTTGGTGCTGAGAGCGGCACCGGAAGGCCCCCATTCAAGGGGGGGCCCTAGGCACGGTTAGTGCCAGAGCTTTCTCTGCCCTACAGCTGCCCCACCAGACAGAGGGCAGCTGCAACAAAGGGGGCATTTTGTTGTTCCTGATTAGGATGGGGTGAGTTACACTCGCCCGCCCCCAGCGCGTGGCGCACCTTGGTTGCCCTGACATTTTTGGACAAAGGGCATTTGAGCACAAAGGAAGGCCAGTTGGCCTGGGATCAACTTTATGGTGGTGATAGGGCGCAAGGCCCTAGGGTGATGTATGCACCTGGTGGTGGGGTTACTATGGTGCACTGCCGATTTATGCATAATGTGTTTATGCCTAATGCAAATGTCATGATATGATGTTTAGGCCTAATGGGATTGCATAATGTGTTTATGCTAGTGATAATGCTGAGTTAATTATTTTACCAGTAGTTACTGGTTATGTTTTATTTTTACTACTTATGCTTGTGATGGTTCTGACAGTGGCCCGATTGGCCCTGTCATGTATATAATCCCCTGTAAATTTCTACCTGGTGCCAGTTGGCACAGTGTATATGTGTGATTATGATTCTAATGTGTTTTGGATAATACAAAGGCTATTTTTGATATAACCTTGTGTGGAGTTTCTTTTGTGGTGTGCCTAGTGTGTTGCTGCTGTGAGTGTGTGTTGCGCAAACGCTTTTCACATTGCCTCTGGGATAAGCCTGACTGCTCGTGCCAAGCTACCAAAGGGGTGAGCAGGGGTTATCTTCAGCGTGTAACTCCCTTGCCCTGACTAGAGTGGTGGTTTCTGCCTGGCTTAGGCGCAAGCCCTAGCCAACCAGAAATCCCATTTCTAACAGAGGTCCATTAACCACTATTAACTAAATCAACAATACATATTGTGCCAGTCATATAATCTCACTCTAATAAATATAACAGCTAAGGAATTCAATGAGGAAATATCTTCATATCGCTATAAATGTTTGTGGGGAGCCGATTCTAGCAGCAGAAAGACTCTCATACTGCTACACCCATTTCATCTTGTTAAGCCATTGAGTGAAATTGGGTACCTTAAAGGATCTCCAGTTCTGTAATTTCAATGATCTAGTGATCAACAAAGCAACAAATACAAATTGTTGTTGCCTTACAGTAACATCAATGGATTATGAGACCATGCCAATTAAGGCCCCATAGGAATCTGGTCGTATTGTAACCTGGAGATTTCGGCTAATAAATCCAAATACCTGGTTCCAAAAGAAATGGAGACTGGGACAAGTGAAGCAGATATGCAGCCAGTCACCATTGGTATTCGCACACCTGAAACATGCTGTAGAAACTGTAGGGTACATCTTGTGAATAAGGTGAGGATTGCAACACAGCATTCACTTACTAAAAAAAGACATTCTTCTGTAGCGCAAATGGGTCTACCACAATTTTATTGTAAAATCCTCACTGTTTCTGATAATCTTACAATTTGTACTAGCTGCGATAGCATTTAATAAAGAAGGTAATGCTTTTTCCTCGAGTTTCAAGCGCAATAAGTGATACCATTTGCCAACACTTTGAGATGGGATACAAAGTAGGCTTTACGTATGTTTAGTGCTAATTGGGAAGGGTCTTTTCTGCTCTCACTAATGACATTTCTAATTTGTATGTAATTGAACCAGGAGTTGGGAGCTATCTCAGGATTGTCGTTAACTTACTGGTTTCAAGATATCATTGATCCTGCTTATACAAAACTTGCAAGCTGAGCATATCCATCCCTTTCCCAGTTGGATATGGCAGATTTGTTTAGCTGTGGACCTACCTAGCTACGATTTTTTAATATTAGAGATAAAATGAATCCTGGATACTTTGAACCCTTGCCATATCTTATCAAATCTGTTAGGTAGAATATGGGGTGTCTTGTACCTGGTATGCTTCTGCAAGCTAGATATTTTTATAAACGTATAGGGTTTAAGACCAACTTCTCTAAGCTGCTTGCTTAGAAAAACACAATTGGAGAATTTACTAGCAGTCATGGCTCGTGTAATCCAATCAAGAAGGTCGGCCTAATAGTAGACAATAGTTTCTGGAAGTGCCAAGCCTCCTTCTTCTATATCTAATTGTAATGTCTTTAGGTTTGTTCGAGGTTTCTTTCCCTGCCATAGAAAATAACGTATCATTCAATCAAATTCATCCAAGAAAGACAGCTGGACTCTGATCATGAGATTGGAAAAGATAAATATAAAGAGAGGAAGAAAAACCATTTTGATTAAAGCAAACTTACCAGTGATAGTGAGGGGTAGTGGCTTCCACTGGTTCAATAACCCACAAACTTTGGTCAAAGTTGAGGTATAGTTTAATCTGAATAGATTGGTAGGATTTGCTGTAACATAGATCCCCAAGTATTTTTTAGAATGATCCGTAGAATAGTGCTACCGCATTTTGATTGGCAGAATAGATTGTAATTGTATTTAAATAGCGCTTACTACCCTTGAAGAGGCGTCAAAGCACTCTATGCCGGGCAGCACGCTGCTCCGGAACCCAAGGTTAATGGTTAGTTCAGTGTTACTGGTTACTGTTTGTTATTGGGATAAGTCTTGTGCACTCAAAGCAAACCATTCCATGCAGTCATTTCAGTTTTTTATGGTTGCAATCATTAGTAGGGGGAGGCGAGCTCAAGCACATGGTTGGTGAAATCAATACAGGAGTTAGAGGAGATTAGGTATTGCTGGGTTGCATAGGTATGACTTTCAGCGGAAGGAGGCCAGATTGTGATCTTGTAAATGAGTTGGGGTAAATTTGTTGAAATAGAGAATAGTCAAATGTGCATGTGTCAGAGTAGGTTGTGCTCAGACAAAGGAGGCATGCAGGGGATGGAAGTGAAGGAGAGGGACATTAGAAAGAGAAAACAAACAAAGGAGAGTCAACAAACAGAGGTTTTAATTAAAGGGTAGTTTTTTAATGCCGGATTTAAGGAATGTAGTCAATATTTTTGAGACAGCATGCAGTTTGAGGATGCAAAATGTAGAAAGAAACAGCATTATGTACTTGTGAAGATTGTGCTATATTGGAAATTTTTAATAGGTACTAGAATCAAACTACTGCTAGACCACCAATCCAGCCAGGTCAGTTGATCAGCTCAAGGATTGAAAGTGAGAAGTGAAAAATAATGGCTGGACGCATATGTCGAGAAAATACATGGTAAATAATGCACACTTTGAAAAAGAGATTCTGGCGTTCATCCTCAGGTTTGACCCATATTATTAATTATACAGCAGAGTGGGATACCTTTAAGTGCCTCTTTCTTGCATTGGGACCAGTTGGAAGGTGAGGACAGCTTCCCAGACAGTGGAAGTGTATTACCTGCATTACAGTGGCTGGAGGGCAGGGGATGCAAAGACTGATTTGAGTGAGGGGATGGTGAAAAGGCTCTTTTTACAAATTCAATGAACACTTTTGTTAGCAAATGGCTGCTGATTAAACTTCCGGAAGCTCTGCCCTTTTTGTAGATACTATGGGTTAGTAGGGGTGGAACTGCAGGTTGAAGGGGATCTTTTAGGTGAGGTCAAGCATTTGTCTACCTTAATTGCACTTCAGTGCAGAGCCCTCACACCTCTTTGTGCCTCTGTTGTGGGCGCACCAGGCTGGAAACAGCCCTGCTGCAATGGGTATCACTACACAAAGGCTGTGACTTTGAGCAGAAGTGTGATAATAAGAAAAAGTAAATACGAAAGGCCGAATTGAAGTGCTTTGAACAGCAAATATAAGATTTATGGAGTGGATATTCAGCTCCCCATGGAACTATAAAGGCAAGATCACATTTCATCCTTGCCAAAAAGCGAGCTGATTTAACCTTATTTTATGGCTTATTGAATTCGAGAGCAGTCGAGATATACACTTTGAATAATGTTGAAATCTCCCCTAATTACAATTGATCCCCTAGTTCTCGTAGCAAGATCGTATATTTCTTCCAGAGCGGTAATATTATCTCCTATAAAGCTATAATAACGTATGAAATTAACAAGCTGTTCATGAATTGAGACTTGAACCCAGATCCATCTTCCTCCTGGATCCCTTATCACCTGGAGCACTTCGCACTGAAGCTCCTTTGAAATAAGTATGGCTATCCCTCTAACTGCTGCATAGGCGGAGGCAAAAAATGCATGGGTAATGAAACTTGGAATACTTGGCTAAGGCGAAGTGGCCATTTCCTGTAGGAAAAAAACATTCACTTTACAGGCTCGCATCCTGGCCAATATTGACCTATACTTGATCTTGTTATTGATACCACTGGTGTTGCAGGAGGCCACCTTTATGAATTTATTTACCATGTTTTTCTTAACTTGTTGATAATCAAAAACCTGCAAAGCTATGAATGGCAGCATTTTCTTCCTTTGTAAAACTAGTCCATTGTAATGTATAAGCTCCCACTTGTATCGACTTAATCAACATCTTTCGGGTATCTTCTAGTGCGACCTTTCTACTTTTTTCCCCCTTTTTGGTGTGAGTGCACCCTCCTCGTGTCTACCCAGCTAGTACTCTCCCCTTGGATCCTCCCTGTGCCTCACCCGTTATGGCTCCTGAGGATCATATCCTTCCTTCCTCCCACGAATGGCTTCCCAACCTGTGTTCCCCCATTGGCCCTCCCCTGAAATGAGTTTTCTCGGAAATGCATCCAGGATTGCTATCTTGGCTGGACTAGCTTCGGGCCTAACGATTCTCATATCTTAACCTTTCACCCTAAAGTGGCCAGATAGAGTCAGCAGAATAAATACATTACATCACACCATCAAAATACGAGTACATAATGTTATTAAAAGATTGCGCGAATCATAGTTGACGATAATTGGTGATCAAAAGATATAGGGGCATATTATCAACGATCTGCGATAATTATCGCAAAGCGCGCTTAGCGCTGTTTTTTTTCTCGCCGGCTATCGCTGGATTTCCTTGTCGTGATAGCACGGTATTATCAACACGTATCGCAAAGGAGATAGGAAATCCAGCGATAGCGTGTAAAACCAGCAATAGCGTGAGAATTCCAGCACTAAATTAACAGCGCTAATGAAAAGCTTGCTAATAGGCAAGTGTATATTTAACCCAACAATCCATCCCCCATTGACAAGATGGTTAAGGCAAGTTTTTTTCAGGCGTTAAATACCAGCGATAAGCGCGGTTAGCGCGACTTTTCTTATCGCTTCGCGGGCATTGATAATAGGGGAAGTTGTGTTTGCGACTGTTTCAATGGAGTTTTAGTCAGGAACGCCTATGTGAGAAGTTGGCCTGGCATATGCTGTCCACTAATTATAGTGGGCACCTTGCACCAGTCCAAATCGACTCTTATGGTAGATAGGTTAAAGACAACCTTATTGAAAGCTATCCTAGTGGTAGCTATGGAGAGCAGCCTTCAGGCTAAGTCTTGAAGGAATGTAAAGCAGCTTGTTTTACCAGTCTATAATCTCTTGAGTGACCAAATGAAAGAGCACCACACCAGGTATATATTCAAAATATATGTATTTATTACTAAACACACCCCTCTAGTCTCTTTATGAGGCTAGAGTTCGAAGTACATAGGTTATAAGATCTTAAATCACAGTAATAGCACAAATACACGTTTGGGCCCTAGGGGCGTACCAAACCATATACCAATAAAGTGGTATGCGAACCACGACTGAACTAGACACTAGGCCTAGAGCCTCTAGAAGTGCTTGGACCACAAGGAACCACCCAAGGTAGTGACACAGGGGACCCACGGGAGACGCGTGCAGTGTAAATACACAACCGCGATACGCCGTTAACTTCTATGGAGAAAGTCGGGATCGGGAAAATAGAGGAAAGGGACACTTAGAAGAGGACTAGGACAAAACCCTTTGAGATCTAGGACTTTGAAGAGTCTCTACCCACGGGAGCACCGGAGTACTCGTGTTACCTCACCCAGGGAAGCCGGGTGCATAGGTGCCTTTCGGGGTCGGGTTTCGTCGTCGTTTCGTATGGCGATCTGCTGCAAAGTGCTGCTGGCGACCAGGAGAAAAGTGTCCGGGTGGATCCAAGAGTGGATCGGAGTTCTGAAGAACCTGAAAGCAGAGGGGACAGAGTCTGGGTCACTAGCCAGTGACCAGGAAGGCGATGGACAGATGCCCACCGATGTCGAGTGCTTCAGGTGCGGTGACGGTCGTCTTGACTCTTCAGCCACGAGGTCCGGGAGGCGTTGTCGGCAACCAGGAGCAGGATTCGGGCTGGTGCTCGATGTCTGTCGAGTGCTGAGGTGTCGGCGACCGGATTGGACCCAACAAGCCTTGGCAACGGCAAGTCTCGAGTAAGATGTAGATCGTCGATGATGCAGACCAGCAAGGTCTGGGGAACTCACCCAGCGAGGGTAAGTGAGGGCAGGCCTGGAGCAACCAGGATGCCAAGTAAAGAAAAGATTGGCCTTCGTTAAGGGCTACTAGCCAACGGGCTAGCGACCGCGAAGGAGCCTCGTGATGCCGCACGTGGAGCTGGCTTACAGGACACTCGTGGAGTGGGGGCCAGTGATCTTCGGTGCAGGTGGTGCTGGAGGCTAGGGCTACTCGGAGCCCAAAGCACGACTTCTTGGGAGACCCAGAAGATGGTGCACTTGCAAGTGTGCTCGGTGTCCAGGGGTCACGGTCTCAAGTCACCCACGATAGCCACGGGCCTCAGCTTTGCTGGGGACTCAGGGTAGCCTCGGGGAAGTCTGAGAATCCACCTCTGGTGATGCGATGACTTCGGCGTCCGACGGGAGCTTCAGTAATGCGAACCGGACAGATGCTTCTTTGGTGCCTGCCAAGCAGGGGAGTCACTCCTTGACCCCAAGGGAGATTCTTCAGTCCTCTAATCTTGTCGTAGAGCGTCGAAGGTCCAGGATTCTGTGTCAGAGTTTCGTCCAGGTATAATCTGCTTTGCAATGGCAAGGTTCCCCTCTTATACTAAAAAGAGGGGATGGACTAGCTCTATGACCCCACCTATGGGAGGGTCAAGGGAGGGGGTGGCTACACCCACTTCCCTTTGTCCAGTTTCGCGCCAGAGCAGGGGCAGGTAGCCCCTGAGCTGGTTTGAACTGGCATATGCACAGAGGAGCCTTTTGCTCCTCCAGTGCAGGACTTCAAAGCACTCTAAGAGTGCACCCACCCAGCCCCAATACACATTATCCTGTCTGGGGAGGTGGTCACACCTCCCTGCAACAGGAAACCTATTGTCCAGGCCTCCCCTGCCGGAGTTTCGTCCAGCAGCAGGAGGCCAGACTTGTGTCTGTGGCAGCAGCATCCATTTTGTGATGCCAGGGCTTCAGAAAGAAGTTACCGGGTAAGCCAGAGTTAACATGTCTTTCCCTCTAGAAGGGTGGAATGCTACCCCCGCCGCCAGGATTGGCGGGGGGTAGTATTCCAAGATGTTTGACACCAAACACGACATGTTTAGGTGCAGCCATTCCAAAGTTAGCATTTTACCGCGAGGATATAATGCGCTTAAGAGTATATGGTCAAGCTGCACTACAAACAGCATCAGAGATGGTCTCCGAACGCTGCAGAGGGGCCCTGCTCATGCAGGGGCACCCTCTCACATAGGAACCATGCACTCTGCCTTTAGGATTGATAAGGCCTGCCTTAGGAGTGACTTATAGGTTTATATGTGTGTATGTATTTAGTGATATAGGTAACCTATATCACAGTAAGGGGTGCATGCACCACCCTACCCAGGCTGCAGTAGCAGACCTGTGGTGTCAGTTTGGATGGCCTTCCAGGGGTGGCATAATACATGCTGCAGCCCCTGGTAGGCCTCTGAGGTACCTATGCCCTTGGTACATAGTATACCATATACTAGGGACTTATAAGGGCACTCCAGATTCCAATCAGAGATGTGCCTAAGGCACATGGAAACCTTTTACAGAGAAAGCAGATAGACTGGGGCCCTGAATAGCAGGATCCCAGTCCAACTAAGTCATAAACCAGCAAAACACCATAAAAAAAGTGGGGGCAACCATATAGTCAGATTCCACCTTCCTACATAACCCTCCCCAAACGAAAGGAGATAAGGCTAACCTTGGCCAGTTGAGCCTTCATTGACTAAGTGGTCATATAAGGAAGCACCTGCACTAGCATGGTTGCCCCCTGTCTTATGGTCCACTAAGCAATCCCTCACCCTAAGGGTATGAGAGGGTCTCCACCATGGGGAATCACTACCTGTGGTGTGCTTAGGTAAAGTACAAGGCTGGTGAGGTGTCTGAGTAGGGAAGTGAGGCCCTAGGAATGTTGGCCTCAGCTTCCTCAGATCACTGGTCACCATGTATGCCTGTCTTTCCATGACTGAGTTGCACTTTGCTCTAAGGGTCAACCTTTGGCTGCCTACAGCTGTGGGTTGGGTCCCTTTGGATGGACTACTGGAGGGACATGGCAGGTTTGGAACCTTCTGGTCCCAGGTTTGCCCTTGCCTACCAGAGTCCTTCTGGGGGAGGTCCCTACATAAAGGTATGGGGGATCCCTCAGTGTGTAGAGGAATTTTCACCTGGCTAGGGCTACTAGACTGGGTGCCCCTAATCTGCTGATGGGGGGCTTCCTCTGGACAGGGGGCCCTGGGGGTCCACTGACCTCCCTGACCTCTGCAGCCCTGGGCTGACTGAGGCAGGGTAGAGAGGGGCAGGTTACCTGCTCCAGACGGGGTACCACCTTGGAAGGGTCCTCTGCCATCAGGGGTGTGGCCAGGCCAGGCCTGACTACCTCTGTGGCAGTTCCTTCACTAGGGGTAGGGTCAGTTCCCTGAGGAGGCTGACCCTTACCTACTGTCTGGGGGAAGAAGACTTTTCTTCAACCCTTGTGCTCTCTTTTGGGGGAGAGTGGGCCATTCTTTCAGGCTCCATCTCTCCAAATTCTTGGGCTGGGGCTGTGGCCATCACAGCCCCACTAACCTTTACAGGGACGCCCAACATCCTAAGATGGGTTTGGTGTTCCACTTCAGCCCAGGCTGAAATTTCCAGATCATTGCCCATCAGGCAATCTACAGGTAGGGTTGGGGACACTGCCACTCTTTTGGGCCTGTGACCCCCTCCCAGCTGAGATTGACTATGGCCATGGGGTGATCTGTTCTGACACCATCAATGTTGGTCACCTGGTATTTAAACTCAGGTAAAAGCTGGTGAGGGGGGACTAGTTTCCCTGCCACCATGGTGACACTAGCCCCTGTGTCCCTAAATGCCACAGCTTTCTGACCATTAATTATTGGCTCCAATCTGTACCTGCCCAATGCTATGGGACCCATGGTAAAGGTGGCAAATCCTATACCACCATCAGAGTCAGAGGAGTCTGTTGAGGGGTCCCTGTCTAAACTAGGGCCCACCTCTGTTCCTCTTGCAAAAGCACCTAACTTTTTGGGTGCACTACTCCCAACTGGAGGATTACTACTGGTAGTACCAGGAGGGGTGGTAGTAGTTGTGGGAGGAACATTTTCTTTATTGCCAATCCTGGGGCAACTGGGATCAGTTTTCCAGTGCCCAGGCTTTTTACAGACATGGCAATAGGGTTTCTTTTCAGGAGAGGAAGGAGTTTGGGACCCACCCCCAGAAGAGGAATTTTGGGGCCCTGTAGGGGACTTATCCTTAGATTTATCCCCACCTTTCTCTTGGGACTTAGTAGAATCTTTCTTCTGGTCACCACCCTGATTTCTAGTTTTTACTCTGGTTCTGACCCACTTGTCTGCCTTCTTTCCCAATTCTTGGGGAGAGGTCAGATCAGAGTCCACCAGATACTGGTGCAAAAGCTGGTTTTGACAATTATTAAGGATCTGCTCCCTCATAATCAAATTGTACAATCCTAAAAAGTCCTGCACTTTGTTGCCATGTATCCAACCTTCCAGAGCCTTTGTAGCACAATCTACAAAATCAACCCAGTCTTGAGTCTGAGCTTTTTGGGTGTCTCTGAACTTCAACCTATACTGTTCAGTGGTTAGGCCAAACCCATCTATCAGAGCACTCTTCAAGACTGTGTAATTGTCAGCATCCTCTTCTCTTACAGTGAGGAGCTTGTCTCTACCTTTGTCTGCAAAGGAGAGCCACAAGATTGCTGCCCACTGCCTCTGGGGGACCTTCTGAACTTTACAGGCCCTCTCCAGTGCAGTTATCCATTTGTGGATGTCATCCCCACTCTGGTAGGGAGGGACAATCTTGTTTAGGTTTCTATGGTCATAAGACCTGTCCCTATCTCTAGGGATATTGCTGCCACCATGGGACTCTAGTCCCAACTTTCTTCTCTCCCTGAGGAGATCTAGGGATTCCCTATCTAAAGCCAGTTGCTTTTTTCTGATTTCCAGCTGAGTTTCCTCATACCGGACCAGCCTGGCTCTCCTCTCATGAGAGGATTCCCTCCTGTGAGAGGAGACAGAGCTCCCTATAGAGGTGCCAGAGTGGTTAGACTCCTGAGAAGGAGATCTAGACTTCCTGGGCACACTCTTAATCCTTCCTGGGGGGACAAAGAGGGCATCATTTTGATCATCCTCATCATCATCCACAGGAGGGATTGGGTTTTCCAGGTCAGGGTCATTGTCACCCTCCTGGCCAGTTTCAGAGGGGGGGCTGGGGGTATTGGTACCCCTGGCCTCCTCCTCTTCTTCTGCCCCACCCTCAGCTCCTACCCCTTCAGTCCCTACAGGCTTACTAAGGTCATAAGCCACCAACAACTCCTTGAGGTGTTGGGTGGTGGGGCTTTGGCCTGTCCTTATTTTTCTCAAGTTGCATAAAGCTCTCAATTCCAAGAATGGGAGTGTATCATACTTGGAGGGTGGAAGCTCACTGGCTTCCTGCAAGGATTCTTTGGATCCTCCCTTTAAAGACATTACTAGTGTGGTGTGGTGTATGCACTACCTACTCTAGTGTGGCCTACTAAACTCTCTTGAGTTGTAGAAAGGGTTGTGCTATCCCTTAACACACAACTCTAAGTTCAGTAGAACTTACTGTTATTCTAAGCTTAAATTATATGTACCTTAGGTACCTTTAGTGGTTTTCAGTTGATCAATTCAATTGAGATTATCTGGTAAAACAATAGCAAGCTGGAATCCCACACGCTGCACACCAATGTGAGAAGTTGGCCTGGCATATGCTGTCCACTAATTATAGTGGGCACCTTGCACCAGTCCAAATCGACTCTTATGGTAGATAGGTTAAAGACAACCTTATTGAAAGCTATCCTAGTGGTAGCTATGGAGAGCAGCCTTCAGGCTAAGTCTTGAAGGAATGTAAAGCAGCTTGTTTTACCAGTCTATAATCTCTTGAGTGACCAAATGAAAGAGCACCACACCAGGTATATATTCAAAATATATGTATTTATTACTAAACACACCCCTCTAGTCTCTTTATGAGGCTAGAGTTCGAAGTACATAGGTTATAAGATCTTAAATCACAGTAATAGCACAAATACACGTTTGGGCCCTAGGGGCGTACCAAACCATATACCAATAAAGTGGTATGCGAACCACGACTGAACTAAACACTAGGCCTAGAGCCTCTAGAAGTGCTTGGACCACAAGGAACCACCCAAGGTAGTGACACAGGGGACCCACGGGAGACGCGTGCAGTGTAAATACACAGCCGCGATACGCCGTTAACTTCTATGGAGAAAGTCGGGATCGGGAAAATAGAGGAAAGGGACACTTAGAAGAGGACTAGGACAAAACCCTTTGAGATCTAGGACTTTGAAGAGTCTCTACCCACGGGAGCACCGGAGTACTCGTGTTACCTCACCCAGGGAAGCCGGGTGCATAGGTGCCTTTCGGGGTCGGGTTTCGTCGTCGTTTCGTATGGCGATCTGCTGCAAAGTGCTGCTGGCGACCAGGAGAAAAGTGTCCGGGTGGATCCAAGAGTGGATCGGAGTTCTGAAGAACCTGAAAGCAGAGGGGACAGAGTCTGGGTCACTAGCCAGTGACCAGGAAGGCGATGGACAGATGCCCACCGATGTCGAGTGCTTCAGGTGCGGTGACGGTCGTCTTGACTCTTCAGCCACGAGGTCCGGGAGGCGTTGTCGGCGACCAGGAGCAGGATTCGGGCTGGTGCTCGATGTCTGTCGAGTGCTGAGGTGTCGGCGACCGGATTGGACCCAACAAGCCTTGGCAACGGCAAGTCTCGAGTAAGATGTAGATCGTCGATGATGCAGACCAGCAAGGTCTGGGGAACTCACCCAGCGAGGGTAAGTGAGGGCAGGCCTGGAGCAACCAGAATGCCAAGTAAAGAAAAGATTGGCCTTCGTTAAGGGCTACTAGCCAACGGGCTAGCGACCGCGAAGGAGCCTCGTGACGCCGCACGTGGAGCTGGCTTACAGGACACTCGTGGAGTGGGGGCCAGTGATCTTCAGTGCAGGTGGTGCTGGAGGCTAGGGCTACTCGGAGCCCAAAGCACGACTTCTTGGGAGACCCAGAAGATGGTGCACTTGCAAGTGTGCTCGGTGTCCAGGGGTCACGGTCTCAAGTCACCCACGATAGCCACGGGCCTCAGCTTTGCTGGGGACTCAGGGTAGCCTCGGGGAAGTCTGAGAATCCACCTCTGGTGATGCGATGACTTCGGCGTCCGACGGGAGCTTCAGTAATGCGAACCGGACAGATGCTTCTTTGGTGCCTGCCAAGCAGGGGAGTCACTCCTTGACCCCAAGGGAGATTCTTCAGTCCTCTAATCTTGTCGTAGAGCGTCGAAGGTCCAGGATTCAGTGTCAGAGTTTCGTCCAGGTATAATCTGCTTTGCAATGGCAAGGTTCCCCTCTTATACTAAAAAGAGGGGATGGACTAGCTCTATGACCCCACCTATGGGAGGGTCAAGGGAGGGGGTGGCTACACCCACTTCCCTTTGTCCAGTTTCGCGCCAGAGCAGGGGCAGGTAGCCCCTGAGCTGGTTTGAACTGGCATATGCACAGAGGAGCCTTTTGCTCCCCCAGTGCAGGACTTCAAAGCACTCTAAGAGTGCACCCACCCAGCCCCAATACACATTATCCTGTCTGGGGAGGTGGTCACACCTCCCTGCAACAGGAAACCTATTGTCCAGGCCTCCCCTGCCGGAGTTTCGTCCAGCAGCAGGAGGCCAGACTTGTGTCTGTGGCAGCAGCATCCATTTTGTGATGCCAGGGCTTCAGAAAGAAGTTACCGGGTAAGCCAGAGTTAACATGTCTTTCCCTCTAGAAGGGTGGAATGCTACCCCCGCCGCCAGGATTGGCAGGGGGTAGTATTCCAAGATGTTTGACACCAAACACGACATGTTTAGGTGCAGCCATTCCAAAGTTAGCATTTTACCGCGAGGATATAATGCGCTTAAGAGTATATGGTCAGGCTGCACTACAAGCAGCATCAGAGATGGTCTCCGAACGCTGCAGAGGGGCCCTGCTCATGCAGGGGCACCCTCTCACATAGGAACCATGCACTCTGCCTTTAGGATTGATAAGGCCTGCCTTAGGAGTGACTTATAGGTTTATATGTGTGTATGTATTTAGTGATATAGGTAACCTATATCACAGTAAGGGGTGCATGCACCACCCTACCCAGGCTGCAGTAGCAGACCTGTGGTGTCAGTTTGGATGGCCTTCCAGGGGTGGCATAATACATGCTGCAGCCCCTGGTAGGCCTCTGAGGTACCTATGCCCTTGGTACATAGTATACCATATACTAGGGACTTATAAGGGCACTCCAGATTCCAATCAGAGATGTGCCTAAGGCACATGGAAACCTTTTACAGAGAAAGCAGATAGACTGGGGCCCTGAATAGCAGGATCCCAGTCCAACTAAGTCATAAACCAGCAAAACACCATAAAAAAGTGGGGGCAACCATATAGTCAGATTCCACCTTCCTACAGCCTACTTTGCATGTCATTAGCGATATATATTGCTGACATGCTTAGAGGTAAAAAAACGGCCGCTATTGCTAGAAAACTCACGCTAAGGCCCGTTAGCTGCAGCTTGTTAATAGTGTGATACAAATATCGCCGCATTAGCGGCAGAAAAGTGCGGCGATAGAGGGCTTGATAATATGCCCCATAGTATGAAAGGTCAAATACAATGAAAGTAATCAGTTTCTTAAAGAGTTGAGGCACTCCAAAAATTCTGCAGCATGGGGGACTGTAGAGAAAATATGAAATCATTTGTTATGGATAACCTTCAGCCTCGCCTGCTCAACTAAACCTGCTTGTCAGGGGTGTGGAATTTCAGAAAGCAAATTCTTGTCCAAAAGACTCTGGGGCATATTACCAAGGATTTGCGATAATTATCGCAAAGCGCGCTTAGCGCTGTTTTTTTTATCGCCGGCTATCGCTGGATTTCATCGCGGAGATAATGCGTTATTATCAACGCTTATCTCCAAGGCGATAAAAATCCAGCGATAGCGGCGAAACCCAGCAATCGCGCGAGAAATCCAGCGATAAATTCACTGCGCTAATGAAAAGCTTGCTAATAGGCAGGTGAGAACTTAACCTTACAATCCACCTCCCATTGACAAGATGGTTAAGTCAAGTTTTTAGCAGGTGTTAAATTCCAGCGATAATCGCGGTTAGCGCGACTTTTTTTATCGCTTCGCGGGCATTGATAATAGGGAGAAGTTGTGTTTGCGACTGTTTGCAGTTGCTTTTAGTTGGGAACGCCTACTTTGCATGTCATTAGCGATAATTATCGCTGACATGCACAGCGGCAACAAAATGGCCGCTATCGCCATTAAGCTGTTGCTAACAGCTGTTAGCGACAGCTTGCTAATAGGGCGATAAAAATATCGCCGCTTTATCGGCAAAAAGTGCCGCTAAAGTGGCGATACTGCCCTTGATAATATGGCCCAAAGTTCCAAAGTAACAGCTTGTGAGAAGTTGGCCTGGTATATGCTGTCCACTAATTAAAGTGGGCACCTTGCACCAGTCCAAATGACCCTTATTGATGATTAGGTTAAAGACAACCTTTATAGAAAGCTATCCTAGTGGTAGCTGTGGAGAGCAGCCTTCAGGCTAAGTCTTGAAGGAATGTAAAGCAGCTTGTTTTACCAGTATATAACCTCTTGAATGACCAAATGAAAGGAGAACCACACAAGGTATATATAAAATATATGTATTTATTACTAAACACTCTCTACTAACCTCTTTATGAGATTAGAGAACAAGACACACAATTACACAGTACTAGAACGACAGTAAATAGCACAATACACAGTGGTCTCCAGGGGGAGACCAAACCATATACTAAGAAAGTGGTATAAGAACCACGACTTGGCTAGACACAGTGCCTAGAGCACGTAGAATCGGTGGGACCCCAAGGAACCACCCAAGGTAGTGACACAGGGGACCCACGGAGGACGGGTGCAGTGTGGGAACACAGACGCGAGCTCCGTACAACTCTATGGGAAAGTCGCGGTTGGAATTTTAGAGTTTAAGGACACTTTGGAGAGGACTTCAAGCAAATCCAGCTAAACTTAGAAGGTTCAAAGGCCAGCACCCTTGTGAGTACTGAGATACCCGTGTTACCTAGCCCAGGGAAGCCGGGTGCATAGGGGTCAAGTAGAGTCAGAAACCCTCGTTGTTTTCTATGGCGTGTTGCGAAGAAGAGCTGCTGCCGTGGAGAAGAAAAGTGTCCGGTGTGATCCAAGCCTGGATCAAAGATGTGAAGAATCTGAAAGCAGAGGGGACAAAGTCTGGGTCACTTCACATGACCAGGAGCGGAGCAATCAAATGCCCACCGATGTCAGGTGCTTCAGGTGCGAAGAGGTGAAGCTGGACTCTGCAGCCACGGGGACCAGGAGATGTCGACAATAACCAGATTCTGCAGGCGAGCTGTCCCACAAAGGATGTCGATTGCTAAGGGGTCAGTTTCAGGATTGGAGACCAACAAGCCTTGGCAACTGCAACCCATGCGTTCAGAGTAATGATGCTTCTGTGAGGACCAACAAGGCTCTGGAGACTCCCCAAGCAATGGAAAGTCAGGGCACGTCTGGAGCAACCAGGAAAGCCCATTGAAAGTTAGAGTTGCCTCCTTAGGGACCCACAGGTCAACGGACCAGGGATCGCAAAGGGACCTCAAGAGGAATCACAAAATGGCGGCCCACAGAACACTCGTGGAGTGTAGGCCAGCAATCTTCAGTGTAATTACTGCTCGGGGTCAGGGCTACAAGTAACCCAAAGCTCAGCCTCAGGGGTCGCCGGAAAGCTGATGCTTCTGCAAATAGACGCAGTGTCCAGGGGTTCGGGTTGCACGGTCACCACGAGGGATACGGGCCTCAGACTTGCTGTGGGCACAGATCAACCTCTAAGACCACGGGAACCCACCTCCTGTGTTGCAATATTCTTCGGAGTCCTCAGGAGCTTGAGAGATGCAAACAGATCAGATGCGTTAAAGGTGCCTGCCTTGCAGGGGAGTAACTCCTTTACTCCAAGGGAGATTCTTCAGTCATCCAGCGTAGTGTAGATCGTCGAAGTACTTGGTTTCTGTAGCAGAGTTTAGTCCAGGTGTAATCTAAAATCCTGTAGCCAGGGGTTCCTACTTTATACCCAAGGAAGGGGTGGGACAAACTCTGGGGACCCACCTATGGGACGGTCAGGACAGAGGGGTGGCTACACCCATGTCCTTTCTCCAGTTTCGCGCCAGGGCAGGGGCTGAGTGCCCCTGCAACCGGTTTGAGCTGGACTATGCACAGGGACACCAAATGTGCCCCCAGTGCAGACATCAAAGCACTCTTGGAGTGCACCCACCCAGCCCCAAATACACTAAAGCCTGTCTGGGAGGTGGTCACACCTCCCTGTGACAGGAAACCTATTGTCAAGCCTTCCCCTGCCGGAGTTTCGTCCAGCAGCAGGAGGGCAGACTCGTGTCTGTGGCTGGCAGCATCCATTTTGTGATGCCAGGGCTCCGTGAAGCTGGTACCAGGTGTACCGGTGCTGTCATATTTCTCCCTCTAGGAGGGAGGAATTATACCTCCCACACCAGTTACTGGTGTGGAGGTATGATTCCAAGGTGTTTGACACCAAACACGACATAATTCTTTGCAGCCATTTTAAAGTTAGCATTTACTGCGAGGTTATAATGCACTTAAGAGTATATGGTTGGCTGCATCACAGACAACCCCAGAATAGTGGTTCCGAAGGCTGCAGAGGGGCTCTGCTCATGCATGGGCACCCTCTCACATAAAACCCAGCACCCTGCCTTCAGGATTGATAAGGCCTGCCATAGGGGTGACTGATAGGCTTATATGTGCAGTGATCAGGATAGATATAGTGAACCTATATCTAAGTAAGGGGTGCATGCACCACCTTACACAGGCTGCAGTAGCAGACCTGTTGTGTCATTTTGAATGGCCTCTCAGGGGTGGCATAATACATGCTGCAGCCCCTGGGAGGCCTCTGGGGTACCTATGCCCTGGGTACATAGTATACCATATACTAGGGACTTATAAGGGTACCCCAGAATCCAATCTGGAGTGTACCTAAAGTACATGCAATCAATTTAGAGGAGAAAGCAGTTAGACTGGGGTCCTGAATAGCAGGATCCCAGTCAGACTAAGTCGAAAACAGTGAAACATCAGCAAAAAGTGGGGGTAACTATAAGAAGCAGATCCTACTCTCCTACACAACCCCCCAAACGTCAGGACATTAAACTAACCTTGACCAGTTGAGTCTTCATGTTCTAAGTGGAAATATCTGGAGAGTCCATCTGCATTGGCATGGTTACTCCCAGGTCTATGTTCCACTGTATAGTCCATCCCCTGTAGGGAAATGGACCACCTCAAAAGTTTGGGGTTTTCACCCTTCATCTGTTTTAGCCATAAGAGGGGCTTATGGTCTGTCTGAACAATGATGTGAGTGCCAAACAAGTATGGCCTCAGCTTCTTCAGAGCCCAAACCACAGCAAAGGCTTCCCTCTCAATGGCTGACCAACGTTTCTCTCTGGGGGTCAACCTTCTGCTAATAAAAGCTACTGGCTGATCCTGACCTTCATCATTCAATTGTGATAACACAGCCCCTACCCCCAACTCAGATGCATCTGTTTGGACAATGAATTGTTTGGAGTAGTCAGGACTTTGCAGAATGGGAGCAGTGCACATGGCCTGCTTCAGGTCATCAAATGCCTTTTGACAGCTGACTGTCCACTGAACTTTCTTTGGCATTCTCTTGTAAGTTAAGTCATTCAAAGGGGTCACTATGGATCCATACCCTTTGACAAACCTCCTATAGTACCAAGTCAGGCCCAAGAAAGCTATGACCTGAGTCTGGGTGGTTGGAGCAACCCAGTCCATGATGGTCTGGATTTTGCTCTGCAATGGTTGAACCTGGCCTCCACCCACAAGGCGGCCCAGGTATACAACTTGGCTCTGCCCTATCTGGCACTTTGTGGCCTTGATAGTGAGGCCTGCTTTCTGAAGGGCCTCCAAAACATTTCTCAGGTGGACCAGGTGATCCTACCAGGTGGAGCTAAAGACAGCAATATCATCTAGATATGCTGCACTATAGACTTCCAGGCCTGTAAGGACTTTGTTCACCAACCTTTGAAAAGTGGCAGGTGCATTCTTCAAACCAAAGGGCATCACCAATTGGTAGTGCCCACTAGGGGTTGAGAATGCTGTTTTGGCTTTTGCATCCTCAGCTAGTCTGATTTGCCAGTAGCCAGCTGTCAGGTCAAATGTGCTGAGAAACTTGGCTGAGGCCAAAGTGTCTATTAGCTCATCTGCCCTAGGGATTGGATGGGCATTAGTCCTAGTGACTGCATTGAGACCTCTGTAGTCTACACAAAACCTCATCTCTCTCTTACCACCCTGGGTTTGAGGTTTAGGTACCAAGACTACTGGACTAGCCCAAGGGCTATCTGATGGTTCAATCACACCCAAGTCCAACATCTTCTGGACTTCAGTCCTGATGCAGTCCCTGACATGGTCAGGTTGCCTGTAAATCTTATTTTTAACAGGCAGACTGTCCCCAGTGTCCACTTCATGAGTGCACTAGGTAGTCTGACTTGGAGTCAGTGAGAACATATGTCTAAACTGGTTGAGAACTTTTCTGCAATCAGTTTACTGCTGGTCAGTGAGGCTGCCTGCCATGGCTACACCATCTACTGAGCCATCATCAGGGTTCTGTGAGAGCAGGTCAGGGAGTGGATCACTCTCTTCCTCCTGTCCCTCATCAGTAGCCATGAGGAAGCCCATGTCTGCCCTGTCAACATATGGTTTGAGCCTGTTGACATGGAGCACCCTATGGGGGCTCCTGGGAGTTCCTAGGTCCACCAGGTAGGTAACCTCTCCCTTTTGCTCAATTATGGTTTGGGGGCCACTCCACTTGTCTTGGAGGGCTGCTGGGGCCACAGGCTCCAGCACCCATACTTTCTGTCCTGGCTGATAAACAGTCGACACAGCCTTTTGGTCATGCTGGGCCTTTTGTAATTCCTGGCTAGCTTCAAGGTTTTTAGTTGCCTTCTTCATGTACTCAGCCATCCTGGAGCGGAGACCAAGTACATAGTCCACAATATCCTGTTTAGGGGGTTTGAGAGGTAACTCACATCCCTTCTTCACTAGACACAATGGACCCCTAACTGGATGTCCAAACAGGAGCTCAAATGGACTCTAACCAACCCCCTTCTGTGGAACCTCTCTGTAGGCAAAGAGAAGGCAGGGCAAAAGTATGTCCCATCTGCGCCTAAGCTTTTCTGGGAGACCTTTAATCATGCCCTTCAAGGTTTTGTTGAACCTTTCAACTAAACCATTGCATTGTGGGTGATAAGGGGTGATAAATTTATACTTTACACCACACTCCTTCCACATAGCAGTTAAAGAAACTAGACATGAAGTTTGCAGCTCTGTCTGATACTACCTCCTTAGGAAAACCCACCCTGGAAAAGATTCCCAGGAGGGCCCTTGCCACCACAGGAGCTGTGGTGGTCCTGAGGGGAATTGCCTCTGGGTACCTAGTGGCATGGTCCACCACCACCAGTATAAATCTGTGCCCAGATGCAGTTTGAGGATCCAAGGGACCAACAATGTCAATCCCTACCCTCTCAAAGGGAACCCCCACCACAGGTAGTGGTATCAGGGGGGCCTTTGTAGTGCTACCTGCCTTACCACTGGCTTGACAGGTGACTCAGGAGTGACAAAACTCCTTGGTGTCTTCAGACATATGAGGCCAATGAAAGTGAGGGACAATTCTGTCCCAAGTCTTGTTTTGGCCTAGGTGACCTGCCAATGGGATATCATGTGCTAGGGTCAAGAGGAAACTCCTAAACTTCAGAGGTATAACCAACCTCCTGGTGGCTCCAGGCTTGGGGTCTCTACTCTCTGAGTAAAGGAGTCCATCATCCCAGTAGATCCTATGGGACCCACTAGCACTCCCAGCAGCCTGAGCAGCAGCTTGCTGTCTGAGGGGTTCAAGAGAGGGGCAGCTCAGTTGCTCCTGGCTCAGATCTGCCCTGGAAGGGCCCCCTGTCCCCAAGAACTCAACCTGATCAGGTTCAAGCCCATCTGGGACAGTTCCTTCTTCAGGACTAAGATCAGCTCCCTCAAGAGACGGATCTGGATTCTGAGGCAGGGGGGAAGACACTGCCTTAACCCTACTGGCCCTCCTCTTGGAAGGTGCCTGGTGCGTTTTTCCAGGATCCAGGACCTGTTCAGTGTTAGACATTTTTGCCTGTGACCTGGTTATAGCAAACACATCTGCAGGGATACCCAACATTTCTGCATGAGTCCTGAGTTCCACTTCAGCCCAAGCTGAAGTTTCTAAATCATTGCCCAACAAGCATTCAACAGGAAGGTCTGCACTTAACACAACCTTCTTAGGGCCAGTTACCCCTCCCCAGGAGAAATTAACAACTGCCAAGGAATGGTCTGTCCTGACATTGCTAGCATTGGTCACTTGGTACATCTCACCAAGTATGATTTGCTCAGGAGCCACAAGATCTTTTGTCACCATTGTGACACTTGCTCCTGTGTCCCTGAATGCCAATGCCTCTTTTCCATTTATTATAGGCTGTTGTCTGTATTTGCCCAGATTACTGGGGCTTACAAATAAGGAGGCCATATCCATGCCCCCAACACAGATCAACATAGCCTGAGTGGGAACTCTGACTAGGCCAGAGTCCACCTCAGATCCCAGGGTTAACCCTACTATACCCTTATTTGGAACACCACCACTTGGAGCTGAACTAGGGGGAACAGTTGCCTTAGGGGCAGTGGTGGTTGGAGTTGAGTCCTTGGACTTGGTACAATCACTTGTCCAATGGGTCTTCTGTTTACAGATTTGACACCATGGTTTCTTCTCGCCTTTTCCCTTGTTGGAGTGTGACTCCCCACCAGATGCAGATTTTTGGGGCCCTTGAGAAGACTTCTGGTCTTTACCATTCTCCCCACCCTTATCAGAGTTTTTAGAATATTGCTTATTGGAGTCACCACCTTGGTTCTGAACCTTCTGCTTCACCCTGGTTCTGACCCATTTGTCTGCCTTCTGGCCCAATTCTTGGGGAGAGGTCAGATCAGAGTCCACCAGGTACTGATGCAACAGTTGATTTTGACAGTTATTAAGGATCTGCTCTCTCATGATTAAATTATACAATCCTTCGAAATCACACACCTTACTGCCAAGTAACCAGCCTTCCAGAGCCTTAGTAGCACAATCAACAAAGTCAACCCAGTCCTGAGTCTGTGCCTTTTGGGTATCTCTGAACTTTAACCTGTATTGTTCAGTGGTTAGGCCAAACCCATTAATCAGAGCACTCTTCAGGACTTTGTAATTATCAGCATCCTCTTCTCTTACAGTGAGGAGCTTGTCTCTACCTTTGTCTGCAAAGGAGAGCCACAAGATTGCTGCCCACTGCTCCTGAGGGACCCTCTGTACCTTACAGGCCCTCTCAAGTGCAGTTATCCATTTGTGGATGTCATCCCCACTCTGGTAGGGAGGGACAATCTTGTTCAGGTTCCTATGGTCATGAGTATGATCTCTACCTCTAGGGACACTGTGGCTGCCACCATGGGACTCTAGTCCCAGCTTCTGAGAAGCTCTCTGAAGCTCCAGGGATTCCCTGTCTAAGGCCAATTGCTCTCTCTTGATCCTGAGCTTAGCTCTCTCAAACTCAAGCAGTTGGCACTTCTTCTCATAAGAGGACTCCCTTTTATGAGAAAAAGTCCTATGAGAAACAGAGCTCCCTACAGATGTACCAGAACGATTAGATTCCAGAGAAGGAGATCTAGATCTTCTTGGTAAACTGTTAACCCTTCCA
Organism: Calotriton arnoldi; assembly: GCA_963921515.1. Lineage (NCBI taxonomy): Eukaryota > Metazoa > Chordata > Amphibia > Caudata > Salamandridae > Calotriton > Calotriton arnoldi. The sequence continues at coordinate 2,249,422 of CAWUFW010002132.1, read as the reverse complement.
GGTGGGGTAAAGAGAGGCCCACTGGGGCCTCCTTCCTCACCTTCAGGAAGAATTGGATTTTCCAGGTTAGAATCATTTTGATCCTCCTGGCCAGCATTGAGGTTTTCACTCCCTGTCCTTTCCTCTTCTGCTGTCCCACCCCCTTTGCCTGCCTCATCAGACCCTGGGGTCTTTCTGAGGTAATCTAAAAGCAAAGTCACTATAAGCTTTTGGGTGTTTGGGTTTTTCCCTGTCTTCAGTTTCCTTGATGCACACATGTTTCTCAATTCTTGGAATGTGAGCTGGTCATACTTAGTTGGCAAGGAGTCACTGACTTCAGGCCTTGAAGACATTCTAGTGTGGTGTGGTGTATGCACCTACCTACTCTAGTGGGAACTACTAAACTCTCTTGAGTTGGAGAAAGGGTGTGCTAGGCCCTTGACACCCAACTCTAAGTTCAGTAGAACTTACTTTATTCTAGACTTCATTTATATGTACCTAAGTACCTTTAGTGGTTTTCAGTTAGTCACTCACTGACATTATCTGGTAAAACAATAGCAAGCTTGAATCCCAACCGTTGCACACAAATGTGAGAAGTTGGCCTGGTATATGCTGTCCACTAATTAAAGTGGGCACCTTGCACTAGTCCAAACGACCCTTATTGATGATTAGGTTAAAGACAACCTTTATAGAAAGCTATCCTAGTGGTAGCTGTGGAGAGCAGCCTTCAGGCTAAGTCTTGAAGGAATGTAAAGCAGCTTGTTTTACCAGTATATAACCTCTTGAATGACCAAATGAAAGGAGAACCACACAAGGTATATATAAAATATATGTATTTATTACTAAACACTCTCTACTAACCTCTTTATGAGATTAGAGAACAAGGCACACAATTACACAGTACTAGAACGACAGTAAATAGCACAATACACAGTGGGCTCCAGGGGGAGACCAAACCATATATTAAGAAAGTGGTATAAGAACCATGACTTGACTAGACACAGTGCCCAGAGCATGTAGAATCGCTGGGACCCCAAGGAACCATCCAAGGTAGTGACACAGGGGACCCACGGAGGACGGGTGCAGTGTGGGAACACAGACGCGAGCTCCGTACAACTCTATGGGAAAGTCGCGGTTGGAATTTTAGAGTTTAAAGCAAACCCAGCTAAACTCAGAAGGTTCAAAGGCCAGCACCCTTGTGAGTACCGAGGTACCTGTGTTACCTAGCCCAGGGAAGCCGGGTGCATAGGGGTCAAGTGGTGTCGGAAACCCTCGTCGTTTTCTATGGCGTGTTGCGAAGAAGAGCTGCTGCCGTGGAGAAGAAAAGTGTCCGGTGTGATCCAAGCCTGGATCGAAGATGTGAAGAACCTGAAAGCAGAGGGGAGAAAGTCTGGGTCACTTCACGTGACCAGGAGCGGAGCAATCAAATGCCCACCGATGTCTGGTGCTTCAGGTGCGAAGAGGTGAAGCTGGACTCTGCAGCCACGGGGACCAGGAGATGTCAACGACAACCAGATTCCGCAGGCAAGCTGTTCCACAAAGGATGTCGATTGCTGAGGGGTCAGTTTCCGGATTGGAGACCAACAAGTCTTGGCAACTGCAACCCACGTGTTCAGAGTAATGATGCTTCTGTGAGGACCAGCAAGGTCCTGAGGACTCCCCAAGCGATGGAGAGTCAGGGCACGACTGGACCAACCGGGGAAGCCCATTGAAAGTTAGAGTTGCCTTCTTAGGGACCCACAGGTCAACGGACCAGGGATCGTGACGGGACCTCAAGAGGAATCATAAAATGGCGGCCCACGGAACACTCATTGAGTGTAGGCCAGCAATCTTCAGTGTAATTACTGCTCGGGGTCAGGGCTACAAGTAACCCAAAGCTCAGCCTCAGGGGTCGCCGGAAAGCTGATGCTTCTGCAAATAGACGCGGTGTCTAGGGGTTCGGGTTGCACAGTCACCACGAGGGATACGGGCCTCAGACTTGCTGTGGGCACAGATCAACCTCTAAGACCTTGGGAACCCACCTCCTGTGTTGCAATATTCTTCAGAGTCCTCAGGAGCTTTGGAGATGCAAACCGGTCAGATGCGTTAAAGGTGCCTGCCTTGCAGGGGAGTAACTCGTTTACTCCAAGGGAGATTTTTCAGTCATCCAGCGTAGTATAGATCGTCGAAGTACTTGGTTTCTGTAGCAGAGTTTAGTCCAGGAGTAATCTAAAATCCTGTAGCCAGGGGTTCCTACTTTATACCCAAGGAAGGGGTGGGACAAACTCTGGGGACCCACCTATTGGAGGGTCAGGACAGAGGGGTGGCTACACCCATGTCCTTTGTCCAGTTTCGCACCAGAGCAGGGGCTGAGTGCCCCTGCAACCGGTTTGAGCTGGACTATGCACAGGGACACCAAATGTGCCCCCAGTGCAGACATCAAAACACTCTTGGAGTGCACCCACCCAGCCCCAAATACACTAAAGCCTGTCTGGGTGGTGGTCACACCTCCCTGTGACAGGAAACCTATTGTCAAGCCTTCCCCTGCCGGAGTTTCGTCCAGCAGCAGGAGGGCAGACTCGTGTCTGTGGCTGGCAGCATCCATTTTGTGATGCCAGGGCTCTGTGAAGCTGGTACCGGGTGTACCGGTGCTGTCATATTTCTCCCTCTAGGAGGGAGGAATCATACCTCCCACACCAGTTACTGGTGTGGAGGTATGATTCCAAGGTGTTTGACAGCAAGCACGACATAATTCCTTGCAGCCATTTTAAAGTTAGCATTTACCGCGAGGTTATAATGCACTTAAGAGTATATGGTTGGCTGCATCACAGACAACCCCGGAATAGTGGTTCCGAAGGCTGCAGAGGGGCTCTGCTCATGCATGGGCACCCTCTCACATAAAACCCAGCACCCTGCTTTCAGGATTGATAAGGCCTGCCATAGGGGTGACTGATAGGCTTATATGTGCAGTGATCAGGATAGATATAGTGAACCTATATCTAAGTAAGGGGTGCATGCACCACTTTACACAGGCTGCAGTAGCAGACCTGTTGTTTCATTTTGAATGGCCTCTCAGGGGTGGCATAATACATGCTGCAGCCCCTGGGAGGCCTCTGGGGTACCTATGCCATGGGTACATAGTCTACCATATACTAGGGACTTATAAGGGTACCCCAGAATCCAATCTGGAGTGTTCCTAAAGTACATGCAATCAATTTAGAGGAGAAAGCAGTTAGACTGGGGTCCTGAATAGCAGGATCCTAGTCAGACTAAGTCGAAAACAGTGAAACATCAGCAAAAAGTGGGGGTAACTATAAGAAGCAGATCCTACTCTCCTACACAGCCCTGTTAAGAAATCCACTAGTCCCACCTACCATATAAATCCACTAGATGGGCTTGCATAGATGAATTACTACAGACTCCAAATTAAACTTGCCTTTCTCAGCCTCTTGGCTCCCTTCCCCCCATTAGTAAGCAGCCTTGCAGCATTCTATTTACCAAGCTGTTTTTTTTTTCCATAGGTGTAAACCTCTTACCTTTCACTCCTTGACTTCTGAGTTCATATCTCTTCCACTGAGTCTGAGGATCTTTCTTTCTTGCTTTCTCACAACATAGGCTTAATACATTTCCTGTTAACATACAGCACTCTCTTTATAGATAGTTTCACCCTATATAAAGAGGAAGAAATACAGCCATACATACACAAACTGCTCCACCTCATGGAGATGCCAGCGAAGAGACTATGGAGAAAAGCAATACAACCTTGGGGGCTGGGGATTCAGCGTTAGTAGCGGGGGAAAGAAGAGCAATGAGAGCTCAAGACTAGGGGTCCAGGCTTCATGTCACTTATAGGCTACAATACAGCTGTGGAGCCAGCAGAACTGAAAGACCCAGGCTTCCCACCCATGGACCCAGCCTGCGCCAGATGTAGGGAGAGCATAGTGCTAGATGAGAAAGCACTGGGACCACTAATCCAGGGGCATAGGTATCAGTGGTGCAGCTGCTGCAATGACACCACAGCCCAGAGGCGAGAGGGGATGCAGCATGCATTGCACTAGCAGTAGTTTATTTAAGTGACCATCTTTCCCATTCAAAATGTTTTTTTCATTATTATTGTCTCCTTCGTAGCTCTGTTGACTCTTTCTGGGGAGGCGAGTGAAAGATAGTCATGGAGAGCGAGACAGATATGGCCCCACGCAACCACTGGAAAAGACAGAAAGTAGAGCATAGGTGGGCAGACATTCAGCCTTCGTATACATGGGGATCTGCATGAAAAAGACAAAAAGCCGTTTTTATAGAGAAAAGGAGAAACTAAAGTATAGAGGTTGATAGTGGAAAAAAGTATGGAGCAGTGCCAAAGAAAATGAGAATGGCAAGAAAGAACGAAGGAGATACGTGAAGCTGAAAAGAGGTCTCAAGGTGTTAGAAGGACAAGGGCAGTTAGAAAGGTGATAGAGAAAAGTGGGTGGGTATAAAAAAGGAGCGAAACAAAGGAGGGAAGGAATGGAGAGGGTGAGAAAATAGACCAAGGGAATACGAAGGAGATAGCATAAAGAAAGAGCAGAGACAGTGAGAGAAATAGGGCAAAGGAGATTGGTAAAGCATAACAGAAAGATAGCAACAGGATGGGAGAGAAAGAGTAGAAGATATGACTGACAGAGAAAATGGAAAGAAAGGGAAAGGCTAGAAGAAGAATAAAAAAAACATAGGATGACCAGAAATAATGGGAAAAAGGTGGGAAGTGAGAGCGAGGAAAGAGATAAAATAGCAGTGGAGTTGGGAAATTTGAGTGTAAGAGAGAAATTGAGTTCATAAATAGGGAGGGCAAAGAGAAAAAGTAAAACAATGAGATGGAAGAGGATAGAAAACAATAGAAAAAAGAAAATATATTGGAATGAGACAATGGAAAAAATGAGAAGGGACTGGAGAGGTGTAGGAAGGTAGGATCCTTCTGCATGGTTACCCCTACTTTTTGCCTAGTGCTAGGCTGGATTTTGACTAGTCTGACTGGGATCCTGCTAATCAGGACCCCAGTCTATCTGCTTTCTCCCTAAATGGTTCTGTTATGTACTTAGGTACACCCCAGATTGGATACTGGGGTACCCTTGTCAGTCCCTAGTATATGGTACCCATGTACCCAGGGCATAGGTATCCCAGAGGTCTCCCATGGGCTGCAGCATGTATTATGCCACCCATGAGAGACCATTCAAAATGGAACTACAGGCCTGCCATTGCAGCCTGTGTAAGTTGGTGCATGCACCACCTACTAAATATATAGGTCTAGTATATCTAGGGGTCACTGCACTTAAAACCTATAAGTCACCCCTATAGCAGGCCTTTACAATCCTGAGGGAAGGGTGCTTGGTTCTAAGTGAGAGGGTGCCCCTGCATGAGCAAGACACCCCTGCAGCCTACGGAGTACATTCCCCCAGGTTGTCAGTGAAGCAGCCATATGCTATATTGAGGGGCACCGCGTAATCGCGCGATGACCATCTCGAAAACAGCTGCAACGAATCCTATCATGTTAGTCATCAAACATGTTGGAATCATACCTCCCACACCGTAAACGGTGGGGGAGGTATGATTCCAAGCACTGGAAGAGCCCTCCGTTCGGCTCTAAGTGTTCCCGTTACCAGCCTTCTAGTCCCAGACAGCACAAAATGGTTCTGCGGACCAGAGACACATTTCTGCCCTCCTGCTGCTGGGCCAGGCTCGAGCAGGGGAAGGCAGAACAATAGGCATCCTGTCATAGGGAGGTGTGACCACCTCCCAGACAGGATTTAGTGTATTAGGGCTGTGTGGGTGCGCTTGCCAGCATCTGAAAGTCTGCATGAGGGGCACATTTGGTGTCCCTGTGCATAGTCCAGTTCAAACCAGTCCTGGGAGCCGTTGGCTCATGCTCTGGCGTGAAACTGGACAAAGGACATGGGAGTAACCTCCTCCTGTCCAGACCCTCCCCTGGGAGGGTCCCCTGAATCTTCCCAACCCTTTCCCTAGGATACTTAAGGGCTTACCTTGGGGTAGGGCCATAGATTCGTCGTGGGATAAGATTTAGAACTGAAACCACTGCACTTCTACCGTCTGGGCACTGTGAACTTTGCTGCACTTTGTTTGGGCCTGACTTCATCTCCCTTTCAGTCTGCTGCATTGTCTGTGCCTGTGTATCATACAGGAACCTTCCAAGGCCTGTGAAGCATCAAGGTCTACTGAAGTAATCTCCCTTGGAGTGAAGGAGTCACTCCCCTGCATTCGCAGGCACCGCAACTAAGTCGACCGGTCTGCAGATCCTTAGCTCCTTCAGACTCCGTGGGCTCTAAAACACAGGTGGTGGTTTTCCCCAGCTCCCAAGGCCTGCTCTACCCTCTCACCAAGTTTGAGGCCAATAGTCCTCGTGGGGGTTGCAATAACCGAACCCCTGAGTACCGCATCTCCTTTGCAGTTGCAAAGGCTTGTTGACATCTTTGCATGAAGATCTTCCGGCTCCAAGTAGCCCCAACCTCGAGCACCACCAATGACCAGAATCTTCAGCCACACCACATCGTGTGCATCGTGGCCTGCATCTTTTGGTGAGCTGTTTGATGTCCTCTTGCGACTCCTGTGCCTTTGGCCTGTGGGTCCATTTGAGGGTCACCTTGGCTCACCTGATTGCTCGGAGCCTGCCCTGACTCTCCTGGACCTTGCTGGTCCCAGCCGTGCACCTTCTTGACTTCCTGCTTGGGGTGCATTTGCCAAGGCCTGTTGGTGCTCTGCCGGACACCGACCCCTCAGCACTTGACATCCTTCATGGGACAGCTCGTATCCGGGTCCTGGTTGTCCTCAGCATCACAAGGTCCTCGCAGCTGCAGAGTCAAGGTCACCGTCATCTTACCTGAAGCACCCAACATCGGAGGGCATCCGTCTTCCAAGTCTCCTGGTCACCCCTGAGTGACATAGACACTGTCCCCTCTGGTTTCTGGTACTCCTCTTCGAGAATCCATGTTTGGATTCCTCCGGACACTTTCTCCTCTTCCAGCAGCGGCACTATCCCTAAGTCCTCCATTGGGTTCGACAGCGGTTTCTGACACCACTTCACACCTATGCACCCCACTCCCCTGGGATAGGTAACTTGGGTACCATGGTATCCACGGGTGGGGTGGCTCTCCGACCTTCTGTCTTCAATGGGGTTTCTTCAGGGTCCACTGGGAAGGGTCTCTAATCTTTAAAAATCCAACCGCGACTTGCACATAGACTTGTACAGAGCACGCAGTCGTGTTCACACACTGCACACGCTCTCCGTGGAGTCCCTATCTACTTACCTTGGGTGGTTCTGTGGATCCCCGGCAATTCTACGTCCTCTCGGCATTGTCTTGACTCGAGTCGTGGTTCTTATACCACTTTCTTAGTATATAGTTTGGCCCCCCCCGGGCCCACTGTGTATTAGTGCTATTTACTGTGATTTCTTTGCTTTAGTATTGTGTGCTTTGTGTCTATCTCCGTGTGGGAGATACTGTAACGTACTAGATAGTGTTATATAATAAATACATATTTTTATAAATACTTTGTGTGGTTCTTTTTCATTTAATCTATACTATAAGATAGCATTCTGGTAAAACAAGCTGCTTTACACTCCTTCAAGACTAAGCCTGAAGGCTGCTCTCCACAGCTACCACTTGGATAGCTTTCGAAGGTTGTCTGAGACCTCCTAAATCACCATATGGGTTGTCTGGACTGGTGCAAGGTGCCCACTTACATTAGTGGACATCATATACCAGGCCAGCTTCTCACAGGAGGAAAACAGAAAAATATGTAGGACACAAATTAAGGAAAGAAAAGAATGTGAAGCAATAGGTAGGAATTAGATCTGGAGAAAGGGCGTGGGATGTGGGGAGATTTGAACATAGGCTAAGTGTAGGAAGAAATGGAGATACGCTTTGCGGTTGAGGTAAAAAAAGGGATAAAAAGGCAGGAAGAACAATAGGATGTGTGAGAGGGATGGTGGGAAAGAGAGAATGTGAAAGGAAGGAATGAGATGAGGAAGGCAGATAGGAACTAAGAAACCTGTAAGCACAGAGGGGCTTTGGGTGGATTTGTGCTCAGAGGAGCGAGGGGCTTGCTACCCAAATTATGGGTACCTTTAATACATACCTTGGGTGCAAGCAGGCCTCAACATGACACCCTTGCTATACCACTACTCTACACTGTAAGTAAACAACATCTTCTCACTAGAGGAGATGAAGCCCTGATCACAGCTGGGCTACATGTGCACAGTGTGATTTTCAGACAAACTACACTAGAACCTGTGGGATAAGAATGGGCCACAAGATGCTAAAGACAAGAATCAACAGCCAAACCTGCATCAAAAGTGAAAAAATACCCAATCTCAGCCTGTATGGTAAACATGCAGGGGGTCTGTTCCTGAGTGAGTCTTGGACACACAGGAAGCCTTGCTCTCTAGCTGCATCTCTTAAACTCTTATTTCCTAACATCACTCTTAAGGCCTACCATGTCCCTCCCCAGCTGGTTTATAGCTATGAGGTCCCAGAGCAATATGCCAAGGTGCCAAATAATTCAGATGAAACAAATCGAAAACGTAATATTCAACAGGGGAAGGCCTTGAACTCAGTAGCAGAGAGGCCACCTACATCCGAGGTGGACTGACGTTTATGGCAATCCAGAGGTTTTTCACAACATGCTGGTATCTCTGAAAGATGCAAAAAGAACAATAGAAGGACAGAATGTTGAACATTGTCAAACATTCACCCCAGTACAGACATGTGGACCTAAATCCATCGTTCTTTTGCTCCCGGTGCCATTCCAGTTTAAACCCAGCCATATGCAAATCAGTCCCTGCTCTCTATGGGAACAGCCCAGCCCGGACTTCAAGGCCAAGTCCTCCCTGGACCAGAAACAAGCATCTTGAGAACAGGTTTCAGGGTTTCACCCCTCATCAGCCAGGCTAGCTTGACTTCAGTGGCTTGGAGAGCACAGGAACCACCTTTGGGCATGCCCATCTCACTCGGGGTGACAAATGCAAGAAGGACAATAGATGGACAGAATGTTGAACAATGTCAAACATTCGCAGCAGTACAGAGATCTGGGCCTAAATCCATTGTTATTTTTTGCTCCCCATGCCATTCCAATTTAAACCCAGGCATATGCAAATCAGTCTTGATCCTGCTCTCTATGGGAACAGTCCAGCCCGAACTGCCAGGACAGGTCCTCCCATGGACCGAAAACAGCATCCTGGGACCAGTTTTGGGGTTTCACTCCTCATCAGCCAGGTTAGCTTGACTCCCGTGGCATGGAGAGCACGGGACCCACGTCTGGGCATACCCGTCCCACTCAGGGTGACTAATGCAAAAAGAACAATAGATGGACAGAATGTTGAACAATGTCAAACATTCACCCCAGTAAAGCTAGCCTGGCTGTTAAGGGGTGTTACCCCAGAACCGGTCCCAGGATCCTTGTTTCCGGTCCAGGGAAGACCTGGTTTGGCAGTTCGGGCTGGACTGTTCCCATGAGGAACAGGGTCAAGACTGATTTGCATATGGCTGGGTCTGAACTGGGGAGGCGAACTGAGCTAAAGAACAATGATGGATTAAACCCAGATCTAATAGTGACTAGGGGTAAGTGTCTGAAAAGTTTCAGCGCTCCGTCCATCATCTCCTTGTGTTTGCTTTGTTCGCCCTAAGTTGGCAGGGTATGCCCAGGCATGGGTTCCTTGCTCACTTTGCCACTGGATTCAAGCTAGCCTGGCTGATGAGGGGTGTTACTCTGAAATTGGTCCCAGGATGCTTGTTTAGAGTCCAGGGAAGACCTGGCTAGGCAGTTCGGGTTGGACTATTTCCATGAGGAACAGAGTCAAGACTGATCTGCATATGGCTGGGTCTGAACTGGGGTGGCGAAGTGAGCTAAAGAACGATGATGGATTAAACCCAGATATAATAGTGACTGGGGGTGAGTGTCTGAAAAGTTTCAGTGCTCTGCCCATCATCTCCTTGTGCTTGCTTTGTTCACCCTACGTTGGCATGGTATGCCCAGATGTGGGTCCCTTTCTCACTTTGCCACTGGATTCAAGCTAGACTAGCTGATGAGAGGTTTTACCCCCAAACTGGTCCTAGGATGTTTGTTTCCGGTCCAGGGAAGCTCTGGCTTGGCAGTTCGGGCTGGACTGTTCCCATGAGGAATAGGGTCAAGACTGATTTGCATATGGCTGGGTCTGAACTGGGGTGGTGAAGTGAGCTAAAGAACAATGATGGATTAAACCCAGATCTAATAGTGACATGGGGTGAGTGTCTGAAAAGTTTCAGTGCTCTGTCCATCATCTCCTTGTGTTTGCTTTGTTTGCCCTAAGTTGGCAGGTTATGCCTAGACATGGGTCCCTCGCTCACTTTGCCACTGGATTCAAGCTAGCCTGGATGATAAGGGGTGTTACCCCGAAACCTGTCCCAGGATGCTTGTTTCCGGTCTGTGGAAGACCTGGCTTGGCAGGTCGGGCTGGACTGTTACCATGAGGAGCAGGGTCAAGACTGATTTGCATATGGCTGGGTCTGAACTTGGGTGGCGAAGCGAGCTAAAGAACGATGATGGATTTAACCCAGATCGAATAGTGACTGAGGGTGAGTGTCCGAAACGTGTTAGTGCTCCGTCCATCATCTTCTTGTGTTTGCTTGATATCTCTGAAAGGTCAGCAGGGTTGAAGTCGAATCAGTCAAATCTAGTAGACTCTTCCTACATGTAAAGTGTTCTTCCTCAACCCTACCAGCATTTTAGAGGCACCAGATCAGTCAGTGTCCATGAAACCTACTGGAAAGTCACCAGAAGTGCTACAAGACAGTGCACAATACAGGTGCAAGCAGCATATATACCTCCAAACTTCGAGATATGCCAGACCTCTCCATCAACAGACTTGTTATGCTTCTCACTTGTTCTTTAATAACTTTCAGAAAGTGACCGTAAGACCTCCATCATTACCCAAGTTCTACAGACAGCTTGTAATGCTTGACTCTTAAATCAATCCTCATCATTGAATGACAATATAACTGGGTCATCGGAAAGTGCCTAATCAATGACTTTAGACTCCTAAGAGATAAATGAGAGTAGGCAGGATACATGAATATATTGCCATAAAGGCCTCCATGTTGGAGATATTCAAATACTATTAAAAAATATTACTATTAACTGCCCACATGGCAGATTGTTATGTCACTACCACCCCCATAACGTAATTTGAGGAGCCTATCCTCTAAGCATGTATTTACATATTCCTATTGAACTTAGTGAGAATAGTTGCATGCTGCCAACAATATGTACCCAGAACACAATTATTCACTGTCCTTTCCTGATTTAAAAAAATGAATAATTAAGTGAAAGTAGAACAATTAAAAATGTAATAATTTATAAGATGTGATGTAATTCTTGTCCCTAACATCACAATCACAAGCTGTCTGGTCTGTTCCTCCTGTCTTCTTTCTAAAGAGGAGGAGTTTGGCAGCTCTAGAGTACTCATAAATATCGACTTCTCTTTAATCCCACAATTTCTTTTTCTTTTTGAAATGGGTATGTCATCAACGTTGGCTGTGCCCTCCCCAGCTAATAACTTGTTTCTGAAAACAAAAAAACACAATGACATCCACACAAAGGGAGTTTTTTCTGTGTAAGTGGAAGTCAGTGTTGATTTTCCCTGCCTGGCATGGCAGACCCTGACAGGGGTCTGCATTAGGAAACCCACTTAAATAGGGCAGATCTCCCTTATGTACTGACAACAGGGACACTGTGGTGGATAGACCACCTCCTATGATAGGCTACTGGCAGACTAGGGCTCCACTTTTATTACCCATTAACTCTGCTATCCAGAGTTACCGGTAACACTCATATTATTAACTCAGGGAAGTGGAATTGCTAGAAATACCAGGTGCTGCACTCAGACACTCAGAATAAGACCTTAGATGGAAAGGAGAAGTACAAGTCTCGCAGAATGGGAGCTCCATGAATTTATGGTAGACTACCTCACTCTGTCAAAATATAAATGGCCTGCTTAATCTTCACCTTTTGGTGGCTATTTAATTTGCATCTGTATGTCCATTACAAAGCTAGGGCCTGAAGTACTTACATTAGGAACAGCAACGATTATCTCCGAATCGCAATTTGGAAATTGCTATTACTAATATATGTAACTTTTCTTTTAAATCAGTGATTCCTAGTAGGTCATAAATCAACCTACCTCATGAATATTAATACTATAGCCATCACAGGGATTGTGGCATGCTGGGGTCAGCAGACCACCATGTCTGTGACTGCTTTTAAATAAAGCATTTTTAGGTCGAGCCTAGCGGCAGCGCGCATGCACTTCTTCCTCTGCAAGACTGCTGTAGTAGAGTATGGGAGAGAAGCCGGTGCCCACTTTCCGCCCATATTTTTCATTGGCTTGTGTCATTGTCTTTCGTAAATGCTGCCTTAGGATTCGTTAATAGTCTTGTTAATCCCTCCTTAGTAAGGCCTGGTCTTCATTTGTAATGAATATATGACATTACAATTCATGCGATACATCCCATGCCATTCCAACGCAGTCGTTACAACGACCGTGTTGTTACATCGCTTACCATTACAACGCAAGTCGCTGCAACGACTTGCTGTAGGGGGCGCTGGATGTTGGAATAGTATAATTTACTATTCCAACACCAGTCTGTGCAACAGTAGGGAAGGTGTTGGATTTTAAATCCAACACCTTCTGCCCCCTACATCAAGTCGTTGTAATGACTTGCGTTGTAATGGTTTGCGATGTAACAACGCGGTCGTTGTAACAACCCCGTTGTGATGGCATGCGATGTATCGCATGCGATGTAAACGATGTTTGCCTTTGTAACCACCCATGGCTACTGGCCCCTTTACTTCGGTTGTTACACAGGACCTGTTATATATTCTGTAAGCACTATTTACTTTATTGAGTTTCTCTTACTGCAGGTCGTATATGCGCTGCTTCAGCTGAAACCGCTTGTGTGTTTTTTAGGCAGCACGGCCGCCCCGTAACACAGGCGCCTGCTTTTAATCACTTTAACCCAGCATTATCTCGTGTCTGTTTCAAACCCCACCCCCCCAGTAAAATGGATTTAGAAATGATTAGCAAATTAAGCCATGTGAATTCGAGGTAGCACATAATTGAGTGCCAATGGGATGTAGCTGAAAACAGCACATTTGTGTTACATGTCATCAGCACAAAAGCCACATGACAGGGTAGTTTTCAAAAGCCTGTTTTATTACCAACAACACCACCACCAATACCACCACCACCACCAATACCACCACCACCGCCAATACCACCACCACTACCACCAATACCACCAACACCACCAATACCACCACCACCGATACCACCACCACCGATACCACCACCAATACCACCACAACCAGTACCACCACCAATACCACCACCACCACCACCAATACCACCACCACCAATACCACCACAACCACCAATACCACCACCACCAATACCACCACTGGCACCAATACCACCACCACCAATCCAATAAAACCACGACCACCAATACCAACACCACGGCCAATACCACCACTACCACCACTACCACCACTACCACCAATACCACCACCACCAATACCACCACCACAAAAACCAATAACTCCACCACTAATACCACCAATACCACCACTACCACCACCAATACCACGACCACCGTCAATACCACCACCAATGCCACCAATACCACCACCACCACCAATATCACCACCACCACCAATACCCCAACCACCAATACCACCACCACCAATATCACCACCACCAATACCACCACTACCACCAATACCATCACCACTACCAATACCACCACCACTACCAATACCACCACCACCACCAATAACACCACCACTAATACCACCACCAATACCAACACCGCCACCAATACTACCACCACCAATACCACCGCCACCACCAAGACCACCACCAATACCACCACCAACACCACCACCACCATTACCACCACCAATACCACCACCACCACCAATACCACCACTACCACCAATACCACCACCACCAATACCACCAATACCACCACCAATACCAATGCCACTACCACCAATACCACCACCACCAATACCAATACCACCATCAATACCAATACCACCACCACCACCAATACCACCACCACCACCAATACCACCACCACCAATAACGCCACCAATACCACCACCAATACCACCACAACCAATACCACCAATACCACCACCAACACCACCACCACCATTACCACCACCAATACACCAATACCACCACCACCACAACCACCAATACCACCAACACCACCAATACCACCACTACCACCAATACCACCACCACCAATACCACCACCACCACCAATACCACCATCAATACCAATGCCACTACCACCAATATCAACACCACCAATACCACCACCACCACCAATAATAATACCACCACCACCACAAATACCACCACCACCAATACCACCACCACAATACCACTACCACCAATACCACCACCACCAGTATCAATATCACCACCAGCAATAACAGTACCACCACCAATACCAATACCACCACCAGCAACACCACCATCAATACCAATACTACCACAAATACCACCACCACCACCAATACCACCACCAACACCACCACCAATCCAATACCACCACCACCACCACCAATACCAATACCACCACCAATGCCACCACCACCACCAATACCATTACCATCACCATCAATACCAATACCTCCACCACTAATACAACCAATACCACCACCATCACCAATACCACCACTACCACCAATACCGCCACCATTACCACCAATACCTCCACCACCACCAATACCACCACCACCGATACCACCACCACCCCCAATACCGACACCACCAATACCACCACCAGCACCAATACCACCACGTCCAATCCAATACCACCACCACCACCACCAATACCACTAACACTAATACCAATAACTCCACCACTAATACCACCAATACTATCACCACTACCACCACCACAACCAATACCACCACCACCACCAATGCCAACAATACCACCACCACCAATACCACCACCAATACCACCACCACCAATGCCACCAATACCACTACCACCAATACCACCACCAGCAATACCAATACAACCACCACCAAAACAAATACCACCACTAAAACCACCACCACCACCAATACCCCAACCACCAATACCACCACCACAAATACCACCACCACCACCAATACCACCACTACCACCAATACCATCACCACCACCAATACCACCACCAATACCACCACCACTACCAATACCACTACCACCAATACCACCACCACCAATACCACCATCAATGAAATGAAATGAAATGAAATTCGTACTTGTAAAGCGCACTGCTACCCCCAACAGAGGCGTCCTTGCGCTATACGCATACCGCTGTGGAACCCTTCCTGGCTATTCCCTGTGAGATGTCCACTCCTGGGCACCCCCAAGGTGAAGCCAGGCATCCCAGCGCTGGTGGGGCCGTTGTGGAGATTAAGCAAGCTATTGCCCAGAGTTGCAGAGTGGGACCCATGATTAGAATAGGCACCGAGGCGAGAATTATCAGGTCCGAGGAAATTGAGCCCAAGACCCGCCGAGGCGGGAATTGAACCCTGGTCCCGGGCCAGATCCCTGCATCAGGGTCTGCCGCTCTAACCATTGAGCCACACTTCTCCACTTCTCCAATACCACCACCATCAATACCACCACCACCACCAATACCAACACCACAACCAATACCAACACCACAACTAATACCACCACCACCAATAACACCACCAATACCACCACCAATACCACCACCAATACCACCAATATCATCACCAATACCACCACCACCACCAATACCAATACCACCACCAATACCACCACCACCACAAATACCACCACCACCAATACCACCACCACAATACCACTACCACCAATACCAACACCACCAATATCAATACCACCACCAATAAGAATACCACCACCAATACCAATACCACCACCAGCAATACCACCACCAATACCAATACCACCACCACCACCAATACCACCACCACCAATACCATCACCACCACCATCAATATCACCACCACCACCAATACCACGAATACCACCACCAATACCACCACAACCACTAATACCACCACCACCAATACCACCACCGGCACCAATACCACCACCACCAATCCAATAAATCCACCCCCACCAATACCAACACCACCACCAATACCACCACCAATAACACCACCAACACCACCACCACCACCATTACCACCACCAATACCACCACCACCACCACCAATACCACCAGCACCACCAATACCACCACTACCACTACCACCAATACCACCACCACCAATACCACCACCACCACCACCAATACCACCACCAATACCATTACCAATACCAATGCCACTACCGCCAATACCACCACCACCAATACCAATACCACCATCAATACCAATACCACCACCACCACCAATACCACCACCACCAATAACACCACCAATACCACCACCACCAATACCACCAATACCATCACCACTACCACCACCACCACCAATACCACCACCACCACCATCAATAACAATACCACCACCAGAAATACCACCACCACCAATACCACCACCACAATACCACTACCACCAATACCACCATCACCAATATCAATACCACCACCAGCAATAACAGTACCACCACCAATACCAATACCACCACCATCAATACCACCATCATTACTAATACCACCACCACCACCAATACCACCACCATCACCAATCCAATACCACCACCAATACCACCACCACCACCAATACCACCACCATCAATACCAATACCTCCACCACTAATACAACCAATACCACCACCACTACCACCACCACCACTACCACCAATACCACCACCACCAATACCACCACCACCACCAATACCACCATCAATACCAATGCCACTACCACCAATATCAACACCACCAATACCACCACCACCACCAATAATAATACCACCACCACCACAAATACCACCACCACCAATACCACCACCACAATACCACTACCACCAATACCACCACCACCAGTATCAATATCACCACCAGCAATAACAGTACCACCACCAATACCAATACCACCACCAGCAACACCACCATCAATACCAATACTACCACAAATACCACCACCACCACCAATACCACCACCAACACCACCACCAATCCAATACCACCACCACCACCACCAATACCAATACCACCACCAATGCCACCACCACCACCAATACCATTACCATCACCATCAATACCAATACCTCCACCACTAATACAACCAATACCACCACCATCACCAATACCACCACTACCACCAATACCGCCACCATTACCACCAATACCTCCACCACCACCAATACCACCACCACCGATACCACCACCACCCCCAATACCGACACCACCAATACCACCACCAGCACCAATACCACCACGTCCAATCCAATACCACCACCACCACCACCAATACCACTAACACTAATACCAATAACTCCACCACTAATACCACCAATACTATCACCACTACCACCACCACAACCAATACCACCACCACCACCAATGCCAACAATACCACCACCACCAATACCACCACCAATACCACCACCACCAATGCCACCAATACCACTACCACCAATACCACCACCAGCAATACCAATACAACCACCACCAAAACAAATACCACCACTAAAACCACCACCACCACCAATACCCCAACCACCAATACCACCACCACAAATACCACCACCACCACCAATACCACCACTACCACCAATACCATCACCACCACCAATACCACCACCAATACCACCACCACTACCAATACCAACACCACCAATACCACCACCACTAATACCACCACCAATACCAATACCACCACCACCACCAATACCACCACCACCACCAATACCACCACCGCCAATACCACCGCCACCACCAATACCAAGACCACCACCAATATCAACACCACCACCAATACTACCACCACCACCATTACCACCACCAATACCACCAGCAATACCACCAACATCACCAATACCACCACTACAACCATAACCATCCCCACCACCACCACCAATACCACCACCAATACCAATACCACTACCACCAATACCACCACCACCAATACCACCATCAATGAAATGAAATGAAATGAAATTCGTACTTGTAAAGCGCACTGCTACCCCCAACAGAGGCGTCCTTGCGCTATACGCATACCGCTGTGGAACCCTTCCTGGCTATTCCCTGTGAGATGTCCACTCCTGGGCACCCCCAAGGTGAAGCCAGGCATCCCAGCGCTGGTGGGGCCGTTGTGGAGATTAAGCAAGCTATTGCCCAGAGTTGCAGAGTGGGACCCATGATTAGAATAGGCACCGAGGCGAGAATTATCAGGTCCGAGGAAATTGAGCCCAAGACCCGCCGAGGCGGGAATTGAACCCTGGTCCCGGGCCAGATCTCTGCATCAGGGTCTGCCGCTCTAACCATTGAGCCACACTTCTCCACTTCTCCAATACCACCACCATCAATACCACCACCACCACCAATACCAACACCACAACCAATACCAACACCACAACTAATACCACCACCACCAATAACACCACCAATACCACCACCAATACCACCACCAATACCACCAATATCATCACCAATACCACCACCACCACCAATACCAATACCACCACCAATACCACCACCACCACAAATATCACCACCACCAATACCACCACCACAATACCACTACCACCAATACCAACACCACCAATATCAATACCACCACCAATAAGAATACCACCACCAATACCAATACCACCACCAGCAATACCACCACCAATACCAATACCACCACCACCACCAATACCACCACCACCAATACCATCACCACCACCATCAATATCACCACCACCACCAATACCACGAATACCACCACCAATACCACCACAACCACTAATACCACCACCACCAATACCACCACCGGCACCAATACCACCACCACCAATCCAATAAATCCACCCCCACCAATACCAACACCACCACCAATACCACCACCAATAACACCACCAACACCACCACCACCACCATTACCACCACCAATACCACCACCACCACCACCAAAACCACCAGCACCACCAATACCACCACTACCACTACCACCAATACCACCACCACCAATACCACCACCACCACCACCAATACCACCACCAATACCATTACCAATACCAATGCCACTACCGCCAATACCACCACCACCAATACCAATACCACCATCAATACCAATACCACCACCACCACCACCAATACCACCACCACCAATAACACCACCAATACCACCACCACCAATACCACCAATACCATCACCACTACCACCACCACCACCAATACCACCACCACCACCATCAATAACAATACCACCACCAGAAATACCACCACCACCAATACCACCACCACAATACCACTACCACCAATACCACCATCACCAATATCAATACCACCACCAGCAATAACAGTACCACCACCAATACCAATACCACCACCATCAATACCACCATCATTACTAATACCACCACCACCACCAATACCACCACCATCACCAATCCAATACCACCACCAATACCACCACCACCACCAATACCACCACCATCAATACCAATACCTCCACCACTAATACAACCAATACCACCACCACTACCACCACCACCACCAATACCACCACTACCACCAATACCGCCACCATTACCACCAATACCTCCACCACCACCAATACCACCAAAACCACCACCAATACCACCACCACCATCAATACCAACACCACCAATACCGCCACCAGCACCAATAACACCACCACCAATCCAATACCACCACCACCAATACCACCTACACTAATACCAATAACTCCACCACTAATACCACGAATACCATCACCACTACCACCACCACAACCAATACCAATACCAATACCACCACCACCACCAATACCACCACCAATGCCACCAAACCACCACCACCAATGCCACCAATATCAATCCCACTACCACCAATAACACCACCAGCAATACCAATACCACCACCACCGAAACAAATACCACCACTACAAATACCACCACCAATACCACCACTACCACCAATACCATCACCACCACCAATACCACCACCACTACCAATACCACCACCACCAATACCACCACCACCAATACCACCACCACTAATACCAATACCACCACCACCACCAATACCACCACCACCAATACCACCGCCACCACCAATACCAAGACCACCACCAATATCACCACCACCACCAATACTACCACCACCAATACCACCACCACCACCATTACCACCACCATTACCACCACCAATACCACCACCATCGATACCACCACCACCACCAATACCACCACTACAACCAATACCATCCCCACCAATACCACCACCACCACCAATACCACCACCAATACCAATACCACCACCACCAATACCACCATCAATGCCAATACCACCACCACCACCATCAATACCACCACCACCAATACCAACACCACAACCAATACCACCCCCACCAATAACACCACCAATACCACCACTAATACCACCACCACCAATACCACCAATATCATCACCAATACCACCAACACCACCACCACCACCACCAATACCAATACCACCACCAATACCACCACCAATACCACCACCACCACAAATACCACCACCACCAATACCACTACCACAATACCACTACCACCAATACAACCACCACCACCACCAATAACAATACCACCACCAATACCAATACCACCGCCAGCAATACCACCACTAATACCAATAACACCACCACCACCAATACCACCACCACCAATACTATCACCACCAATATCACCACCACCATCAATACCACCACCACCACCAATACCACCAATACCACCACAACCACCAATACCACCACCACCAATACCACCACAACCACCAATACCACCACCACCAATCCAATAAAACCACCACCACCAATACCAACACCACCGCCAATACCACCACTAACACCAATACCACCACCACCAATACCACCACCACCAATACCAATAACGCCACCACTAATACCACCAATACCACCACTACCACCACCAATACCACCACCACCATCAATACCACCACCAATGCCACCACCGCCACCAATATCACCACCACCAATACCACCAATACAACCACTACCACCAATACCACAACCACCAAAACCAATACCACCACCACAAATACCACCACCAATACCAATACCACCATCAATACCAATACCACCACGAATACCACCACCACCACCAATACCACCAATACCTCCACCAATAACACCACCACCAATACCGCCAATACCATCACCAGTACCACCACCACCAATACCACCACAAATACCATCACCACCAGCAATACCATCACCACCACCAATACCATTACCACCAATACCACCACCACCAAAACCACAAATACCACCACCAATACCACCAATGCCACCACCAATACCACAACCACCAATACCACCAACACCAATACCACCACCACCAATACCACCACCACCAATACCACCACCACTAAAACAAATACCAACACCAAAGCCACCACCACCACCACCAATACCCCAACCACCAATACCACCACCACCAATATCACCACCACCAATACCACCACTACCACCAATACCATCACCACCACCAATACCACCACCACTACCAATACCACCACCACCACCATCACCACCACCACCAATACCACCACCACTAATACCACCACCAATACCAATACCACCACCACCACCAATACCACCACCACCAATACCACCGCCAATACCACCACCATTACCACCACCAATACCACCACCACCAATACCACCAACACCACCAATACCACCAGTACCACCAAGACCACCACCAATATCACCACCACCACCAATACCACCACCAATACCACCACCATTACCACCACCAATGCCACCACCACCAATACCACCAACACCACCAATACCACCAGTACCACCAATACCACCACCACCACTACCACCACCACCACCACCACCAATACCACCACCAATACCACCACCAATACCAATGCCACTACCACCAATACTACCACCAATACCAATACCACCATCAATACCAATACCACCGCAACAACCAATACCACCACCACCACCAATACCACCACCACCACCAATACCACCGTACCACCAATATCACCACCACCACCACCAATACCACCACCACCACCAATACCACCGTACCACCAATATCACCACCACCACCAATACCACCAATACCATCACCACTACCACCACCACCACCAATACCACCACCACCAATAACAATACCACCACCACCACAAATACCACCACCACCAATACCACCACCACAATACCACTACAACCAATACCACCACCACCAATATCAATACCACCACCAGAAATAACAATACCACCACAAATACCAATACCACCACCACCACCAATACCACCACCAATCCAATACCACCACCACCAATACCAATACCACCACCAATACCACCACCACCTCCAATACCACCATCACCAATACCACCACCATCAATACCAATACCTCCACCACTAATACAACCAATACCACCACCAATACCACCACTACCACCAATACCGCCACCGTTACCACCAATAAATCCACCACCACCAGTACCACCAAAACCCCCACCAATACCACCACCACCACAAATACCACCACCACCAATACCACCACCACAATACCACTACAACCAATACCACCACCACCAATATCAATACCACCACCAGAAATAACAATACCACCACAAATACCAATACCACCACCACCACCAATACCACCACCACCACCAATCCAATACCACCACCACCAATACCAATACCACCACCAATACCACCACCACCTCCAATACCACCATCACCAATACCACCACCATCAATACCAATACCTCCACCACTAATACAACCAATACCACCACCACTACCACCACCACCAATACCACCACTACCACCAATACCGCCACCGTTACCACCAATAAATACACCACCACCAATACCACCAAAACCCCCACCAATACCACCACCACCAATACCACCACCAGCACCAATACCAACACCACCAATACCACCACCAGCACCAATACCACCACCACCAATCCAATACCACCACCACCACCAATACAAATACCACCATCAACACCAACACCATCAACACCAATACCACCAACACCAATACCAATAACTCGACCACTAATACCACCATAACCATCACCACTACCACCACCACAACAAATATCACCACCACCACCAATGCCGCCAATACCACCACCACCAATACCACCACCAATACTACACCACCAATGCCACCAATACCACCACCACCAATACCACCACCAGCAATACCAATACCACCACCACCAAAACAAATACCACCACTAAAACTACCACCACCACCACCATCCATGCCCCAACCACCAATACCACCACCACCACCACCAATACCACCACTACCACCAATACCATCACCACCACCAATACCACCACCAATACCACCACCACTACCAATACCACTACCACCAACACCACCACCACCACCAATACCACCACCAATACCACCACCACCAATACCACCACCACCACCAATACTAAGACCACCACCAATATCACCACCACCACCATTACCACCACCAATACCACCACCACCACCAATATCACCAACACCACCAATACCACCACTACCACCAATACCATCCCCACCAATACCACCACCACCACCAATACCACCACCAATACCAATACCACTACCACCAATACTACCACCACCAATACCACCATCAATCTCAATACCACCCCCACTACCACCAATACCACCACCAATACCAACACCACAACCAATACCACCACCACCAATACCACCACCAATACCACCAATACCACCACCACCAATATCACCACCACCACCACGACCAATACCAATACCACCACCATTACCACCACCAATACCACCACCACTGTGAGAAGTTGGCCTGGTATATGCTGTCCACTAATTAAAGTGGGCACCTTGCACCAGTCCAAATGACCCTTATTGATGATTAGGTTAAAGACAACCTTTATGGAAAGCTATCCTAGTGGTAGCTGTGGAGAGCAGCATTCAGGCTAAGTCTTGAAGGAATGTAAAGCAGCTTGTTTTACCAGTATATAACCTCTTGAATGACCAAATGAAAGGAGAACCACACAAGGTATATATAAAATATATGTATTTATTACTAAACCTTCTCTACTAACCTCTTTATGAGATTAGAGAACAAGGCACACAATATTACAGTAGTAGAACAACAGTAAATAGCACAATACACAGTGGGCTCCAGGGGGAGACCAAACCATATACTAAGAAAGTGGTATAACAACCACGACTTGACTAGACACAGTGCCTAGAGCACGTAGAATCGCTGGGACCCCAAGGAACCACCCAAGGTAGTGACACAGGGGACCCATGGAGGACGGGTGCAGTGTGGGAACATAGACGCGAGCTCCGTACAACTCTATGGGAAAGTCGCGGTTGGAAATTTAGATTTTAAGGACACTTCGGAGAGGACTTCAAGCAAACCCAGTTAAACTTAGAAGGTTCTAAGGCCAGCACCCTTGTGAGTACCGAAGTACCCATGTTACGTAGCCCAGGGAAGCCGGGTGCATAGGGGTCAAGTGGTGTCGGAAACCCTCACCATTTTCAATGGCGTGATGCGAAGAAGTGCTGCTGCCGTGGAGAAGAAAAGTGTCCGGTGTGACCCAAGCCTGGATCGGAGATGAGAAAAACGTGAAAGCAGAGGGGACAAAGTCTGGGTCACTGCACGTGACCAGGAGCGGAGCAATCGAATGCCCACCGATGTTGGGTGCCTCAGGTGCGAAGAGGTGAAGCTTGACTCTGCAGCCACGGGGACCAGGAGAAGTTGACGATGACCAGGATCTGCAGACGAGCTGTCCCACAAAGGATGTCGAGAGCTGAGGGGTCAGTTTCCGGATTGGAGACCAACAAGCCTTGGCAACTGCAACCCATGCGGTCAGAGTAATGATGCTTCTGTGAGGGCCAGCAAGGTCCTGGGGACTCCCCAAGCAATGGAGAGTCAGGGCACGTCTGGAGCAACCAGAGAAGCCCACTGAAAGTTAAAGTTGCCTTCTCATGGACCCACAGGTCAACGGACCAGGCATCGCGAAGGGACCTCGAGAGGAATCACTCAATACCAGCCCACAGAACACTCATGGAGTGTAGGCCAGTAATCTTCGGTGGAAGCACTGCTTGGGGCTTGGACTACAAGTAGCCCAAAGCACATCCTCAGGGATCGCCTAAAAGCATATGCTGCTGCAAATGTGCGCGGTGTCCAGGGGTTCGGGTTGCACGGTCCCCACGAGGGCTGCGGGGAAGCTTGGGCACCCACCTCCTGTGTTGCAAAATCTTCAGAGTCCGTCGGGAGCTGCGTAGATGCAAACCGGTCAGATGCATTGAGGTGCCTGCTTTGCAGGGGAGTAACTCCTTTACTCCAAGGGCGATTCTTCAGTCGTCCAGCAAAGCGTAGATCGTCGAAGGATACTTGGTTTCTGTAGCAGAGTTTAGTCCAGGTAATATCTAAAGTCCTGTAGTCAGGGTTCCTACTTTATACCCAAGGAAGGGGCGGGACAAACTCTGGTGACCCACCTATGGGAGGGTCAGGACAAAGGGGTGGCTACACCCATGTCCTTTGTCCAGTTTCGCGCCAGAACAGGGGCTGAGTGCCCCTGCAACCGGTTTGAGCTGGACTATGCACAGGGACACCAAATGTGCCCCCAGTGCAGACATCAAAGCACTCTTGGAGTGCATCCACCCAGCCCCAATACACTAAAGCCTGTCTGGGAGGTGGTCACACCTCCCTGTGACAGGAAACCTATTGTTCAGCCTCCCCTGCCGGAGTTTCGTCCAGCAGCAGGAGGGCAGACTCGTGTCTGTGGCTGGCAGCATCCATTTTGTGATGCCAGGGCTCTGTGAAGCTGGTACCAGGTGTACCGGTGCTGTCATATTTCTCCTCCTAGGAGGGAGGAATCATACCTCCCACACCAGTTACTGGTGTGGAGGTATGATTCCAAGGTGTTTGACACCAAACACGACATAATTCCTTGCAGCCATTTTAAAGTTAGCATTTACCGCGAGGTTATAATGCACTTAAGAGTATATGGTTGGCTGCATCCCCGGAATAGTGGTTCCGCAGGCTGCAGAGGGGCTCTGCTCATGCATGGGCACCCTCTCACATAAAACCCAGCACCCTGCCTTCAGGATTGATAAGGCCTGCCATAGGGGTGACTGATAGGCTTATATGTGCAGTGATCAGGATAGATATTGTGAACCTATATCTAAGTAAGGGGTGCATGCACCACCTTACACAGGCTGCAGTAGCAGACCTGTTGTGTCACTTTGAATGGCCTCTCAGGGGTGGCATAATACATGCTGCAGCCCCTGGGAGGCCTCCTGGGTACCTATGTCCTGGGTACATAGTATACCATATACTAGGGACTTATAAGGGTACCCCAGAATCCAATCTGGAGTGTACCTAAAGTACATGCAATCAATTTAGAGGAGAAAGCAGATAGACTGGGGTCCTGAATAGCAGGATCCCAGTCAGACTAAGTCGAAAACAGTGAAACATCAGCAAAAAGTGGGGGTAACTATAAGAAGCAGATCCTACTCTCCTACACAACCCCCTCCAAACGTCAGGACATTAAACTAACCTTGACCAGTTAAGTCTTCATGTTCTAAGTGGAAATATCTGGAGAGTCCATCTGCATTGGCATGGTTACTCCCAGGTCTATGTTCCACTGTATAGTCCATCCCCTCTAGGGAAATGGACCACCTCAAAAGTTTGGGGTTTTCACACTTCATCTGTTTTAGCCACAAGAGGGGCTTGTGGTCTGTCTGAACAATGAAGTGAGTGCCAAACAAGTATGGCCTCAGCTTCTTCAAGGCCCAAACCACAGCAAAGGCTTCCTTCTCAATGGCTGACCAACGTTTCTCTCTGGGGGTCAGCCTTCTGCTAATAAAAGCTACTGGCTGATCCTGACCTTCATCATTCAATTGTGATAACACAGCCCCTACCCCCAACTCAGATGCATCTGTTTGGACAATGAATTGTTTGGAGTAGTCAGGACTTTGCAGAATGGGAGCAGTGCACATGGCCTGCTTCAGGTCATCAAATGCCTTTTGACAGCTGACTGTCCATTGAACTTTCTTTGGCATTCTCTTGGAAGTTAAGTCATTCAAAGGGGTCACTATGGATCCATATCCTTTGACAAACCTCCTATAGTACCCAGTCAGGCCCAAGAAAGCTCTGACCTGAGTCTGGGTGGTTGGAGCAACCCAGTCCATGATGGTCTGGATTTTGCTCTGCAATGGTTGAACCTGGCCTCCACCCACAAGGTGGCCCAGGTATACAACTTGGCTCTGCCCTATCTGGCACTTAGTGGCCTTGATAGTGAGGCCTGCTTTCTGCAGGGCCTCCAAAACATTTCTCAGGTGGACCAGGTGATTCTCCCAGGTGGAGCTAAAGACAGCAATATCATCTAGATATGCTGCACTATAGGCTTCCAGGCCTGTAAGGACTTTGTTCACCAACCTTTGAAAAGTGGCAGGTGCATTCTTCAAACCAAAGGGCATCACCACAAATTGGTAGTGCCCACTATGGGTTGAGAATGCTGTTTTGGCTTTTGCATCCTCAGCTAGTCTGATCTGCCAGTAGCCAGCTGTCAGGTCAAATGTGCTCAGAAACTTGGCTGAGGCCAAAGTGTCTATGAGCTCATCTGCCCTAGGGATGGGCATCAGTCCTAGTGACTGCATCGAGACCTCTGTAGTCAACACAAAACCTCATCTCTCTCTTACCACCCTGGGTGTGAGGTTTAGGTACCAAGACTATTGGACTAGCCCAAGGGCTATCTGAGGGTTCAATCACACCCAAATCCAACATCTTCTGGACTTCAGTCCTGATGCAGTCCCTGACATGGTCAGGTTGCCTGAAAATCTTATTTTTAACAGGCAGACTGTCCCCAGTGTCCACTTCATGAGTGCACCAGGTAGTCTGACTTGGAGTCAGTGAAAACATATGTCTAAACTGGTTGAGAACTTTTCTGCAATCAGTTTGCTGCTGGTCAGTGAGGCTGCCTGCCAAGGCTACACCATCTACTCAACCATCATCAGGGTTCTGTGAGAGCAGGTCAGGGAGTGGATCACTCTCTTCCTCCTGTCCCTCATCAGTAGCCATGAGCAAGCCCATGTCTGCCCTGTCAACATATGGTTTGAGCCTGTTGACATGGAGCACCCTATGGGGGCTCCTGGGAGTTCCTAGGTCCACCAGGTAGATAACCTCTCCCTTTTGCTCAATTATGGTATGGGGGCCACTCCACTTGTCTTGGAGGGCTGCTGGGGCCACAGGCTCCAACACCCATACTTTCTGTCCTGGATGATAAACAGTCAACACAGCCTTTTGGTCATGCCAGGCCTTTTGCAATTCCTGGCTAGCCTCAAGGTTTTTAGTTGCCTTCTTCATGTACTCAGCCATCCAGGAGCGGAGACCAAGTACATAGTCCACAATATCCTGTTTAGGGGGTTTGAGAGGTAACTCCCATCCCTCCTTCACTAGACACAATGGACCCCCTAACTGGATGTCCAAACAGAAGCTCAAATGGGCTGTAACCAACCAACCCTTCTGTGGAACCTCTCTGTAGGCAAAGAGAAGGCAGGGCAAAAGTATGTCCCATCTGCGCCTAAGCGTTTCTGGGAGACCTTTAATCATGCCCTTTAAGGTTTTGTTGAACCTTTCAACTAAGCCATTGCATTGTGGGTGATAAGGGGTGGTAAATTTGTAATTTACTCCACACTCCTTCCACATAGCAGTGAAAGTAACTAGACATGAAGTTTGCACCTCTGTCTGATACTACCTCCTTAGGAAAACCCACCCTGGAAAAGATTCCCAGGAGGGCCCTTGCCACCACATGAGCTGTGGTGGTCCTAAGGGGAATTGCCTCTGGATACCTAGTGGCATGGTCCACCACCACCAGTATAAATCTGTGCCCAGATGCAGTTTGAGGATCTAGGGGACCAACAATGTCAATCCCTACCCTCTCAAAGGGAACCCCCACCACAGGTAGTGGTATCAGGGAGGCCTTTGTAGTGCTACCTGCCTTACCACTGGCTTGACAGGTGACACAGGAGCGACAAAACTCCTTGGTGTCTTCAGACATATGAGGCCAATGAAAGTGAGGGACAATTCTGTCCCAAGTCTTGTTTTGGCTTAGGTGACCTGCTAATGGGATATCATGTGCTAGTGTCGATAGGAAGCTTCTAAACTTCAGAGGTATAACCAACCTCCTGGTGGCTCCAGGCTTGGGGTCTCTACACTCTGAGTAAAGGAGTCCATCATCCCAGTAGATCCTATGGGACCCACTAGCACTCCCAGCAGCCTCAGCAGCAGCTTGCTGTCTGAGGGGTTCAAGAGAGGGGCAGCTCAGTTGCTCATGTTTGCCTGTGACCTGGTCATAGCAAACACATCTGCAGGGATACCCAACATTTCTGCATGAGTCCTGAGTTCCACTTCAGCCCAAGCTGAAGTTTCTAAATCATTGCCTAACAAGCATTCAACAGGGAGGTCTGCACTTACCACAACTTTCTTAGGGCCAGTTACCCCTCCCCAGGAGAAATTAACAACTGCCAAGGAATGGTCTGTCCTGACATTGCTAGCATTGGTCACTTGGTACATCTCACCAAGTATGATTTGCTCAGGAGCCACAAGATCCTTTGTCACCATTGTGACACTTGCTCCTGTGTCCCTGAATGCCAAGGCCTCTTTTCCATTTATTATAGGCTGTTGTCTGTATTTGCCCAGATTACTGGGGCTTACAAATAAGGAGGCCATATCCATGCCTCCATCACAGATCAACATAGCCTGAGTTGGAACTCTGACTATGCCAGAGTCCATCTCAGATCCCAGGGTTAACCCTACTACACCCTTATTTGGAACACCACCACTTGGAGCTGAAATAGGGGGAACAGTGGCCTTAGGGGCAGTGGTGGTTGGAGTTGAGTCCTTGGACTTGGTACAATCACTTGTCCAATGGGTCTTCTGTTTACAGGTTTGACACCATGGTTTCTTCTTGCCTTTTCCCTTGTTGGATTGTGACTCCCCACCAGATGCAGATTTTTGGGGCCCTTGAGAAGACTTCTGGTCTTTACCCTTCTCCCCACCCTTATCAGAGTTTTTAGAATCTTGCTTCTTGGAGTCACCACCTTGGTTCTGAACCTTCTGCGTCACCCTGGTTCTGACCCATTTGTCTGCCTTCTGGCCCAATTCTTGGGGAGAGGTCAGATCAGAGTCCACCAGGTACTGATGCAACAGTTGATTTTGACAGTTATTAAGGATCTGATCTCTCATGATTAATTTATACAATCCTTTGAAATCACACACCTTACTGCCAAGTAACCAGCCTTCCAGAGCCTTAGTAGCACAATCAACAATGTCAACCCAGTCCTGAGTCTGTGTCTTTTGGGTGTCTCTGAACTTTAACCTGTACTGTTCAGTGGTTAGGCCAAACCCATCAATCAGAGCACTCTTCAGGACTTTGTAATTATCAGCATCCTCTTCACTTACAGTGAGGAGCTTGTCTCTACCTTTGTCTGCAAAAGAGAGCCACAAGATTGCTGCCCACTGCTCCTGAGGGACCCTCTGTACCTTACAGGCCCTCTCCAGTGCAGTTATCCATTTGTGGATGTCATCCCCACTCTGGTAGGGAGGGACAATCTTGTTCAGGTTCCTATGGTCATGAGTATGATCTCTACCTCTAGGGACACTGTGGCTGCCACCATGGGACTCTAGTCCCAACTTCTGAGAAGCTCTCTGAAGCTCCAGGGATTTCCTGTCTAAGGCCAATTGCTCTCTCTTGATCCTGAGCTTAGCTCTCTCAAACTCAAGCAGTTGGCACTTCTTCTCATAAGAGGACTCCCTTTTATGAGAAGAACTCCTATGAGAAACAGAGCTCCCTACAGATGTACCAGAATGATTAGATTCCAGAGAAGGAGATCTAGATCTTCTTAGTAAACTGTTAACCCTTCCAGGTGGGGTAAAGTGAGGCCCACTGGGGCCTCCTTCCTCACTTTCAGGAAGTATTGGCTGTTCCAGGTTAGAATCATTTTGATCCTCCTGGCCAGCATCAGAGTCCAGGTCATTGAGGTTTTCACTCCCTGGCCTTTCCTCTTCTGCTGTCCCACCCCCTTTGCCTGCCTCATCAGACCTTGGGGTCTTTCTGAGGTCATCTAAAAGCAAAGTCACTATGAGCTTTTGGGTGTTTGGGTTTTTCCCTGTCTTCAGTTTCCTTGATGCACACATGTTTCTCAATTCTTGGAATGTGAGGTGGTCATACTTAGTTGGCAAGGAGTCACTGACTTCAGGCCTTGAAGACATTCTAGTGTGGTGTGTTGTATGCACCTACCTACTCTAGTGAGAACTGAGACTCTTTTGAGTTGGATAAAGGGTGTGCTAGACCCTTGACTTACCCAACTCTAAGTTCAGTATAACTTACCTTATTCCAGACTTGATTTATATGTACCTAAGTACCTTTAGTGGTTTTCAGTTAGTCACTCACTGAGATTATCTGGTAAAACAATAGCAAGCTTGAATCCCAACCGCTGCACACCAATGTGAGAAGTTGGCCTGGTATATGCTGTCCACTAATTAAAGTGGGCCCCTTGCACCAGTCCAAACGACTCTTATTGATGATTAGGTTAAAGACAACCTTTATAGAAAGCTATCCTAGTGGTAGCTGTGGAGAGCAGCCTTCAGGCTAAGTCTTGAAGGAATGTAAAGCAGCTTGTTTTACCAGTAAATAACCTCTTGAATGACAAAATGAAAGGAGAACCACACAAGGTATATATAATATATATGTATTTATTACTAAACACTCTCTACTAACCTCTTTATGAGATTAGAGAACAAGGCACACAATATTACAGTACTAGATCGACAGTAAATAGCACAATACACAGTGGGCTCCAGGGGGAGACCAAACCATATATTAAGAAAGTGATATAACAACCACGACTTGACTAGACACAGTGCCTAGAGCACGTAGAATCGCTGGGACCCCAAGGAACCACCAAAGGTAGTGACACAGGGGACCCACGGAGGACGGGTGCAGTGTGGGAACACAGACGCGAGCGCCGTACAACTCTATGGGAAAGTCGCGGTTGAAAATTTAGAGTTTAAGGACACTTCGGAGAGGACTTCAAGCAAACCCAGTTAAACTTAGAAGGTTCTAAGGCCAGCACCCTTGTGAGTACCGAGGTACCCGTGTTACCTAGCCCAGGGAAGCCGGGTGCTTAGGGGTCAAGTGGTGTCGGAAACCCTCGCCGTTTTCAATGGCGTGATGCGAAGAAGTGCTGCTGCCGTGGAGAAGAAAAGTGTCCGGTGTGACCCAAGCCTGGATCAGAGATGAGAAGAACCTGAAAGCAGAGGGGACAAAGTCTGGGTCGCTTCACGTGACCAGGAGCGGAGCAATCGAATGCCCACCGATGTCAGGTGCCTCAGGTGCGAAGAGGTGAAGCTTGACTCTGCAGCCACGGGGACCAGGAGACGTCGACGATGACCAGGATCCGCAGGCGAGCTGACCCACAAAGGATGTCGAGAGCTGATGGGTCAGTTTCCGGATTGGAGACCAACAAGCCTTGGCAACTGCAACCCACGCGGTCAGAGTAATGATGCTTCTGTGAGGGCCAGCAAGGTTCTGGGGACTCCCCAAGTGATGGAGAGTCAGAGCACATCTGGAGCAACCAAGGAAGCCCACTGAAAGTTAAAGTTGCCTTCTCAGGGACCAACAGGTCAACGGACCAGGGATCGCGAAGGGACCTTGAGAGGAATCCCTCAATACCAGCCCACGGAACACTCGTGGAGTGTAGGCCAATAATCCTCAGTGAAAACACTGCTCAGGGCTTGGACTACAAATGGCACAAAGCACAGCCTCAGGGATAGCCTAAAAGCATATGCTGCTGCAAATGTGCACAGTGTCCAGGGGTTCGGGTTGCACGGTCCACACAAGGGCTGCGGGTCTCAGGTTTGCTGAGAGCACCAGTCGGCCTCAGGGAAGCTTGGGCACCCACCTCCTGTGTTTCAAAATCTTTGGAGTCCGTCGGGAGCTGCGTAGATGCAAACCGGTCAGATGCGTTGAGGTGCCTGCTTTGCAGGGGAGTAACTCCTTTACTCCAAGGGAGATTCTTCAGTCATACAGCAAAGCATAGATCGTCGAAGGTTAC
Source organism: Calotriton arnoldi (assembly GCA_963921515.1). NCBI lineage: Eukaryota > Metazoa > Chordata > Amphibia > Caudata > Salamandridae > Calotriton > Calotriton arnoldi. Next base: position 2,216,111 of record CAWUFW010002132.1, on the reverse strand, counting down.
TTGGTTTCTGTAGCAGAGTTTAGTCCAGGTAATATCTAAAGTCCTGTAGTCAGGGTTCCTACTTTATACCCAAGGAAGGGGTGGGACAAACTCTGGGGACCCACCTATGAGAGGGTCAGGACAGAGGGGTGGCTACACCCATGTCCTTTGTCCAGTTTCACGCCATAGCAGGGGCTGAGTGCCCTGTAACCGGTTTGAGCTGGACTATGCACAGGGACACCAAATGTGCCCCCAGTGCAGACATCAAAGCACTCTTGGAGTGCACCCACCCAGCCCCAATACACTAAAGCCTGTCTGGGAGGTGATCACACCTCCCTGTGACAGGAAACCTATTGTCCAGCCTCCCCTGCCGGAGTTTCGTCCAGCAGCAGGAGGGCAGACTCGTGTCTGTGGCTGTCAGCATCCATTTTGTGATGCCAGGGCTCTGTGAAGCTGGTACCGGGTGTACCGGTGCTGTCATATTTCTGTCTCTAGGAGGAAGGAATCATACCTGAGGTATGATTCCAAGGTGTTTGACACCAAACACAACATAATTCCTTGCAGCCATTTTAAAGTTAGCATTTACCGCGAGGTTATAATGCACTTAAGAGTATATGGTTGGCTGCATCACAGACAACCCCGGAATACTGGTTCCGAAGGCTGCAGAGGGGCTCTGCTCATGCATGGGCACCCTCTCACATAAAATCCAGCACCCTGCCTTCAGGATTGATAAGGCCTGCCATAGGGGTGACTGATAGGCTTATATGTGCAGTGATCAGGATAGATATAGTGAACCTATATCTAAGTAAGGGGTGCATGCACCACCCTACACAGGCTGCAGTAGCAGACCTGTTGTGTCATTTTGAATGGCCTCTCAGGGGTGGCATAATACATGCTGCAGCCCCTGGGAGGCCTCTGGGGGTACCTATGCCCTGGGTACATAGTATACCATATACTAGGGACGTATAAGGGTACCCCAGAATCCAATCTGGAGTGTACCTAAAGTACATGCAATCAATTTAGAGGAGAAAGCAGATAGACTGGGGTCCTGAATAGCAGGATCCCAGTCAGACTAAGTCGAAAACAGTGAAACATCAGCAAAAAGTTGGGGTAACTATAAGAAGCAGATACTACTCTCCTACAACCACCACAAATACCACCACCACCAATACCACCACAATACTACTACCACCAATATCACCACCACCACCAATACCACGAATACCACCACCAATACCACCACCACCAATACCACCACCGGCACCAATACCACCACTACCAATCCAATAAAACCACCACCAACAATACCAACACCACTGCCAATACCACCACTACCACCATTACCACCACCACCATTACCACCACCACCAATACCACCACCACCACTGGATTTTACCAATAACTCCACCACTAATACCACCACCAATACCACCACCACCATCAATACCACCACCAATACCACCAAAACCACCAATGTCACCACCACCAATACCACCACCCCCACCAATACCGCCACCACCAATACAACCACTACCACCAATACCACCACCACCACCAAAACCAATACCACCACCACAAATACCACCACCAATACCAATACCACCATCAATAACAATACCAATATCACCACCAATACCACCACCACCAATACCACTAATACCTCCACCAATAACCCCACCACCAATACCACCAATTCCATCACCAGTACCACCACCACCAATACCACCACAAATACCATCACCACCAGCAATACCATCACCACCACCAATACCATCACAACCAATACCACCACCACCAAAACCACGAATACCACCACCAATGCCACCAATACCACCATCACCAATACCAATACAACCACCAATACCACCACCACCAATACCACCACCACCAATACCACCACCACCAATACCAATAATTCCACCACTAATACCACCAATACCATCACCACTACCACCACCACCACCACTACCACCTCCACCACCAATACCACCACTACCACCAATACCACCACCACCAATACCAATACCACCACCACAAATACCACCACCAATACCAATACCACCATCAATACCAATACCACCACCAATACCACCACCACCAATACCACCACCACCAATACCACTACCACCACCAATACCACCACCACCAATACCACCAATACCATCACCAATACCACCACCACCAATACCACCACCAATACAATTACCACCACCAATACCACCACCAATACCACCACCAATACCATCACCAATACCCCAACCACCAATAGCACCACCACCAATACCACCACCACCACCAATACCACCACCAATACCACCAAGACTAATACCACCACCAATACCAATACCACCACCACCAATACCACCACCACCAATACCACCACCACCAATACCACTGCCACCACCAATACCAAGACCACCACCAAGACCACCACCACCAATACCAGCATGACCACTACCAATACCAATAACACCACCAATACCACCATCAATATCACCACCAATACCACCACCATCACCATCACCATCACCACCACCCATACAACCAACACCATGAATGCCACCACTACCACCACCACCACTACCACCCCCACCACCAATACCACCACCACTACCACCACCACCACCACTACCACCTCCACCACCAATACCACCACTACCACCAATACCACCACCACCAATACCAATACCACCACCACAAATACCACCACCAATACCAATACCACCATCAATACCAATACCACCACCAATACCACCACCACCAATACCACCACCACCAATACCACTACCACCACCAATACCACCACCACCAATACCACCAATACCATCACCAATACCACCACCACCAATACCACCACCAATACAATTACCACCACCAATACCACCACCAATACCACCACCAATACCATCACCAATACCCCAACCACCAATAGCACCACCACCAATACCACCACCACCACCAATACCACCACCAATACCACCAAGACTAATACCACCACCAATACCAATACCACCACCACCAATACCACCACCACCAATACCACCACCACCAATACCACTGCCACCACCAATACCAAGACCACCACCAAGACCACCACCACCACCAATACCAGCATGACCACTACCAATACCAATAACACCACCAATACCACCATCAATATCACCACCAATACCACCACCATCACCATCACCATCACCACCACCCATACAACCAACACCATGAATGCCACCACTACCACCACCACCACTACCACCCCCACCACCAATACCACCACCACCACCAATACCACCACCACCAATACTAATACCACCATCAATACCAATACCACCACCACCACCACCAATACCAACACCACCACCAATACCACCACCACCAATAACACCACCAATACCAACACCACCACCAATACCACCACCACCAATACCATCACTAATACCACCAACACCACCAATACAATCACCTCCACCACCAATACCACCACCAATACCACCACCACCACAAATACAACCACCACCAATACCACCACCACAATACCACTGCCACCAATACCACTACCACCAATACCACCACCACCAATACCACCTCCAATACCAATACCACCACCAGCAATACTACCACCAATACCAATACCACCACCACCACCAATACCACCACCACCACCAATCCAATACCACCACCACCACCAATACCAATACCACCACCAATACCACCATCAATACCACCTCCACCAATACCACCACTATCAATACCAATATCTCCACCACTAATACCACCACCACCAATACCACCACTACCACCAATACCGCCACCAATACCACCAGTACCACCACCACCAATATCACCACAACCAATACCGCCACAACTACCAATACCACCACTACCACCATTACCACCACCACTAATACCACCACCACAAATACCATCACCACCAATACCAATACCACCATCAAAACCAATACCACCTCCAATTCCACCACCACCACTACAACCACCACCAATACCACCACCACCAATACCACCATCACCAATACCACCAATACCATCACTAATACCACCACCACCAATACCCCCACCAATACCATCACCACCACCAATACCATCACCACCACCAATACCACCACCAATACCACCACCGCCACCAATTCCACCACCACCAATATCACCAATACCACCACCAATACCAATACCACCACCACCAATACAAATACCACCACCAATACCACCACCACCAATACTACCACCACCACTCATACCCTAACCACCAATACCACCACCATCACCACCACCAATACCACCACGAATACCACCACCACCACTAATACCACAACCACCAATACCACCACCACCACCACCAATACCAATATTACCACCAGTACCACCACAACCAATACCAATACCACCACCACCAATACCACCACCACCAATACCACCACCAATACAACCCCCACCAATACCACCCCCACCACCACCACCAATACCAATACCACCACCACCAATACCACCACCACCAATACCAATACCACCATCAATACCAACACCACCAATACCACCACCAATACCACCACCACCAATACCACCAATACCATCACCAATACCTCCACCACCACCAATACCACCACCACCAATACCACCACCACCATCAACACCACCACCAATGCCACCAATACCATCACCACCACCAATGTCACCACCACCAAACCCCACCCCCACCAATACCACCACCACCAATACAACCACTACCACCAATACCACCACCACCAAAACCAATACCACCACCACCACCACAAATACCACCACCAATACCAACACCACCATCAATACCAATACCACTACCACCACCAATACCACCACCACCAATACCACCAATACCTCAACCAATAACACCACCACCAATACCATCACCAGTACCACCACCACCAATACCACCACAAATACCATCACCACCAGCAATACCATCACCTCCACCAATACCATCACCACCAATACCACCACCACCAAAACCACCAATGCCACCAATACCACCACCACCACCAATACCAATACCACCGCCAATACCACCACCAATACCACCACCACCAATACCACCACCACCAATACCAATAACTCCACCACTAATACCACCAATAGCATCACCACTACCACCACCATCACCACTACCACCTCCACCACCAATACCACCACTACCACCAATACCACCACCACCAATACCAATACCACCACCACAAATACCACCACCAATACCAATACCACCATCATACCAATACCACCACCAATACCACCACCGCCAATACCACTATCACCAATACCACTACCACCACCAATACCACCACCACCAATACCACCACCAATACCACCACCACCAATACCACCAATACCAACACCAATACCACCACCACCAATACCACCACCAATACCACCACCAATACAATCACCACCACCAATACCACCACCAGCAATACCACCACCACCAATACCACCACCAATGCCACCAATACCACCACCAATACCCCAACCACCAAAAGCACCACCACCAATACCATCACCACCACCAATACCACCAAGACTAATTTCACCACCAGTACCAATACCAATACCACCACCACCAATACCACCACCACCAATACCATCACTGTGAGAAGTTGGCCTTGTATATGCTGTCCACTAATTAAAGTGGGCACCTTGCACCAGTCCAAACGACCCTTATTGATGATTAGGTTAAAGACAACCTTTATAGAAAGCTATCCTAGTGGCACCTGTGGAGAGCAGCCTTCAGGCTAAGTCTTGAAGGAATGTAAAGCAGCTTGTTTTACCAGTATATAACCTCTTGAATGACCAAATGAAAGGAGAACCACACAAGGTATATATAAAATATATGTATTCATTACTAAACACTCTCTACTAACCTCTTTATGAGATTAGAGAACAAGGCACACAATATTACACTACTAGAACGACAGTAAATAGCACAATACACAGTGGGCTCCAGGGGGAGACCAAACCATATACTAAGAAAGTTGTATAAGAACCACGACTTGACTAGACACAGTGCCTAGAGCACGTAGAATCGCTGGGACCCCAAAGAACCACCCAAGGTAGTGACACAGGGGACCCACGGAGGAAGGGTGCAGTGTGGGAACACAGACGCGAGCTCCGTACAACTCTATGGGAAAGTCACGGTTGGAATTTTAGAGTTTAAGGACACTTCGGAGAGGACTTCAAGCAAACCCAGCTAAACTTAGAAGTTTCAAAGGCCAGCACCCTTGTGAGTACCGAGGTACCCGTGTTACCTAGCCCAGGGAAGCCGGGTGCATAGGGGTCAAGTGGTGTCAGAAACCCTCATTGTTTTCTATGGCGTGTTGCGAACAAGAGCTGGTGCTGTGGAGAAGAAAAGTGTCCGGTGTTATCCAAGCCTGGATCAAAGATGTGAAGAACCTGAAAGCAGAGGGGAGAAAGTCTGGGTCACTTCACATGACCAGGAGCGGAGCAATCAAATGCCCACCGATGTCGGGTGCTTCAGGTGCGAAGAGGTGAAGCTTGACTCTGCAGCCACGGGGACCAGGAGATGTCGACGATGACCAGATTCCGTTGGCAAGCTTTACCCCAAAGGATGTCGATTGCCGAGGGATCAGTTTCCGGATAGGAGACCAACAAGCCTTGGCAACTGCAAGCCACGCAGTCAGAGTAATGATGCTTCTGTGAGGACCAGCAAGGTCCTGGGGACTCCCCAAGCAATGGAGAGTCAGGGCACATCTGGAGCAACCAGGGAAGCCCATTGAAAGTTAGAGTTGCCTTCTTAGGGACCCACAGGTCAATGGACCAGGGATCGCGAAGGGACCTCAAGAGGACACAAAATGGCGGCCCACGGAACACTCGTGGAGTGTAGGCCAGCAATCTTCAGTGTAATTACTGCTCTTGGTCAGGGCTACAAGTAACCCAAAGCTCAGCCTCAGGGGTTGCCGGAAAGCTGATGCTTCTGCAAATGGACGCGGTGTCCTGGGGTTCGGGTTGCACGGTCACCACGAGGGATACGGGCCTCAGACTTGTGTGGGCACAGATCAAACTCAGAGACCTCGGGAACCTACCTCCTGTGTTGCAATATTCTTCGGAGTCCTCTGGAGCTTCAGAGATGCAAACTGGTCAGATGCATTTAAGGTGCCTGCCTTGCAGGGGAGTAACTCCTTTACTCCAAGGAGATTCTTCAGTCATCCAGCATAGTGTAGATCGTCAAAGTACTTGGTTTCTGTAGCAGAGTTTAGTCCAGGTGTAATCTAAAGTCCTGTAGCCAGGGGTTCCTACTTTGTACCCAAGGAAGGGGTGGGACAAACTCTGGGGACCCACCTATGGGAGGGTCAGGACAGATGGGTGGCTACACCCATGTCCTTTCTCCAGTTTCACGCCAGAGCAGGGGCTGAGTGCCCCTGCAACCGGTTTGAGCTGGACTATGCACAGGGACACCAAATGTGCCCCCAGTGCAGACATCAAAGCACTCTTGGAGTGCACCCACCCAGCCCCAATACACTAAAGCCTGTCAGGGAGGTGGTCACACCTCCCTGTGACAGGAAACCTATTGTCAAGCCTTCCCCTGCCGGAGTTTCGTCCAGCAGCAGGAGGGCAGACTCGTGTCTGTGGCTGTCAGCATCCATTTTGTGATGCCAGGGCTCTGTGAAGCTGGTACCGGGTGTACCGGTGCTGTCATATTTCTCCTCTAGGAGGGAGGAATCATACCTCCACACCAGTTACTGGTGTGGAGGTATGATTCCAAGGTGTTTGACACCAAACACAACATAATTCCTTGCAGCCATTTTAAAGTTAGCATTTACCGCGAGGTTATAATGCACTTAAGAGTATATGGTTGGCTGCATCACAGACAACCCCGGAATAGTGGTTCCGAAGGCTGCAGAGGGGCTCTGCTCATGCATGGGCACCCTCTCACATAAAATCCAGCACCCTGCCTTCAGGATTGATAAGGCCTGCCATAGGGGTGACTGATAGGCTTATATGTGCAGTGATCAGGATAGATATAGTGAACCTATATCTAATTAAGGGGTGCATGCACCACCCTACACAGGCTGCAGTAGCAGACCTGTTGTGTCATTTTGAATGGCCTCTCAGGGGTGGCATAATACATGCTGCAGCCCCTGGGAGGCCTCCTGGGGTACCTATGCCCTGGATACATAGTATACCATATACTAGGGACTTATAAGGGTACCCCAGAATCCAATCTGGAGTGTACCTGAAGTACATGCAATCAATTTAGAGGAGAAAGTAGTTAGACTGGGGTCCTGAATAGCAGGATCCTAGTCAGACTAAGTCGAAAACAGTGAAACATCAGCAAAAAGTGGGGGTAACTATAAGAAGCAGATCCTACTCTCCTACAACCACCACCACCAATACCACCACCACCAATACCACTGCCACCACCAATACCACCACCATCACCATTACCACCACCCATACCACGAACACCATGAATGCCACCACTACCACCACCACCAATATCACCACCACCAATACCACCACCACCCCACCACCAATACCACCAGCAATACCACCACCAATACCACCACCACCAATACCACCACCAATACAACCCCCACCAATACCACCCCCACCACCACCACCAATACCAATACCACCACCACCAATACCACCACCACCAATACCAATACCACCATCAATACCAACACCACCAATACCACCACCAATACCACCACCACCAATACCACCAATACCATCACCAATACCTCCACCACCACCAATACCACCACCACCAATACCACCACCACCATCAACACCACCACCAATGCCACCAATACCATCACCACCACCAATGTCACCACCACCAAAACCCCCACCCCCACCAATACCACCACCACCAATACAACCACTACCACCAATACCACCACCACCAAAACCAATACCACCACCACCACCACAAATACCACCACCAATACCAACACCACCATCAATACCAATACCACTACCACCACCAATACCACCACCACCAATACCACCAATACCTCAACCAATAACACCACCACCAATACCATCATCAGTACCACCACCACCAATACCACCACAAATACCATCACCACCAGCAATACCATCACCTCCACCAATACCATCACCACCAATACCACCACCACCAAAACCACCAATGCCACCAATACCACCACCACCACCAATACCAATACCACCGCCAATACCACCACCAATACCACCACCACCAATACCACCACCACCAATACCAATAACTCCACCACTAATACCACCAATAGCATCACCACTACCACCACCATCACCACTACCACCTCCACCACCAATACCACCACTACCACCAATACCACCACCACCAATACCAATACCACCACCACAAATACCACCACCAATACCAATACCACCATCATACCAATACCACCACCAATACCACCACCGCCAATACCACTATCACCAATACCACTACCACCACCAATACCACCACCACCAATACCACCACCAATACCACCACCACCAATACCACCAATACCAACACCAATACCACCACCACCAATACCACCACCAATACCACCACCAATACAATCACCACCACCAATACCACCACCAGCAATACCACCACCACCAATACCACCACCAATGCCACCAATACCACCACCAATACCCCAACCACCAAAAGCACCACCACCAATACCATCACCACCACCAATACCACCAAGACTAATTTCACCACCAGTACCAATACCAATACCACCACCACCAATACCACCACCACCAATACCATCACTGTGAGAAGTTGGCCTTGTATATGCTGTCCACTAATTAAAGTGGGCACCTTGCACCAGTCCAAACGACCCTTATTGATGATTAGGTTAAAGACAACCTTTATAGAAAGCTATCCTAGTGGCACCTGTGGAGAGCAGCCTTCAGGCTAAGTCTTGAAGGAATGTAAAGCAGCTTGTTTTACCAGTATATAACCTCTTGAATGACCAAATGAAAGGAGAACCACACAAGGTATATATAAAATATATGTATTCATTACTAAACACTCTCTACTAACCTCTTTATGAGATTAGAGAACAAGGCACACAATATTACAGTACTAGAACGACAGTAAATAGCACAATACACAGTGGGCTCCAGGGGGAGACCAAACCATATACTAAGAAAGTTGTATAAGAACCACGACTTGACTAGACACAGTGCCTAGAGCACGTAGAATCGCTGGGACCCCAAAGAACCACCCAAGGTAGTGACACAGGGGACCCACGGAGGAAGGGTGCAGTGTGGGAACACAGACGCGAGCTCCGTACAACTCTATGGGAAAGTCACGGTTGGAATTTTAGAGTTTAAGGACACTTCGGAGAGGACTTCAAGCAAACCCAGCTAAACTTAGAAGTTTCAAAGGCCAGCACCCTTGTGAGTACCGAGGTACCCGTGTTACCTAGCCCAGGAAGCCGGGTGCATAGGGGTCAAGTGGTGTCAGAAACCCTCATTGTTTTCTATGGCGTGTTGCGAACAAGAGCTGGTGCTGTGGAGAAGAAAAGTGTCCGGTGTTATCCAAGCCTGGATCAAAGATGTGAAGAACCTGAAAGCAGAGGGGAGAAAGTCTGGGTCACTTCACATGACCAGGAGCGGAGCAATCAAATGCCCACCGATGTCGGGTGCTTCAGGTGCGAAGAGGTGAAGCTTGACTCTGCAGCCACGGGGACCAGGAGATGTCGACGATGACCAGATTCCGTTGGCAAGCTTTACCCCAAAGGATGTCGATTGCCGAGGATCAGTTTCCCGGATAGGAGACCAACAAGCCTTGGCAACTGCAAGCCACGCAGTCAGAGTAATGATGCTTCTGTGAGGACCAGCAAGGTCCTGGGGACTCCCAAGCAATGGAGAGTCAGGGCACATCTGGAGCAACCAGGAAGCCCATTGAAAGTTAGAGTTGCCTTCTTAGGGACCCACAGGTCAATGGACCAGGGATCGCGAAGGGACCTCAAGAGGACACAAAATGGCGGCCCACGGAACACTCGTGGAGTGTAGGCCAGCAATCTTCAGTGTAATTACTGCTCTTGGTCAGGGCTACAAGTAACCCAAAGCTCAGCCTCAGGGGTTGCCGGAAAGCTGATGCTTCTGCAAATGGACGCGGTGTCCTGGGGTTCGGGTTGCACGGTCACCACGAGGGATACGGGCCTCAGACTTGCTGTGGGCACAGATCAAACTCAGAGACCTCGGGAACCTACCTCCTGTGTTGCAATATTCTTCGGAGTCCTCTGGAGCTTCAGAGATGCAAACTGGTCAGATGCATTTAAGGTGCCTGCCTTGCAGGGGAGTAACTCCTTTACTCCAAGGGAGATTCTTCAGTCATCCAGCATAGTGTAGATCGTCAAAGTACTTGGTTTCTGTAGCAGAGTTTAGTCCAGGTGTAATCTAAAGTCCTGTAGCCAGGGGTTCCTACTTTGTACCCAAGGAAGGGGTGGGACAAACTCTGGGGACCCACCTATGGGAGGGTCAGGACAGATGGGTGGCTACACCCATGTCCTTTCTCCAGTTTCACGCCAGAGCAGGGGCTGAGTGCCCCTGCAACCGGTTTGAGCTGGACTATGCACAGGGACACCAAATGTGCCCCCAGTGCAGACATCAAAGCACTCTTGGAGTGCACCCACCCAGCCCCAATACACTAAAGCCTGTCAGGGAGGTGGTCACACCTCCCTGTGACAGGAAACCTATTGTCAAGCCTTCCCCTGCCGGAGTTTCGTCCAGCAGCAGGAGGGCAGACTCGTGTCTGTGGCTGTCAGCATCCATTTTGTGATGCCAGGGCTCTGTGAAGCTGGTACCGGGTGTACCGGTGCTGTCATATTTCTCCCTCTAGGAGGGAGGAATCATACCTCCACACCAGTTACTGGTGTGGAGGTATGATTCCAAGGTGTTTGACACCAAACACAACATAATTCCTTGCAGCCATTTTAAAGTTAGCATTTACCGCGAGGTTATAATGCACTTAAGAGTATATGGTTGGCTGCATCACAGACAACCCCGGAATAGTGGTTCCGAAGGCTGCAGAGGGGCTCTGCTCATGCATGGGCACCCTCTCACATAAAATCCAGCACCCTGCCTTCAGGATTGATAAGGCCTGCCATAGGGGTGACTGATAGGCTTATATGTGCAGTGATCAGGATAGATATAGTGAACCTATATCTAATTAAGGGGTGCATGCACCACCCTACACAGGCTGCAGTAGCAGACCTGTTGTGTCATTTTGAATGGCCTCTCAGGGGTGGCATAATACATGCTGCAGCCCCTGGGAGGCCTCTGGGGTACCTATGCCCTGGATACATAGTATACCATATACTAGGGACTTATAAGGGTACCCCAGAATCCAATCTGGAGTGTACCTGAAGTACATGCAATCAATTTAGAGGAGAAAGTAGTTAGACTGGGGTCCTGAATAGCAGGATCCTAGTCAGACTAAGTCGAAAACAGTGAAACATCAGCAAAAAGTGGGGGTAACTATAAGAAGCAGATCCTACTCTCCTACAACCACCACCACCAATACCACCACCACCAATACCACTGCCACCACCAATACCACCACCATCACCATTACCACCACCCATACCACGAACACCATGAATGCCACCACTACCACCACCACCAATATCACCACCACCAATACCACCACCACCCCACCACCAATACCACCAGCAATACCACCACCAATACCACCACCACCAATACCACCACCACCAATGCTAATACCACCACCACCACCACCACCAATACCAACACCACCACCAATACCACCACGACCACCAATAACACCACCAATACCACCACCAATACCACCACCACCAATATCACCAATACCATCACCAATACCACCACCACCACCAATACCATCACCCCCACCACCAATACCACTACGAATACCACCACCACCACAAATACCACCACCACCAATACCACCACCACAAAACCACTACCACCAATACCACCACCACCAATACCACCACAACCAATACCACCTCCAATACCAATACCACCACCAGCAATATCACCACCAATACCAATACCACCACCACCACCAATACCACCACCACCACCAATACCACCACCACCAATCTAATACCACCACCACCACCAATACCAATACCACCACCAATACCACCACCAATACCACCACCACCAATACCACCACTATCAATACCAATATCTCCACCACTAATACCACCACCACTACCACCACCACAACCACCAATACCACCACTACCACCAATACCGCCAACAATACCACCAGTACCACCACCACCACCACCAATATCACCACAACCAATACCACCACCACCACCAATACCACCAATACCACCACTACCATCACCACCAATACCAATACCACCACCACAAATACCACCACCACCAATACCACCATCAAAACCAATACCACCACCAATTCCACCACCACCAATACCACCACCACCAATACCACCATCACCAATACCACCAATACCATCACCAATACCACCACCACCAATACCCCCACCAATACCATCACCACCACCAATACCATCACCACCACCAATACCACCACCACCAATACCACCACCACCAATATCACTAATACCACCACCACCACCAATAACACCACCACCAATACCAATACCACCACCACCAATACAAATACCACCACCCATGCCACCACCACCACTAATACCCTAACCACCAATACTACCACCATCACCACCACCAATATCACCACAATACCACTACCACCACCAATACCACCACCACCAATACCTCTACCAATAACACCACCACCAATAGAACCACCACCAATACCACCACCACCACCAATACCACCACCACCACCAATACCACCGCCACCACCAATACCACCACCAGTACCACCACAACCAATACCAATACCACCACCACCAATACCAATACCACCACCAATACCACCACCACCACCATTGCCACCACCAATACCACCAATACCACCACCACCACCACCACCACCAATACCACCACTACCACCACCACCAATACCACCACCACCAAAACCACCACCAATACCAATACCACCATCAATACCAACACCACCAATACCAACATCAATACCACCACCACCAATACCACCAATACCATCACCAATACCTCCACCACCACCAATACCACCACCACCAATACCACCAATACCTCCACCACCAATACCACCACCACCACCAATACCACCACCACCAATACCATCACCAATACAACCAATAGCACCACCATTACCACCACCAACAATACCAGTATAACCACCACCAATTCCACCACCAGTAATACCAATACCACCACCAATACCGCCACCTATACCACCACCACCAATACCACCACCACCAATTCCACCACTACCACCACCACCACCAATACCACCACCAATACCACCACCAATGCCAGCACAACCACCAATACCACCACCACCAATATCGCCACCAATACCACCATCACCAATACCACCACCACCACACCCAATACCAGCACCACCAATACCAGCACCACCAATACCACCAACACCAATACCACCACCACCAATACCATCACTACCACCACCACCACCACCAATACCACCACCAACACCACCACCAATAACACCACCACCACCAATACCACCACCACCACCAAAACCCCCACCACCAATACCACCACCACCAATACCACCGCCACCACCAATATCAATACCACCACCAGTACCACCACAACCAATACCAATACCACCACCACCACCAATACCACCACCAATACCACCACCACTACCACCATTACCACCACCAATACCACCAATACCACCACCACCACCAATACCACCACCAATACCACCACCACCAATACCACCACCACCAATACCAAAACCACCACCACCAATATCACCACCACCAATACCAATGCCACCATCAATACCAACACCACCAATACCACCACCACCAATACCACCAATACCATCACCAATACCTCCACCACCATCAATACCACCACCACCAATACCACCACCACCACCAATACCACCACCACCAATACCAAAACCACCACCACCAATATCACCACCACCAATACCAATGCCACCATCAATACCAACACCACCAATACCTCCACCAATACCACCACCACCAATACCACCAATACCATCACCAATACCACCACCACCACCAATACCACCACCACCAATACCACCAATACCCGCACCACCAATACCACCACCAATACCACCACCACCAATACCACCACCACCACCAATAACATCACCAATACCACCAATACCAACACCATTACCACCACCAACAATACCAGTATACCCACCACCAATACCAATACCACCAATACCAATACCACCACCAATACCACCATCACCAATCCCACCACCACCACCAATACCAGCACCACCAATACCAGCACCACCAATACCACCACCACCACCAATACCACCACTACCACCACCACAAATACCACCACCAAAACCACCAGCAACACCACCACCAAAACCAGCAGAACCACCAATACCACCACCACCAATTCCGCCACCAATACCACCATCACCAATACCACCACCACCACACCCAATACCACCACCACCAATACCAGCACCACCAATACCACCACCAACAATACCATCACTACCACCACCACCAATACCACCACCAATACCACCACCACCACCACCAATACCACCACCAATACCACCACCACCACCAATACCAACACCACCACCAATACCAGCACAACCACCAATACCACCTCCGCCAATAACACCACCACCACTAATACCATGACAACCACCAATAACAACACCAATACCACCCCCTTCACCAATACCACGACCACCACCAATACCACCACCACCAATACCACCGCCACCACCAATACCACCACCAGTACCACCACAACCAATACCAATACCACCACCACCACCACAATCCATTACCACCACCAATACCACCACCACCACCACCACCACAACCATTACCACCACCAATACCACCACCACCACCAATACCACCACTACCACCACCACCAATACCACCACCAACAATACCACCACCATCAATACCATCATCAATACCAACACCACCACCAATACCACCACTACCAATACCACCAATACCACCACCAATACCTCCACCACCACCAATACCATCACCACCAATACCACCAATACCACCACCAATACCACCACCACCAATACCATCACCAATACCACCAATACCACCACCAATACTACCACCAACAATACCAGTATAACCACCACCAATTCAACCACCAATACCAATACCACCACCA
Organism: Calotriton arnoldi; assembly: GCA_963921515.1. Taxonomy (NCBI): domain Eukaryota; kingdom Metazoa; phylum Chordata; class Amphibia; order Caudata; family Salamandridae; genus Calotriton; species Calotriton arnoldi. Next base: position 2,199,827 of record CAWUFW010002132.1, on the reverse strand, counting down.
CCAATACCACCACCAATACCACCATCACCAATACCACCACCAATACCACCACCACCAATACCACCACTACCATCACCACCAATACCAACACCAATACCACCATCACCACCAATACCAACACCACCACCAATACCAGCACCACCACAAATACCACCACCGCCAATAACACCACCAATACCACCACCACCAATACCATCACCAATACCACCACCACCACCAATACCACCACCACCACCACCACCAATAACACCACCACCACAAATACCACGACCACCACCAAACCACCAACACCAATACCACCACCACCACCAATACCACCACCAATACCACCGCCACCACCAATATCAATACCACCACCAGTACCACCACAACCAATACCAATACCACTCCCACCATTACCACCACCAATACCACCAATACCACCACCACCACCACCACCACCAATACCACCACCACCACCAATACCAAAACCACCACCACCAATATCACCACCACCAATACCAATACCAACACCAATACCACCTCCAATACCACCACCACTCCCACCATTACCACCACCAATACCACCAATACCACCACCACCAATACCACCACCACCACCAATACCAAAACCACCACCACCAATATCACCACCACCAATACCAATGCCACCATCAATACCAACACCACCAATACCTCCACCAATACCACCACCACCAATACCATCACCAATACCTCCACCACCACCAATACCACCACCACCAATACCACCACCACCACCAATACCACCACCACCACCAATACCACCACCACCAATACCAAAACCACCACAACCAATATCACCACCAACAATACCAATGCCACTATCAATACCAACACCACCAATACCTCCACCAATACCACCACCACCAATACCACCATCACCAATACCTCCACCACCACCAATACCACCACCACCAATACCACCAATACCTGCACCACGAATACCACCAATACCACCACCACCAATAACATCACCAATACCACCAATACCAACACCATTACCACCACCATCAATACCAGTATACCCACCACCAATACCAATACCACCACCACCAATATCACCACCACCAATACCAATGCCACCATCAATACCAACACCACCAATACCACCATCAATACCACCATCACCAATACCACCAATACCAACACCATTACCACCACCAACAATACCAGTATACCCACCACCAATACCAATACCACCACCACCAATATCACCACCACCAATACCAATGCCACCATCAATACCAACACCACCAATACCACCACCAATACCACCATCACCAATACCACCACCACCACCAATACCACCACCACCAATACCAGCACCACCAATACCACCACCACCAATACCACCACCAACAATACCACCACTACCACCACCACCACCAATACCACCACCAATACCACCACCACCACCAACACCACCACCAATACCAGCAGAACCCCCAATACCACCTCCAATACCGCCACCAATACCACCATCACCAATACCACCACCACCACACCCAATACCACCACCACCAATACCAGCACCACAAATACCACCAATACCATCACTACCACCACCACCAATACCACCACCAATACCACCACCACCACCAATACCAACACCACCACCAATACCACCACCTTCACCAATACCACGACCACCACCAATACCACCACCACCAATACCACCGCCACCACCAATACCACCACCAGTACCACCACAACCAATACCAATACCACCACCACCACCAATACCAATACCACCACCAATGCCACCACCAATACCACCACCAATACCACCACCACCACCATTACCACCACCAATACTACCACCACCACCAATACCACCACTACCACCACCACCACCAATACCACCACCACCAATACCACCACCACCAATACCAATACCACCACCACCAATACCACCATCAATGCCAACACCACCAATACCACCACCAATACCACCACCACCAATACCACCAATACCATCACCAATACCTCCACCACCACCAATACCACCAATACCTCCACCACCACCACCAATACCACCACCACCAATACCACCACCACCAATACCATCACCAATACCACCAATACCACCACCAATACCACCACCAACAATACCAGTATAACCACCACCAATTCCACCACCAATACCAATACCACCACCACCAATACCACCACCAATATCACCATCACCAATACCACCACCAATACCAACACCACCAATACCACCACTAACATCACCACCAATACCAACACCAATACCACCATCACCACCAATACCAACACCAACACCACCACCAATACCAGCACCACCACCAATACCACCACTGCCAATAACACCACCAATACCACCACCAATACCACCACCACCAATACCATCACCAATACCACCACCACCACCACTAGCACCGATCCCATTAACATCAATACGAATACCACCACCACAAATACCACCACCACCAATACCAATACCACCATCAATACCAATACCACCACAACCAATACCACCACCAATACCACCACCACCAATATTACCACCAATACCACCATCACCAATACCACCAATACTATCACCAATGCCACCACCACCAATACCATCACCACTACCAATACCATCACCACCACCAATACCTTCACCACCACCAATACCACCACCAATACTACCACCACCAAAACCACCACCACCAATACCACCAATACCACCACAACCAATACAAATACCACCACAAATACCACCACCACCACCAATACCCCAACCACCAATACCACCACCATCACCACCACCAATACCACCACCAATACGACCGCAAATACCACCACAAATACCACCACCAATACCACCACCACCAATACAACCACCACCAATACCACCACCAATACCAATACCACCACCACCACCAATGCCACCACCAATACCACCAACACCAATACCATCACCACCACCAATACCACCACCACCACCAATGCCACCACCACCACCACAACCAACGCCACCACCAATACCACCACCACCAATACCAGTACCACCACAACCAATACTAATACCACCACCACTACCAATACCACCACCACCAACACCAATACCAATAACTCCACCACTAATATCACCAATACCATCACCACTACCACCACCACAACCAATACCACCACCACCACCAATACCACCACCAATGCCACCAATACCAACACCACCAATACCACCAATACCAATACCACCACCATCAATACCACCACCAGCAATACCAATACCACCACCACCAAAACAAATACCACCACTAAAACCACCACCACCACCAATACCCCAACCACCAATACCACTGACACAAATACCACCACCACCACCAATACCACCACTACCACCAATACCATCACCACCACCAATAGCACTACCACTACCAATACCACCACCACCAATACCACCACCACCAATACCACCACCACTAATACCACCACCAATACCACCACCACCACCAATACCACCACCACCACTAATAGCACCACCACTAATACCACTGCCACCACCCATACCAAGACAACCACCAATATCACCACCACCACCAATACCACCACCACCATTGCCACCACCAATACCACCACCACCAATACCACCAACACCACCAAAACCACATCTACCACTACCACCAATACCATCCCCACCAATACCACCACCACCACCTCCACCAATGCCACCACCAATACAACTACCACTACCACCAATACCACCACCACCAATACCACCAATACCATCACCAATACCTCCACCACCACCAATACCACCACCACCAATACCACCACCACCACCAATACCACCACCACCAATACCAAAACCACCACCACCAATATCACCACCACCAATACCAATGCCACCATCAATACCAACACCACCAATACCTCCACCAATACCACCACCACCAATACCACCAATACCATCACCAATACCTCCACCACCACCAATACCACCACCACCAATACCACCAATACCCGCACCACCAATACCACCACCAATACCACCACCACCAATACCACCACCACCACCAATAACATCACCAATACCACCAATACCAACACCATTACCACCACCAACAATACCAGTATACCCACCACCAATACCAATACCACCAATACCAATACCACCACCAATACCACCATCACCAATCCCACCACCACCACCAATACCAGCACCACCAATACCAGCACCACCAATACCACCACCACCACCAATACCACCACTACCACCACCACAAATACCACCACCAATACCACCAGCAACACCACCACCAATACCAGCAGAACCACCAATACCACCACCACCAATTCCGCCACCAATACCACCATCACCAATACCACCACCACCACACCCAATACCACCACCACCAATACCAGCACCACCAATACCACCAATACCATCACTACCACCACCACCAATACCACCACCAATACCACCACCACCACCAATACCACCACCAATACCACCACCACCACCAATACCAACACCACCACCAATACCAGCACAACCACCAATACCACCTCCGCCAATAACACCACCACCACTAATACCATGACAACCACCAATAACAACACCAATACCACCCCCTTCACCAATACCACGACCACCACCAATACCACCACCACCAATACCACCGCCACCACCAATACCACCACCAGTACCACCACAACCAATACCAATACCACCACCACCACCACAACCATTACCACCACCAATACCACCACCACCACCACCACCACAACCATTACCACCACCAATACCACCACCACCACCAATACCACCACTACCACCACCACCAATACCACCACCAACAATACCACCACCATCAATACCATCATCAATACCAACACCACCACCAATACCACCACTACCAATACCACCAATACCACCACCAATACCTCCACCACCACCAATACCACCACCACCAATACCACCAATACCACCACCAATACCACCACCACCAATACCATCACCAATACCACCAATACCACCACCAATACTACCACCAACAATACCAGTATAACCACCACCAATTCAACCACCAATACCAATACCACCACCACCAATACCACCACCAATACCACCATCACCAATACCACCACCAATACCACCACCAATACCACCACCACCAATACCACCACTACCATCACCACCAATACCAACACCAATACCACCATCACCACCAATACCAACACCACCACCAATACCAGCACCACCACAAATACCACCACCGCCAATAACACCACCAATACCACCACCACCAATACCATCACCAATACCACCACCACCACCAATACCACCACCAACACCACCACCAATAACACCACCACCACAAATACCACGACCACCACCAAACCACCAACACCAATACCACCACCACCACCAATACCACCACCAATACCACCGCCACCACCAATATCAATACCACCACCAGTACCACCACAACCAATACCAATACCACTCCCACCATTACCACCACCAATACCACCAATACCACCACCACCACCACCACCACCAATACCACCACCACCACCAATACCAAAACCACCACCACCAATATCACCACCACCAATACCAATACCAACACCAATACCACCTCCAATACCACCACCACTCCCACCATTACCACCACCAATACCACCAATACCACCACCACCAATACCACCACCACCACCAATACCAAAACCACCACCACCAATATCACCACCACCAATACCAATGCCACCATCAATACCAACACCACCAATACCTCCACCAATACCACCACCACCAATACCATCACCAATACCTCCACCACCACCAATACCACCACCACCAATACCACCACCACCACCAATACCACCACCACCACCAATACCACCACCACCAATACCAAAACCACCACAACCAATATCACCACCAACAATACCAATGCCACCATCAATACCAACACCACCAATACCTCCACCAATACCACCACCACCAATACCACCATCACCAATACCTCCACCACCACCAATACCACCACCACCAATACCACCAATACCCGCACCACCAATACCACCAATACCACCACCACCAATAACATCACCAATACCACCAATACCAACACCATTACCACCACCATCAATACCAGTATACCCACCACCAATACCAATACCACCACCACCAATATCACCACCACCAATACCAATGCCACCATCAATACCAACACCACCAATACCACCACCAATACCACCATCACCAATACCACCAATACCATTACCACCACCAACAATACCAGTATACCCACCACCAATACCAATACCACCACCACCAATATCACCACCACCAATACCAATGCCACCATCAATACCAACACCACCAATACCACCACCAATACCACCATCACCAATACCACCACCACCACCAATACCACCACCACCAATACCAGCACCACCAATACCACCACCACCAATACCACCACCAACAATACCACCACTACCACCACCACCACCAATACCACCACCAATACCACCACCACCACCAACACCACCACCAATACCAGCAGAACCCCCAATACCACCTCCAATACCGCCACCAATACCACCATCACCAATACCACCACCACCACACCCAATACCACCGCCACCAATACCAGCACCACAAATACCACCAATACCATCACTACCACCACCACCAATACCACCACCAATACCACCACCACCACCAATACCAACACCACCACCAATACCACCACCTTCACCAATACCACGACCACCACCAATACCACCACCACCAATACCACCGCCACCACCAATACCACCACCAGTACCACCACAACCAATACCAATACCACCACCACCACCAATACCAATACCACCACCAATGCCACCACCAATACCACCACCAATACCACCACCACCACCATTACCACCACCAATACTACCACCACCACCAATACCACCACTACCACCACCACCACCAATACCACCACCACCAATACCACCACCACCAATACCAATACCACCACCACCAATACCACCATCAATGCCAACACCACCAATACCACCACCAATACCACCACCACCAATACCACCAATACCATCACCAATACCTCCACCACCACCAATACCACCAATACCTCCACCACCACCACCAATACCACCACCACCAATACCACCACCACCAATACCATCACCAATACCACCAATACCACCACCAATACCACCACCAACAATACCAGTATAACCACCACCAATTCCACCACCAATACCAATACCACCACCACCAATACCACCACCAATATCACCATCACCAATACCACCACCAATACCAACACCACCAATACCACCACTAACATCACCACCAATACCAACACCAATACCACCATCACCACCAATACCAACACCAACACCACCACCAATACCAGCACCACCACCAATACCACCACTGCCAATAACACCACCAATACCACCACCAATACCACCACCACCAATACCATCACCAATACCACCACCACCACCACTAGCACCGATCCCATTAACATCAATACGAATACCACCACCACAAATACCACCACCACCAATACCAATACCACCATCAATACCAATACCACCACAACCAATACCACCACCAATACCACCACCACCAATATTACCACCAATACCACCATCACCAATACCACCAATACTATCACCAATGCCACCACCACCAATACCATCACCACCACCAATACCATCACCACCACCAATACCTTCACCACCACCAATACCACCACCAATACTACCACCACCAAAACCACCACCACCAATACCACCAATACCACCACAACCAATACAAATACCACCACAAATACCACCACCACCACCAATACCATCACCACCACCAATACCTTCACCACCACCAATACCACCACCAATACTACCACCACCAAAACCACCACCATCACCACCACCAATACCACCACCAATACGACCGCAAATACCACCACAAATACCACCACCAATACCACCACCACCAATACAACCACCACCAATACCACCACCAATACCAATACCACCACCACCACCAATGCCACCACCAATACCACCAACACCAATACCATCACCACCACCAATACCACCACCACCACCAATGCCACCACCACCACCACAACCAACGCCACCACCAATACCACCACCACCAATACCAGTACCACCACAACCAATACTAATACCACCACCACTACCAATACCACCACCACCAACACCAATACCAATAACTCCACCACTAATATCACCAATACCATCACCACTACCACCACCACAACCAATACCACCACCACCACCAATACCACCACCAATGCCACCAATACCAACACCACCAATACCACCAATACCAATACCACCACCATCAATACCACCACCAGCAATACCAATACCACCACCACCAAAACAAATACCACCACTAAAACCACCACCACCACCAATACCCCAACCACCAATACCACTGACACAAATACCACCACCACCACCAATACCACCACTACCACCAATACCATCACCACCACCAATAGCACTACCACTACCAATACCACCACCACCAATACCACCACCACCAATACCACCACCACTAATACCACCACCAATACCACCACCACCACCAATACCACCACCACCACTAATAGCACCACCACCAATACCACTGCCACCACCCATACCAAGACAACCACCAATATCACCACCACCACCAATACCACCACCACCATTGCCACCACCAATACCACCACCACCAATACCACCAACACCACCAAAACCACATCTACCACTACCACCAATACCATCCCCACCAATACCACCACCACCACCTCCACCAATGCCACCACCAATACAACTACCACTACCACCAATACCACCACCACCAATACCACCATCAATGCCAATACCACCACCACCAATACCACCACTACCACCAATACCAACACCACAACCAATACACAACCACCAATAACACCACCAATACCACCACCAATACCACCAATACCATCACCAATACCACCACCACAAATACCACCACCTCCACCAATACCAATACCACCACCACCACAAATACCACCACCACCAATACCACTACCACCAATACCACCACCACCAATATCAATACCACCACCACCAATAACAATACCACCACCAGCAATACCACCACCAATACCTATACCACCACCACCAATACCACCACCACCAATCCAATACCACCACCACCACCAATACCACCACCAATACCACCACTACCACCAATACCACCACCATCAATACCAATACCACCACCACCAATACCACCACCACCAATCCAATACCACCACCACCACCAATACCAATACCACCACCACTACCACCACCACCACCAATGCCACCACTACCACCAATACTCCCACCAATGCCACCAATACCACCACCACCAATAACACCAATACCGCCAATACCACCACCAATACCACCACCACCAATACCACCACAACCACCAATACCACCACCACCAATACCTTCACCGTCACCAATACCACCACCACCAATCCAATACCACCACCACCACCAATACCAATACCACCACCACCACCAATACCACCACCACCACCAATACCACCAACACCAATACCAATACCTCCACCACTAATATCACCAATACCATCACCACTACCACCACCACAACTGATACCACCACAAATACCACCACCAATGCCACCAATACCACCACCACCAATACCACCACCAATACCACTACCACCACCGATAACACCACCACCAATACCAATAACTCCACCAATAATACCACCAATACCATCACCACTACCACCACCATCACCATCACCACTACCACCTTCACCACCAATACCACCACTAACATCAATACCACCTCCACCAATACCAATACCACCACCACAAATACCACCACCAATACCACCATCAATACCACCACCAATACGACCACCACCAATACCACTACCACCACCAATACCACCACCACCAATATCACCACCACCAACACCACCAATACCATCACCAATACCACAACCACCAATACCACCACCACCAATCCAATACCACCAATACCACCACCAATACCACCACCAATACCACCACCACCAATAGCACCACTATCAATACCAATATCTCCACCACTAATACCACCAACACTACCACCACCACCAATACCACCACTACCACCAATACCACCAGTACCACCACCACCACCACCTCCAACACCAATACCACCACCACCAACAATACCACTACCACTACCACCAATACCACCACCAATACCAATACCACCACCACCAATACCAATACCACCACCACAAATACCACCAATACCAATACCACCATCAATACCAATACCACCACCAATTCCACCACCACCACCAATACCACCACCACCAATACCACCACCAATACCACCATCACCAATACCACCAATACCATCACCAATACCACCACCACCAATACCACCACCAATACCATCACCACCACCAATACCATCACCACCACCAATACCACCACCACTACCACCACCAATACCACCACCACCAATACCACCAATACCACCAATACTACCACCAATACCACCACCACCAATATCACCAATACCAATACCACCACCACCACCAATACCACCACCAATACCAATACCACCACCACCAATACCAATACCACCACCACAAATACCACCAATACCAATACCACCATCAATACCAATACCACCACCAATTCCACCACCACCACCAATACCACCACCACCAATACCACCACCAATACCACCATCACCAATACCACCAATACCATCACCAATACCACCACCACCAATACCACCACCAATACCATCACCACCACCAATACCATCACCACCACCAATACCACCACCACTACCACCACCAATACCACCACCACCAATACCACCAATACTACCACCAATACTACCACCAATACCACCACCACCAATATCACCAATACCAATACCACCACCACCACCAATACCACCACCAATACCACCACCACCAATACCACCACCACCACCACCAATACCCTAACCACCAATACCAGCACTATCACCACCACCAATACTACCACAATACCACTACCATCACCAATACAACAACCACCAATACCTCCACCAGTACCACCACCACCACCACCAATAGAACCACCACCAATACCACGACCACCACTAATACCATGACTACCACCAACACCAGTACCACCACCACCACCAATACCACCACCACCACCAATACCACCGCCACCACCTATACCAATACCACCACCAGTACCACCACAACCAATACCAATACCACCACCACCACCAATACCAATACCACCAATTCCACCATCACCACAACCATTACCACCACCAATACCACCACCACCACCAATACCACCACTACCACCACCACCAATACCACCACCACCAATACCACCACATCCAATACCAATACCACCACCACCATTACCACCACCACCAATACCAATACCACCATCAATACCAACACCACCAATACCACCATCACCAATACCACCAATACCTCCACCACCACCAATACCACTACCACCAATACCATCAATACCTCCACCACCAATACCAGCACCACCACCAATACCACCACCACCAATACCATCACCAATACCACCAATACCACCACCATTACCACCACCAACAATACCAGTATAACCACCACCAATACCAATACCACCACCACCAATACCGCCACCAGTACCACCGCCACCAATACCACCACCACCAATACCACCACCCCAATACCAGCACCACCAATACCAGCACCACCAATACCACCACCACCAATACCACCACTACCACCACAACCAATACCACCTCCAATACCAACACCAACAACAATACCAGCACAACCACCAATACTGCCACCAATACCACCATCACCAATACCACCACCACCACACCCACTACCACCCCCACCAATACCAGCACCACCAATACCATCACCACCAACACCACCACCACCAATACCATCACTACCACCACCACCAATACCACCACCACCACCACCAATACCACCACCACCACCACCACCAATACCACCACCACCACCAATACCAGCACAACCACCAATACCACCACCTCCAATAACACCACCACCAGCACTAACACCACAACCACCACCAATACCACCACCACCAATACCACGACCACCACCAATACCACCACCACCACCAATACCACCACCACCAATACCACCGCCACCACCAATACCAATACCACTACCAGTACCACCACCACCAATACCACCACCACCACCACTACCACCACCACCAATACCACCACCACCAATACCACTACCACCAATACCACCACCACCACCAATACCAATACCACCACCACCAGTACCACCACCACCAATACCACCATCAATACCAACACCACCAATACCACCACCACCAATACCACCAATACCATCACCAGTACCTCCACCACCACCACCAATACCACCAATACCTCCACCACCAATACCACCACCACCACCACCAATACCACCACCACCAATACCACCACCAGTACCACCACCACCAATACCACCATCAATACCACCACCACCATTACCACCACCACCAATACCACCAATACCATCACCAATACCTCCACCACCACCAATACCACCACCACCAATACCACCAATACCTCCACCACCAATACCACCACCACCACCAATACCACCACCACCAATGCCACCACCACCAATACCATCACCAATACCACCATCAATACCACCACCAACAATACCAGTATAACCACCACCAATTCCACCACCAATACCAATACCACCACCACCAATACCGCCACCAATACAACCTTCACCAATCCCACCACCATCAATACCACCACCACCAATACCAACACCACCAATACCACCACTACCACCACCAATACCACAACCAATACTAGCACCACCACCAATACCAGCACCACCACCAATACCAACACCGCCAACACCACCACCAATACCACCACCACCAATACCATCACCAATACGACCACCACCACCAATACCACCACTAGCACTGATACCATTACCATCAATACGAATACCACCACCACAAATACCACCACCACCAATACCAATACCACCATCAATACCAATACCACCACCAGCACCACCAATACCACCACCACCAATACTACCACCAATACCACCATCACCAATACCAACAATACTACCACCAATACCATCACCACCACCAATACCATCACCACCATCAATACCACCACCAATACTACAACCACCAATACCACCATCACCAATACCACCACCACCAATACAAATACCACCACAAATACCACCACCATCAATACCACCACCAATACCCCAACCACCAATACCACCACCATCACCACCACCAATAGCACCACCACCACCAATACCACCACCAATACCACCACCACCACCAATACCACCACCAATACCACCACCACCAATACAACCACCACCAATACCACCACCAATACCAATACCACCACCACCACCAATACCAATACCACCACCAATACCACCACCACCATTACCACCACCAATACCACCAATACCACCACTACCACCACCACCACTAACACCAATACCACCACCACCAATACCAATACCACCACCACCAGTACCACCACCACCAATACCACCATCAATACCAACACCACCAATACCACCACCACCAATACCACCAATACCATCACCACCAATACCACCAACACCAATACCATCACCACCACCAATACCACCACCACCACCAGTACCACCAACACCACAAATACCACTACCACCAATACCACCAATACCACCGCCACCACCAATACCACCGCCAATACCAGTACCACCACAACCAATACTAATACCACCACCACCACCAATACCAATACCACCATCAATACCACCACCAATACCACCACCAGTACTACCACCACCACAACCATTACCACCACCAATACCACCACCACCACCAATACCACCACTACCACCACCACCACCACCAATACCACCACCACCACCAATACCACCGCCACCAATACCAATACCACCACCACCAATACCACCACCACCACCAATACCAATACCACCATCAATACCAATACCACCACTACCACCAATACCACCATCACTAATACCATCACCAATGACTCCACCACCACCAATACCACCAATACCACCAATACTTCCACCACCACCAATACCACCACCACCACCAATACCACCACCACCAATACCACCAATACTATCACCAATACCACCACCAATACCACCACCAATACTACCACCAACAATACCAGTACCACCACCAATACCACCACAAATACCAATGCCACCACCCCCAATACCAATACCGCCACCAAAACCACCATCACCAATACCACGACCACCACCACCAATACTACCACCACCTATACCAGCACCACCAATACCACCACCAATACCACCACCAATACTACTACCACCACCACCAATACCACCACTACCACCACCACCAATACCACCATCACCAATACCAATACCATCAATGCCAATACCACCACCTCAGCGCCTCTCGCTCACAAGTAATAGCAGGGGCACTGTACAAGGCTGGAGCTTCAGCCGAGACCATCCCTACCTTCCTCCATGCCTGCCATAAAGCACAGCCCGCCCTGCACCAGGAGATGAAGCCAAGGCCCTAATACAGCTGGAGTGTTTTTATTAGGCCAAAGATAGCAATGACATTACGCAATGCCACACTGCACACTCAAATCATGGAGAGGGCAGGAAATAGCCCCCCGCTCTTCCTCCGGAGCCACGACAGTGTAATCACAGAGCAAAAAGTGTTGGAGCACTTTGTTAGTGTTTATAGCTCGGATCATATGTAACTCTCACTTCACACTTTGTGTCTGTGTAATTTACAACACTTACACATCTTCTTCACTGCACTATTTATCACTACTTTGAAGACGTTGCAGGCCGGTCTCTTCCTCTGATATTTACAATCTAACAAGCGGTCGAGAAGGCCCTTTATTGCTATGCAATAGGTCTCGCATTTGCGAGAGTTTAAGCTGTTAGTATTGTAAATGGCAATGCCTTTTATTTATGTTTTAAAACCCAAAACATAAATAAAAGGCATTGTCATTTACAATGCCAATAGCTCAAACTCGCGTTAATGCGAGACCTATTGCATTGCAAATGCTTGTTTTAATTGCAGCCCATTATTAATAGTTTGTTTAACTTTCTCATTTGCAAAAGGGTTACCAACAATGTTGAATTGCTAGTAAAGTATTACTGTTTTGTGACCCGAATTCGATGTAAAACATTAATACATAGCACTACGATTCGGTATTTGGAAAGGATGTCTTAAGCACGCCCCTTCAAATACAGAATCGGAATTGGATCACAAACTGAAATTGCGATTCTATAACAAGTTACTGAATCGCAATTTGGTGTTGGTACTTTTAAAAAAGAATTTCTATGAATTGGGCCATTTGCGATCGCAAAAATGCTTTGTACATCTGGCCCTAACGCCCTTATTTCAGCATCAATGAGGGGAACATACACTTGAATCCTAAATTTCAATTTTTTTTAATAAAGACAATAATAATATTTTTAAAAAAAATATGAACACAACTTGGTTTTTAGCGTGCATGTATGTAGCACATGCTCATCTCACAAGTATAACTTTTTTCTCTTTGACACTACTATATCAGTGATGTCATCAGTGTTGTTATTAGAGATGTCATGTGTGATGTCATCAGTTATGTCATTTAACTTGTTATGAGTGTTGTAATAGATGATGGTGCAAGTTATGGTTAGTTTTAATGAATTGTTGAATTTAAGTGGTTTTAAAGCTTTGTTTTTTTATCATTTTCTACACAGACCTGACTTTTAGCACCTCAACCTCTGTTTATGGTGAACCATAACTGCACACAGATTTTGGTAGGGATGCAACTTGTAGTAGGCATCTTACCCTTGCAGCACTTTTAGCAATTTGAAGCAGGAGTTAACTAGAGTTCATGACTTATGATAAGGCTGTTTACCCTATCTATATCGGGGGTTGTGTATGCAGATGCTGTTGCCAAACTAATGCTGACAGCCTAACTTCACTGTGCACACCCTTAAGCCATGTGCATGATGGGTGGACCACAGAGACTGGCAGGCAAGCCCTGAGCCCCAATGTTCGAAGGCATTATTTGGCTTTGTGCAGCGAGTGTAGGATGCAGGGCCTGGCCTTTGGTCAGGCACTGTGCCGGACCCTCTGTGATCATCCATCTTTCACAGTGCATAGCTTTCGGTTGTGTACAGTGGCGGTGAGACCCAAGGGCATTTAGGCCATGCTCTTAGGGGGTGGGCCACATGGCTTGGTCTCTGGTCAAACCCTATTCCCCATCCTCTGCAGATGTCCGACCCCGTAATGTATGGCTTTGCCTTTGGGTGTGAGTAGCAGGGGTCAGCCACAAGGCCTGGGCATTAGACAACCAAGCAAAGACAGACTTTTTTTGTTTATTGTCTTTTAAGGTCTCTTAATTTTAAACTATTTTCAGTAAGCTTTTTAATTTTCTCGTGTTTTTTTGTAATCTTTTTTTTAAGTATACTTTAAAAAAACTGTTTTTACCTCTTCATTTTTTAAAAAGCTGATAACATTTTGTATGCTGATGAGATGGGCATCCATTGCCCAAGAAATAACTGATCTGTTCCTCTCCCCTGAACAAATCACTTTCGTGCACTGAAAGCAGTATGTCCAGAAGTATTACAAGCGGTGATCCTCCTGCAAGGCTTCTCCTCCCTACTCATGATGCTGCCTCTGCATCTCTGTCCCAGAGTACTCATTCAGGTGCATAGCACAGAGGTGCTTTATCATGCCACTTGTCTGAAGTGTGTATGCTGCATGATGCCCTATATGTAGAACTTGGCCACATAATGGACATGTGATTTTATGGCCATGAAGTTTCTTCTGCTCTGCAGGGCAAGTAAAAAATTGTCACATCAGTGATTGTTTCTGTGACTGACGTACAGCAACCCTATGTGCTAAAGGGACATCCATAACATCAGATGATGGTCTTACTGAAGCCCTGAGCAATTCATGCCTTACTCCTGTGTCTTTAGAAGACATAATGGTGCTGGATTGCAAATGAAAGTCTGCTACTCTGAAAAGACAAAGGGGGATATTCACAAGGACTTATCTCCGAGTTATCGCCACCTTAACGCAACAAAAGTGGAGATAGATTTAACGCCCCATTCACAAGCGGTTGCAAACTGCAGACAACGCAAGTATTCCCGCGATAACTGCCTCAAAATTTACCTCCACGGTTGACACCACCAACTAACCCTAATGAGATGCAGAGTAGGCGTTCCCGTGCAAAAACACACGATAACACCACTACACCACTTTCACAACGAACTGCCAGATCTGCGATGCGAACCAAAAACAGGCGATAAGCCGCGGTAGCAGCAGGGAATTAACACCTGCCTTTTGCTGGTGTAAAGCAGGACGACTACCCGCAGTATGAAAGGGAACCCAGCCCAGAGCCACATCTGAAGACCCACAGATGCCATGGAGACAATGATCATGCAGCTCCGAGACCCATGAGGGCCACAACACCCCCCCACCACACCCCGGCCACACCCCCCCCCCCGGATCCCCCCCAAGAGCCACAAAAAGCGCACGATGTCGCACAATGACAACAAGAAACATGTGTGGGCAGAAGAACGAGAAACAGTCACTCATCATTGAAGTAACAACCAAAACCTTTATTGAATACAACACAAAACACCAATGCGGAAGACTCCTGTCGGGTCCGTCCGGGACAATTCTGAAGTCACAGCCTGGAAAATAAAGCACAAAATCAGAACGTGTGTCATGCGCACATCAAAGGAGATGGACACAGAGAAACAGAGAAGGAAAGAAAGGCAGAGAGAGAAAGAGAGAGAAGGAAAGGAAGGGAGAGGGAGAGGAGAGAGAGAGAGAAGGAAAGGAAGGGAGAGGGAGAGAGGGGGAGGGAAAGGAAGGGAGAGGGAGATTGGGAGAGGCAAAGGAAGGGAGAGGGAGAGAGGGAGAGGGAAAGGAAGGGAGAGAGAGAGAGGGAGAAGGAAAGGAAGGGAGAGAGAGAGAGAGGGAGAAGGAGGGACACTGCCGCCTACGCGCACCCAGGCACCACTGCTCACCTGCTGCCACTGGTGTGTCTCCAACCACGTGCCGGTATACACTGCAAGCCACCAGGTCTGCAATCTGTAATCGAGGCCAGAGTCAATCATGGCATAGTCCATCACACTGCACACGGCAACAACGCCTGCCCGTCCTGCGCACACATGCAGCCGCACCCTACCCCGTCCCGCCGGCCAGTGCTGGCTGTCCGCACTTGCGCACACATGCAGAAGCACCCTACCCCCTCCCGCCGGGAGGGGGTAGGGTGCACTGGCTGTCCGCACTTGCGCACCCAGGCCCCACTGCTCACCTGCCGCCAATGCTGTGTCCACCAGTGGGCACACGACGTGCCCGTGCAAGCTCCAGGCCCAGGTCCCACCACCATGGCATGCTCCACATCATGCGGACCCGCGCAGCGGCCCAGCAGGTCCCACACATGACGCTGAGTCCTGAGGCATCAATGGCAGAGACCACATCAGTGCACACGTCATCATTGCAGGCTGCACACCCGCTCAGCAATTTCGGGGCCACTAACCCTGTGCAACCCCAGTCAGCGCCACGTGGTGGTAGGCCTGTGAAGTCCGCATGGCTCCGGGTGCAACTAACCCTGTGCAACCCCAGTCAGCGCCACGTGGTGGTAGGCCCATGACGTCCGCAAGGCTCCGGGTGCCACTAACCCTGTGTGCAACAAGTCATGGGCCCTTTATGATTGAGTATCGTGGAACGTCCGTCATCCAGTCACCACCGGCAGTGGGGAATGTGACGTTGTCGGCCCCTTACATTGGCGGGGTCACATGGTCTGTGACGCCTGTGCCGGATGGGTGTGGTGTGCGTGCAAACCTGCCCTCAGGGAATGGCCATGACATGCTGACAACTAGACCAGCGACCTGCGGACCACTAGCGTGTACGGCTGCGACATGTAGCTATGTGGGCCTCCCCTCGGAGCGTAAGTGGAGTGGTCTGGCCTGGCGTACGCCGGACCAGCGCAGGGCTCGCAACAATGACTCGGGGGCTCTGGGCGTGGTTCAGTCCATGTCCGGACAAGGAAGTGACTAATGCGTGTGTCCCTGTTGTGGTGTCTGCGGCACCCGGAACGCAATCGGCAATGTAGCACACTGTGACTGGATTCCCACTAGATGAGCATCATTGACGTTGGGGGGAATCACTGAGCCTACATTCATCCACACATTCATACATGAATGATGCAAGACATGACACAGCAGTGCGTTTCAGAATGTTTAATGCACATTCAGTGGAGTTTTGCAGCTGGAGCAGTACAGGGCCATGCCAACCCCACTTCACAATATGGGCCCGTGGAGGGCCAGCCAGAGTCCATCGGGGAATGACAAGTACAGCGGAAGAGGAAGGGTACAGTCCACAGTCTGGTCGCCGTGTCATTGGTCACCAAACAGGATGTATATATACAAAACAAGGGAACCCAAATAGAATAGGTCAGGGACCTTGGGAACTAAGTTATTGTAAAAAAACAGTGGTCCCTGAAATAGGGAAAAATCTATGTACAATTAATATAGTCCCAATCAGTACTATATTTTTGGCCCATGTCCAGCTGGACAGAGGCAAGTTTAATATGCAGAATAGTTCCAATAGAACACAAAATGCGAGGGAAGTATCAGTGGGATACAAGCCTGTATCCGTGAACTCACATATTTAGACAAACAAACAAAAGTAGAAAGGCTCAGGCAATTTGTGGTTGTTTCTAAAAAGTAATATACGTATAGTGAAACAACAATCGTAGAAAGGTCACCTTTACACAAATTATATACAGAAATCAATATGTATAAGGTTGACAACTGTGTCGACGACGTTTCGATCCTTATCTGTAGGATATTGGATCATCATCAGGACTAAGAAATAAAGTGCCTGAGAACATATGCCTGTGAATTACTATATTATTGAAACATTAAAATAGGAAGAAAAAAAGGAAAGGAGAAGGAAATAAATAAGGTGGTGAGTCAGGGATTCATTTTATAAATAACGCCACTAAACGTACACAGTCTGAAGGTAATAGAGCTGATCCTGGCGACATGATCATGATAATAGATCTATTTTACGCGTGAAGAGGCCTAAAATACGGACAAAGCAAGTGATGCGAGAGTAGCAAGGGAGCGCGGTTACCCATGCATACAGGGCGGCATAGACCTTAAATAAATTTCAATGGTAACGATGTGACGACGTGCCTGGAGTGTGAAATTAATTTATCAATAGGTGCTGCTATATTATTATGCCAATAGTGAGCGTGCTGCGTATGTGGAGTTGAGAGTTAGCGGGGTACCTGCAGTCGAGCCCAGTGATTGAGGGCTGGTATGAACGGTCTGGATTGCAGGCGGGGCCCTTGGACCTAAGGATAAGATGAGGGGGCATTAGGAAGGAGTGGGGGAAGAAGGAAGGATATGGCAGTGGCCTATGGGTGACAAAGACGGGTAACTTACCCTGGAATGGAAAAAACCAATACAGAGAATTTCAACCGATTTACTCGGTGCCTCCGCAATGGAAGGTGGGTTCATCCAAAAGGGAATCTGAAGAGGCGGGATCGGTACCTGCACAATGTAGGCTGATTCATGACATGATAGTCAGAAGGGGCAGCCTGAAGGGGAGGGAATGGCAGTGTTAGGTGAGCTGGGACAGGGCGGAGATAATCTAGGGAGGACGAAGGGGAAACCTTACCTAATTAACAGCGCCATAATGTATCGGTCCCATTCGGCACGAATCGCGAAGTGGGCCTGAAAGATTTAAATAAAAAATCAATAAGCATACAGGTTACGACGCCTCGCAGTCGGCGTAAAGATAGAGGGGGCACTAGAACGGGCGCTTACCTGATGTGTCGCTCGTTGTCCCTGAAAGTTAGGGGCGCAATGAAAGGAGACGGGTCCGCTTCCAAGGAAGGGTATGTTATGGAGACGGATGGTGGATCATGTGACTGAGTGGAGTGATCATGTGATCAACAATGTGGTTGGGAACACGCGCGGTGCAAAGGGTGAGGATAGGGATGTTCGGAGGCCATCTTGGAGTTGGGAAAGAAATGGTGAAGGCAGTATAAAAAGATCGTAGAAAAGCATGGAAATGACAATATAACATGGAGTTTTTGAAAAAGGGAATTTGAAATGATATTAGGTGACTAGTATACAGAGATAAACTTAGAGGAAGTCATGATAAAAATGTACAGTTAGTGACTTAAGACATACATATTGCTATATGGTAGCTGCTCTTGAGTACGCATTAAACTTGATGGGTGGCATTACTAGCTGAAATGTAAACGAAGGAGGGCAATCAAGTTAAATTGCTAAGTAATCAGAGGCGATTTGGCACAGCTATTGTTACCAAGTAGCATAAAAAATTAAGTAGCATAAAAAATTAACAAGACCTATATTCGGCATGTATTCAATTGGTAAGCTAACAGTGATATGTATAATACAATTAGAGATTCCTAGTTAATTGCGTAAAGCACATAAATGAAAAAAGCGTAATTACATAAAGTTCATAAATGAAACAAAGCTGTTTAGCCAATCTGCTAATGCCATGTGACTTGGGTGTTAAGACCACCTAGAGATTGCGTATGAAACAGAATATACTTATGCAAGCATGTTAAGAGCTGGTTGTAGTGGTGATATCGCTTACAGACATGTTAGGTACCATTACGTAGATTTATGTCCTTGCAATAATGGTGCTCGGATGACTGTAAGGCAGGTTCTGGACACAGGTGTAAGCTACAGCCGTGTAGTCCAGTCTTCAAGTCGGTTGAGACCTGTGTGGATACTTCCAGTCCGTAGGATCCATTTCAATTCCTCTCTGTTAAGCAGTTGCCCGAGTTTAGCTCCTCTTGGGGGCACTTTCACCACACTTACTATTGTCCAACGGATGTCGTCTTCAGTGTGGCCCAGAGTCTCAAAATGTTCTACCAATGGGGCATTGGGTGTCTTGCAGCGGAGCCTGCTCCTGTGTTGGCAGAGCCTAATTCGTATCTTTTGCGTTGTCTGCCCAATATAGATCTTGTTGCATGGGCACAAAATAGCATAGACAACATTGTTCGTATTACAGTTGGAAAATTCTCTGAGAGTAGATTTGATGGTACCAAACACAAATTCTTTACAATCGGAAATAAATCTACATACAGTGCAGTTGCCACATTTGGCATGTCCTATTAGGCGTGGAAGACCCCAATGGTCATTGAGTGTGCTAGAACTAGGTGGGCATGGTAGTGCTGCCCTAACCAAATGGTCCTTGATGTTTTTACTCTTCTTGAATGCGAAGAGGGGTCTGTCTAAATTCAATGTTCCTGCATTGATGACGTTCCAGTGCTTGAGTATACTTTTACGTAGTTTGTGTGAGGATGGGGAGAAAGTGGTGACACATACAATGCGATCCATTGGTTGTTTGGGTTTTGGTTCCAGGAGACATTCTCTAGGGCAATACCAAGCTCTTTTTAGAGCATTGCGTACTAGTCTTTTCGGGTATCCTCTAGCTGTGAGTTTACAACTGAGCACTTTGGCTTCTGTGAAGTAGTCCTCTTTCAATGTGCAATTGTGTCTAATTCTTATAAACTGAGAATAAGGTAATGAGTCTCTAAGTGCTCTAGGGTGATTGCTGTCATATTTAAGTAAGGTGTTACGTTCAGTAGGCTTCCTGAATAAGCTGGTGATAAGCTAGCCCTCCTTATGCACAATGTTTAAGTCTAAGAAGGGGATGGATGCCTTGTTGTGGGATATCGTAAATTTGAGTCCTCCACAATTATTATTCAGCCAATGTAGAAACTGATTTAGCATGTTCTGTGTGTTACGCCAGATCATAAAAATATCGTCGATGTAACGCTTCCACATTGCTATGGCAATGTGGAAGGGATTCTCCAGTGCGAGTATGTAGTTGGTTTCAAGGGCATCCATATAAAGTATAGCCAAATTGGGTGCAAAAACAGCCCCCATGGATGTACCCTTGGTTTGTTGATAAAATTGCCCGTCGAACAAGAAAAATTCCTTGTAAGGCAGATTTCCAACAGTTGTAATATAAAAGTTGTAGGAACTGCATGGGGTCTTGGGCGTCTATCGAGGATATTCTCTATCACGAGTAGCGAGTCAATTTGGGGGATATTTGTGTACAATGACTCGACGTCTAGAGTACACAGGGTATCAGTTTGTGGATCAAAGGGGTGGTTTTCAACCAGCGATATCTCCCCCTCCTCCAATATGGTCCCCTCAGAAATTTCCACATTTGAAAAACTGGTACTTAATGATCTCTCCAAGATGGAGAAGGGACATCACTTTGTCCCATACAATATCTCTATGGCCGAGAAATCTGCCTTGAACACGCTCAAATGTAACCAGGACATCGTTATAAAGCCGGCAAACAAAGGCGGAGGTATAGTGCTGCAACAGCTTGCTAGCTATAAAAACGAGATAATAAAACAACTAGAAAATACAGATCATTACTGTAAACTTTCTATGAATCCTACTCCAGAGCTTCAGAAGTTAATCCTACAAGTGACCACATCTGGCCTTGACCAGGGATTTCTGACCAAATTGGAACACCAATTCCTCAATGCTAAATCCCCGCGTATACCTGTTATCTATACACTCCCGAAAGTGCACAAAAACCAAGACAACCCCCCGGACGCCCCATTGTGTCGGGGTGTGGTTCCATTCTAGAACCCTTGGGTCTCTATGTTGACTTTTTTATAAAAGAATTTGTTCCCGTCCTACTTGCTATGTCAGAGATAGCATGCAAATGATATCGCTGGTTGAAAACCACCCCTTTGATCCACAAACTGATACCCTGTGTACTCTAGACGTCGAGTCATTGTACACAAATATCCCCCAAATTGACTCCCTACTCGTGATAGAGAATATCCTCGATAGACGCCCAAGACCCCATGCAGTTCCTACAACTTTTATATTACAACTGTTGGAAATCTGCCTTACAAGGAATTTTTTCTTGTTCGACGGGCAATTCTATCAACAAACCAAGGGTACATCCATGGGGGCTGTTTTTGCACCCAATTTGGCTATACTTTATATGGATGCCCTTGAAACCAACTACATACTCGCACTGGAGAATCCCTTCCACATTGCCATAGCAATGTGGAAGCGTTACATCGACGATATTTTTATGATCTGGCGTAACACACAGAACATGCTAAATCAGTTTCTACATTGGCTGAATAATAATTGTGGAGGACTCAAATTTACGCTATCCCACAGCAAGACATCCATCCCCTTCTTAGACTTAAACATTGTGCATAAGGAGGGCCAGCTTATCACCAGCTTATTCAGGAAGCCTACTGAACAAAACACCTTACTTAAATATGACAGCAATCACCCTAGAGCACTTAGAGACTCTTTACCTTATTCTCAGTTTCTAAGAATTAGACGCAATTGCACATTGAAAGAGGACTACTTCACAGAAGCCAAAGTGCTCAGTTGTAAACTCACAGCTAGAGGATACCCGAAAAGACTAGTACGCAATGCTCTAAAAAGAGCTTGGTATTGCCCTAGAGAATGTCTCCTGGAACCAAAACCCAAACAACAAATGGATCGCATTGTATGTGTCACCACTTTCTCCCCATCCTCACACAAACTACGTGAAAGTATACTCAAGCACTGGAACGTCATCAATGCAGGAACATTGAATTTAGACAGACCCCTCTTCGCATTCAAGAAGAGTAAAAACATCAAGGACCATTTGGTTAGGGCAGCACTACCGTGCCCACCTAGTTCTAGCACACTCAACGATCATTGGGGTCTTCCACGCCTAATAGGACATGCCAAATGTGGCAACTGCACTGTATGTAGATTTACTTCCGATTGTAAAGAATTTGTGTTTGGTACCATCAAATCTACTCTCAGAGAATTTTCCAACTGTAATACGAACAATGTTGTCTATGCTATTTTGTGCCCATGCAACAAGATCTATATTGGGCAGACAACGCAAAAGATACGAATTAGGATCTGCCAACACAGGAGCAGGCTCCGCTGCAAGACACCCAATGCCCCATTGGTAGAACATTTTGAGACTCTGGGCCACACTGAAGACGACATCCGTTGGACAATAGTAAGTGTGGTGAACGTGCCCCCAAGAGGAGCTGACCTCGCGCAACTGCTTAACAGAGAGGAATTGAAATGGATCCTACGGACTGGAAGTATCCACACAGGTCTCAACCGACTTGAAGACTGGACTACACTGCTGTAGCTTACACCTGTGTCCAGAACCTGCCTTACAATCATCCGAGCACCATTATTGCAAGGACATAAATCTACGTAATGGTACCTAACATGTCTGTAAGCGATATCACCACTACAACCAGCTCTTAACATGCTTGCATAAGTATATTCTGTTTCATACGCAATCTCTAGGTGGTCTTAACACCCAAGTCACGTGGCATTAGCAGATTGGCTAAACAGCTTTGTTTAATTTATGAACTTTATGTAATTACGCTTTTTTCATTTATGAGCTTTACGCAATTAACTAGGAATCTCTAATTGTATTATACATATCACTATTAGCTTACCAATTGAATACATGCCGAATATAGGTCTTGTTAATTTTTTATGCTACTTAATTTTTTATGCTACTTGGTAACAATAGCTTTGCCAAATCGCCTCTGATTACATAGCAATTTAACTTGATTACCCTCCTTCGTTTACATTTCAGCTAGTAATGCCACCCATCATGTTTAATGCGTACTCAAGAGCAGCTACCACATAGCAATATGTATGTCTTAAGTCACTAACTGTACATTTTTATCATGACTTCCTCTAAGTTTATCTCTGTATACTAGTCACCTAATATCATTTCAAATTCCCTTTTTTCAAAAACTCCATGTTATATTGTCATTTCCATGCTTTTCTACGATCTTTTTATACTGCCTTCACCATTTCTTTTCCAACTCCAAGATGGCCTCCGAACATCCCTATCCTCACCCTTTGCACCGCGCGCGTTCCCAACCACATTGTTGATCACATGATCACTCCACTCAGTCACATGATCCACCATCCGTCTCCATAACATACCCTTCCTTGGAAGCGGACCCGTCTCCTTTCATTGCGCCCCTAACTTTCAGGGACAACGAGCGACACATCAGGTAAGCGCACGTTCTAGTGCCCCCTCTATCTTTACCCTGACTGCGAGGCGTCGTAACCTGTATGCTTATTGATTTTTTATTTAAATCTTTCAGGCCCACTTCGCGAGTCGCGCCGAATGGGACCAATACATTATGGCGCTGTTAATTAGGTAAGGTTTCCCCTTCGTCCTCCCTAGATTATCTCCGCCCTGTCCCAGCTCACCTAACACTGCCATTCCCTCCCCTTCAGGCTGCCCCTTCTGACTATCATGTCATGAATCAGCCTACATTGTGCAGGTACCGATCCCGCCTCTTCAGATTCCCTTTTTGGATGAACCCACCTTCCATTGCGGAGGCACCGAGTAAATCGGTTGAAATTCTCTGTATTGTTTTTTTTCCATTCCAGGGTAAGTTACCCGTCTTTGTCGCCCATAGGCCACTGCCATATCCTTCCTTCTCCCCCCCCACTCCTTCCTAATTCCCCCCTCATCTTATCCTTAGGTCCAAGGGCCCCGCCTGCAATCCAGACCGTTCATACCAGCCCTCAATCACTGGGCTCGACTGCAGGTACCCCGCTAACTCTCAACTCCACATACGCAGCACGCTCACTATTGGCATAATAATATAGCAGCACCTATTGATAAATTAATTTCACACTCCAGGCACGTCGTCACATCGTTACCATTGAAATTTATTTAAGGTCTATGCCGCCCTGTATGCATGGGTAACCGCGCTCCCTTGCTACTCTCGCATCACTTGCTTTGTCCGTATTTTAGGCCTCTTCACGCGTAAAATAGATCTATTATCATGATCATGTCGCCAGGATCAGCTCTATTACCTTCAGACTGTGTACGTTTAGTGGCGTTATTTATAAAATGAATCCCTGACTCACCACCTTATTTATTTCCTTCTCCTTTCCTTTTTTTCTTCCTATTTTAATGTTTCAATAATATAGTAATTCACAGGCATATGTCCTCAGGCACTTTATTTCTTAGTCCTGATGATGATCCAATATCCTACAGATAAGGATCGAAACGTCGTCGACACAGTTGTCAACCTTATACATAGTGATTTCTGTATATAATTTGTGTAAAGGTGACCTTTCTACGATTGTTGTTTCACTATACGTATATTACTTTTTAGAAACAACCACAAATTGCCTGAGCCTTTCTACTTTTGTTTGTTTGTCTAAATATGTGAGTTCACGGATACAGGCTTGTATCCCACTGATACTTCCCTCGCATTTTGTGTTCTATTGGAACTATTCTGCATATTAAACTTGCCTCTGTCCGGCTGGACATGGCCAAAAATATAGTACTGATTGGGACTATATTAATTGTACATAGTATTTTCCCTATTTCAGGGACCACTGTTTTTTTACAATAACCAAACAGGATGTGGCAGTCCAAGGTGAGTGCAGCAGAGTGTATCGGGGGTCAGTGGAAGGTCATGGGGCGATGTGCGGCACCAAGCAGAAACAGGAAAGGTGGTGGACATGAATGCTAGTGCCTCCTTCTGAACTCAAGCCCATCCACGTCCTCGTCCTCGGATGTGTGCTCTGCCCCACCTGTGGGTGGTGCAGTTCCGGCTGCGGCACTGTGTGCCACTGACACATCAGGGGCCGGAGGTGGATTGTCGGCCGCACTGTGTGGCAGTGACACATCAGATGCCAGAGTGGAAATGCCTGCCGCACTGTGAGGCACTGACACACCAGGGGGCGGAGATGTGGAAGGTGTAGGGGCAGCAGCATTCATCTGCGCCACGCCTTGTGGCAGCAATGTCATGATGAGGACATGCAGGGCATGGTAGATCCCAGCTACATTCCGCTGATGTGCAGCGGTGGCTACCATCCTTTCCGCCTCCATCCGCACCATGTCCTCCATGAGCCTCTGCATGTGTGCCATCTCACGGCTGAGATCGCTGGAGCCACTCTGAGCGGACAGGTGTTCTTGTCTCCGAGTCATGACTCCAGCGATGTCAGCCAGGGCTCGTTGGAGACCATGGAGCGGCGTGTGGGTGTCCGTTAGGGACTGGAGGTGGTCCCTGATGGGACTCAGACACCCAAGTTTGGTAGCCATGAGGTCGAACCCCACTCGCACCTGCTCAGCCATCTCCCTCTGGACCTCCAACACACGGCGTTGGAAGGCCATGTGTTGTTCGGGGGGGTCTTGGGAGACAGCCGGGGTTGTGGGTGCCTCCTGCTGGGTGGTTTGTTGAGTGGGTGGGGTCTCCTCGATGCAGCTGGGCTGCCCTGGTCCTGGAGGTGATTGGCGGATGAGCTCAATGATGTCTTGGAGGGCTTGGGTGTCGATGCTGGTGGTGTCCTCCTCATCAACAGTGAAGAGTGGCTGGGACTGCTCTGCAGGTGGCATTGACGGTGCCCCTGCAATGTGAAGGGGAGATACTGTGTTACAATGTGTCCACATGGTATGTAGACGCATGGTACATGTTCACATTCAGACAGCATGGCTATGTACATTGTGACAGGCTGTTGCTCAGGGCCATGAACCAGAGTCATTGTGGGTGTGCACTGTGCTCTGCTTGATTGTGCATGTGTGCCTTTGTGGCCATCTACCCCCGTCCCCCCAGTACCTGGTGGTTACTCACACTGTTGACGTTGTGTTGTGTCATGTCGAGCAGTGTCCGGTGCCCCGACTCCTGCCACGGTCTCCACACTGATGACTGTCGACACCAGCTCCTCCATGTCATCCAGCTCCAGCTGTGGCTCTGGACTCCCACCTCCAGTCTGCATTGCTGCCTTCTGGTTGCCTGCGAGTTTCTCCTTGGTCTTGCGCTTGATGTCAATCCATCGCCTCTTGACCTCGTCCATTGACCTCTTGTGCTCTCCGACGGCATTCACCTTGTCAACGATGGACCGCCATAATCCATTTTTGGTGCCCAATGACACATTGGAAGCGACGAACAGTTGTTGATGGTGTTCTATCACCTCCGTGACCAGGATCCTATTCTCCTGCGGACTGAACTTCGTCTTCCTCTTCTTCTTGTCCTTGCCCTTCCCTGTCACCGAGGTCCCAGGCTGGTCGTCCGGGGTGCTTGTGGGGTTCCGCTCGTCCTCTGCGCCTGCTCCGGCTGCCTCCATGGTGCTTGGGTGTTGGTCATTTTGTGTTTGTGTGTTTTTTCTACTTTTGTAGTGAATTTCCCGCCTGCCGTGTGTGTATGGCAGGCCTGGCGCTACTTATCGCTGATTTCCTCATCGCGAATGGGCTCATCGCAAATTTTTTGGTGTTGGGGTTTGTGTTTTTGACTCCGTCGCGGTGGTTGTATTGCGGACATTGGCCGCGTTTTCGGAGGACTATCGCATGGTACCGCCGCGTTGTGAATTCCAGGTTAACACAGGGTTTATACCCACGATAGACTGCAATGTGTAAAGTTGCGCTAACAATTTCTGGAGATGTTTAGCGCACATTCTTGTGAATATCCCCCAAAGGCAAAAGGGTGTCCTGTAAAGTGTGGACTCCTTGGGCCTGATCTTTCTATCTTTTTTATGTGTGGAGACTATACAGTCGTAAAGATACTACTCGTACAATACCTTTGTGAAAAACAAACAATCATAAACTTACAAAAACTTGTAAGTTTACATTTGTGAATCAGGCCCCTTGTGTCTAGAGAGTGGGCTTGTTTTTGAAGGACTGTGCATTGCTTTGTCACTTAGTTAATACGTGCAAATTCTAGACGAGTCCCATAGAAACAATTCTTCAAAGTTATAATAATCTCAAAAGAACAGGACAGCAAGACTTCCTTTCCACAATTGGTGACCCCAAAACTAAAGTTATTGCCACCTAAACTTCTTATGTAGTAGAGTTCGATAAGAAAAGAAACTTATTTTTATTGTTCATAGCTATGTAGTTGCTTAGATAAATTTGAAACTCAAGACTCTAGTGGTACATATCAAAATGACCATGTTTCCAGTTTTTTTTGGAGTTACACAACTGGGAAATGGTATCTTGACCCAGGTCATTACCTTGGTGTTCCGGAGGACTGTTAAATCTTTGCATACCAATTGCAAGATTTAATTACTTCCTGTGACTGTATGATTTCACTTTCAAATAGATATTGTCCTTATTACACACATCACTACACCCTTTGCTTCGGGAAATCCATAGAAAAAGGATGCTAGTTGTTTTTTGTTGTTGCTGTTGTTCCTTTTTTGAGGATAAAACGTTATCTCCACCATTATCTATGGCTTCTGTATAGAAAGACCATAAAAGAGAAAATTCAGAGAATGACCATAAAAGGGCCAATTCTAAGCAAGCTTCTAAGGAAAGTAGTGAAAATCAGGCCAAAGACACCGGTGCAGAAGTACTAACATTTTGCATCAGGGTTGCATCACTCTTTAAATGCAAAATGTATTTCGGGATTTTCTAAGGCACTCTAAGCCTGATTTGCATGACTTTATGTGACTTAGTAAAAAAATAAGCAACTAGTGCAACACAGTATATGTGACGCCTTGCATTACTTTGTGTTGGGGAGATGTTACACAAGTGGAGCATGAGTGGTCCTGTGCTTCCACCCATGGATTTTGACGCAAACCCAGATTTACTAAGGTCAGTCAGCTTGGGATTGTGCTGAAATGGTGCACCTACTCAAGAGAGGCGCAACTAGGAGACAATATCTTAATTTCTCCTCATTAGTTCTGCAGCACACATAGAAAGAGGAATATGCCTCTAATGATTGTTTTTGTCCCCGGAATGCAGGCACTCTTGTGCCATGATGCAAGAGTGCCTGCGTTAGTGCTAGGCAGCCACACGTGTGCCAGTTCTAGGAGGGAGCTGAACTATGCCATATCTTTATAAATATGGCACAGTTCATCTTTCTCCCTTTCACACAATGTAGCGCAGCAACTTCCCTTACTGTGCTTCATTGAGTGAAATGTTACTAAACATGCCCCCAGGTCGCCACCCGAGTCAATGGTGTGGTAATCATTTTCCATCCCTGCGTGGGAGTAAAAGCTAACATTTGTCACATGCACACTATGTGACAAAAAGCTGAGCCATGGAAGTAAGCCATGGATTTAAGGGGAAAGGGGAAATATTCTTCTGGAGCATGCTAGCACTTGGCATTTTTATTTATATTTTTAGAATTTGTAGAGCGCGGGGTAAACCAGCCAGGGCTTTCCAACACTAAAAAAGCCACCAGAAAATAGACCTGCAGAGCCTCACAGGTAACAGATCTAAAATCACATGACAGGCTATGTTTGGAAAAGCCATACTCACAGACGTTTGTGAAATCCAGTGTCTGTAGTGGAAGAATGCAACTGGGGAAGAAGAGATTTCGTGGCCAAGAAATAATATCCTCCAGTCTTGGTCCACTTAACCTTTGGAACCTGCGCAAGGCGACTCTGGGAGGACCGAATACTTTCTAGTGGGATGCTAAAGAGAGATTATTCGGTGGAGAAAGGCCGGGCCCCCACCAGTCAAAGCTCTATGGACAAAGAAATGAGCTCTAAACTGGATATGTACGTCCATCAGAAGCCAGTGAAAAACCCTAAGTTGGGCTGAGATATTGGTGTACTTGGGCAAGTGCCCCAGAAGGTGTGCAGTCGCGTTCTAGATAATCTTTAGCCACTGAACAAGAGCTTTAGATACCTCCAAATATAAGACATCCATTTTTCTATCTTTCCGTGTTGTGTCTTGGACCTATATCTTATGCACTATATCAAGCTGAGCACGGTGTCCTTTAGGGTTACTATCTTAAAGCTTTCCCTTGGTCCTTTTCTCTCCCACAGGTGTACTCAGGATACAGGACAATCCTGATGCTGTGGACTTGGGTGTCTGGAGAAGGTGGTGAAGCCTGAGGAATCTGAAGTTTAGAGGTGGCCTGGAAGGTTCAAATATCATCTGTTGCAAAGAAAGAGGAAAATCCTCAGGAGTGATTTAAATATAGTTTATCCCACTTTACAAGTCCAGCGATACTTGACAATGCTCATGGGAGGACGCCTAATCACATGAAAGGACAGAGTTCCTGCTGCAGACCCGACTGAAACAAATGTTGCCATCCATCCTTGCTTAACCCTCATATGTATATTGTTTTCATTGTTTGCACTCTTGTCATATTGGTGTGAGGAACTTGGATGGTTCCTGCTGCTTTCCTGGGAGATGTTGTTTTACTGAGTGGTTGCTGAAACTGATGTGTACTGCTTGGATGAAAACAAATCTCCTCAGCTTGAATGCAAGTGTGTCAAAGGTCATCCTACTCGACTGTGGCATGGGTGAGCCACTTCGAAGGAATATTTGGCTTAGTAACCCCCCCAACTCCACTACTATCCTCCCCAGAGATTTTACCACAGGGAGGGTTAACTTTCTCTGTATTAGAGATACGAAAGGCGTTGGAAGCCTGCACCTCTGGTAAGGCGCCTGGGCCAGATGGAGTTCCAATTGATCTCTTTCAGCAGGATTATAATATGTGGGTGCCTTTACTTACAAACATTTTTAATAGTATCCAGACAGTAGGCCCGCCTCTTTCCTGGAACCAGAGTTTAATTGTGCCCATTTTTAAAAAAGGGGACAGGGGATCCCCAAAGAATTATCGCCCCATATCCCTCCTTGATACTACTGCCAAACTTATGGGACGGGTCCTCTTGGCCAGATTGGAGGACTGGGCCGAATCGCACAACATTTTTATGAAGGCACAATATGGGTTTCGTAGAGGAATGGGGACGGTCGATCAGTGCTTAAACCTCTCCCTAATTATAGGGAAATACACTAAGGCAAAGGCTGGTAAATTATATATGGCTTTCATGGACCTAACCTCGGCCTTTGACTGTGTGTCACACTCGAGGTTGTGGTCCATGATGGAGAGCATGGGTATCGATCCACCAATAATTGGTTTCATACGTCAGTTGTACGCCAATGCCACTGCCCGTGTGAGGTATGGCCGAAGGGGGAGTGCACTCGCCTTTTTAAAATCGAAAAGGGAGTAAGACAGGGTTGTGTTCTCGCCCCGTTTCTTTTTTCAATTTACACTAACGGGGTAGAGTCTTCCCTGTCTGCCCTACCGGTAGATGTGCCTAAATTTGATCGTACCCCCTTCCGATTTTGGCGTACGCTGACGATGCGGTATTGATGGCCAGATCGGGTTTAGCCCTACAAACGCTAATAACAGCCTATTCCGCCTTTATGGCCTCCCTTGACCTAAAGGTCAATGAATCGAAATCGTTTATAATTGTGTCTGGAGCCGCAAGAGGTGAGAGACACCCCCACTTCCAGTTGTCAGGCAAGAAAATTGAGATAGTTGACTCCTTCTCATACCTTGGAGTGCTTTTTGATAAAGACCAATCATGGTCTAATTTAGTGACAGCAAGAGCTCAGGGTATGCAAAGGAGTGTTAACGTAGTAAAAAGATTTGCTAGGAAGTTGGGAGGTAGCCCTCTGGATGCAATTAAGAACATATACTCGGCAAAAACAAAGTCTGCTGCAATTTATGGTGCAGGAGTGTGGGGCATGGCTAATGTTGCACCACTCCAACAAATAGAAGATTCCTTTTTTTAAATCGTGTCTCCTTACCGCAATCAGCCCCAAATTATATTTTACATTGTGAATTGGGGCTTCCTTATTTGAGCGACAACATAAGACTGGCTCCAGTCTTGTTGTGGCTATCAGTATGGCGGAGGTCTACAGTGGACTTGACTCAAACTATTATTAAGGACTGTTGTAAATTAGATTATTATAAAAAAAATAGGATGGTTAAATTATGTAGAGATCCATCTGAAAGCGTTAGGGATGGGAGAACTATTTCAGGACCCTGAGTCCTGTAAAAGGGTTTCAAAGGAAAGAATATCTGATCTATTTATTAACAGATCAAAGTATGTCTGAAGAGAAAAGAAACTCACTTATCATTCCTCCATTCTTTATGATTTGGTACCACCAAGTTTGGGGGAAGGTTTTCAGTATTTATCACGAATAAATAATGCGCAGCACAGATTTATTCTTTTGCGTTTCCGCATGAACATGATTCCGCTACTCCTGGGATACCCTCAAAATAAATATAAATTAGCAGATCTCTCACTCTGTCCATGTAACAATCAGGCAGTACAGTCAGATCTACACATTGTATTATTTTGTAAGACCTACATAGAGGAAAGGACAACATTTATACTCCCTATCCTGAGGTACCACAATTTTAGGCAGTGCCGGGTGGCTATGTACTTTTTAAAAACTCTACGGGACCCATTCGTATGCTGTTCTGTTGCCTCATTTTTGTGGGCTTGTTTTAGGAAGAGGAAAAAGGGACGAGATTTTAGTGTTAACAATTAATTGACTAGTTTTAAATTTAGAACTGCTTTTTTTCCTAAATCCTTTTATATGAATTTATATGGCTCATTGCAATTGTTTAATTCTTATTTTTAAATGTGTATATATGTGTATATATTGTGTTGGAATTTTAACTAACTGTGCTTTTATGATCAGTTTTAAAAAGATCGAATAAAGCTGTGTGACTGACTGACTGACTGACTGTGGCTCCAGGCTGTGGCAAATATCTCAATGCAGACCTTCAAAAGTCTCCATTACTGCTGCACTGACTGAAAAGCGGAGTCAACCCAAGCATGAGCTTTCTTTAATGTTTTGAATGAATCCCGAGTGAGGGTGGAACACTTCTCTTTCACGTGAATGCACAGGAAGGCTTGTGGTCACGCTATCTGAATTAACCTCTGACAGAAAGAAGGCTCTCAGTCAAAGGCTTCAGGTTGCTATGTGACACTGAGTACAATAAAGGGAACTGGGAAAAGGAAGCTCAGTCTCTGAATGACATGGAGAAAAGGCAGGTTTCCACAGCGCCCCCGGACACCTTGAGAGTTTTGGGGCAGGATCCCCAGAACAATTTACTTGACACCGGTTACCATCACAGGGAAAGGGTGAAGACCACCCCGTAAGCCATGGTATACAGACATTCCAAATACAAAGAGTAGGTAAGAGGATAAACATGTTTCAATTAAACTTGGGGGCATATTAGCAAGACCCACGTTAAAATTATCGCCGTTTTAGCGGCAGAAAACTGCCGCTAAAGCGGCGATAATGGGCTTGATAATATGCCCTGGAGAATTCCAATAGAAGCCCATGTTCACACCAGAACATGGACCTCTATTGGAATTCTCAAGGGCATATTATCAAGCCCATTATCGCCGCTTTAGCGGCAGTTTTCTGCCGCTAAACCGGCGATAATTTTTAACGCCGTTCTTGATAATATGCCCCAATGTTCCTATGTGTGAATCTTCTGAAAGGTCCACATTTTGTTTCAAATTTTAGACTTAAACTACAGCTCCATGTCGTAGTGAATGTTGACTGTTATCCTGATGAGTCTTGTGATACAACTGGTATCTTAAATGTCACAGGATAAAATGATTTCATATTTCAATTATGCATTTATACAACTTTCGGTGCTTCTAGCATGCATCACATTTCTGAACTCGCCTGTGCACTCCTTGGCCCAAAGCTAAAGCTTTCCACAGTTGCAAAGTGATGCACTGTGACTTAAAGTTATGTACGCAGAGTGACACATTAGTATTTACTTTCCAGAGCAAAAGATATTTCGTGCTGGAAATGCACCCTTTTTATCGCAAATACCCCTGTGCGCCAATGGGGAGTTACTGGGATGTTGCTTGGGCAGATCAGCACAAATAGCCATAGATTTTGAGGCAAAACTCGATCTACTAAGATAGCCAGACCAGGCTTTGTATCAAAAACACACACCACCTTGAAGCATGCGCTAACAAGGAGAAATGTTTTCATTTCTAAAAATAAATACCGTTGCTTTGCATATGTGCTGAAGTGCACAACACACATCCAGTATGTGGGATGCTTCTATGTTTGTCAAGACATAGGAATTTGTACTGGAAGGATATGCTTCCAGTACAAATCCTATGCTAGACAGCGCACACTGACCACTGCGAGGCTTTGTGCCAGACAAGCCAGCCTTTTAGGGCACCAGCACAGGGTATGACAGCAGCAGACCAACCTTAGTAGATATGCCTCTGCACGGTGTTCTCTCTCTCCCTTGAGCAATGCAGGGCAGCAAATTTGGTTGCAATGCTGCGTGAATAATTAATAAATCTGCCCCATGGTGCCTTAAGATGCACTTTAAGAGTTGACGCCATTTTAGTAACACTCAGCCGATGTCATGCAGATATACATGTTTTATGTACACGCCTTGCTTTATACACCAGCTCCTCAGTTTTTGCAAACAAATCCATACCCCGAGAGCACTCATTCAAAGTGGGGGAGTTGTCATTTTGCCAATGGCGTGGCAGGCTTCTCATTTTGCCAATGGCGTGGCAGGCTTCTCTTTGCAATAAGCAAGCCAACTGCAAAAAATGAACAAGTATACCAGGAGTCCCCTCAATTCTCCATAATCCCTATGAGCATCATTTTGGGGTCAGGTTCTAAAGTTCTACCAATCACTGTGCTCAGGGTGGTGTTTATCTTGCACCAGTAGCCGATCACTACCAGGCATTCCCAAACTGTGCGAAAATAAATGCCATCACTGGACTTGCACCTCAAACAATTGAGCTTGTTTGCCCTTCCCTTGCGCCAGAGACGTGTGGGGTTGTAGTAGCATCTATGGGAAAATTTAAATTGAACAAGGCGTAGTCTGGAGGGTTTTGCCAGTAACCTAGGTGCCATTTTAGGTTTACACTATTCCTCATCCCCGTGGGGTCCCAAGTCCCGTTCCACTGGCAAATCCGGTGAGTCTTTAAGTGTGAGTCCTGTGCAATGCTAGAGGGGGTTGCTGCAGTATGTGTGTAGAGCCACAAACTGATACCCTGTGTACTCTAGACGTCGAGTCATTGTACACAAATATCCCCCAAATTGACTCCCTACTCGTGATAGAGAATATCCTCGATAGACGCCCAAGACCCCATGCAGTTCCTACAACTTTTATATTACAACTGTTGGAAATCTGCCTTACAAGGAATTTTTTCTTGTTCGACGGGCAATTCTATCAACAAACCAAGGGTACATCCATGGGGGCTGTTTTTGCACCCAATTTGGCTATACTTTATATGGATGCCCTTGAAACCAACTACATACTCGCACTGGAGAATCCCTTCCACATTGCCATAGCAATGTGGAAGCGTTACATCGACGATATTTTTATGATCTGGCGTAACACACAGAACATGCTAAATCAGTTTCTACATTGGCTGAATAATAATTGTGAAGGACTCAAATTTACGCTATCCCACAGCAAGGCATCCATCCCCTTCTTAGACTTAAACATTGTGCATAAGGAGGGCCAGCTTATCACCAGCCTACTGAACGTAACACCTTACTTAAATATGACAGCAATCACCCTAGAGCACTTAGAGACTCTTTACCTTATTCTCAGTTTCTAAGAATTAGACGCAATTGCACATTGAAAGAGGACTACTTCACAGAAGCCAAAGTGCTCAGTTGTAAACTCACAGCTAGAGGATACCCGAAAAGACTAGTACGCAATGCTCTAAAAAGAGCTTGGTATTGCCCTAGAGAATGTCTCCTGGAACCAAAACCCAAACAACCAATGGATCGCATTGTATGTGTCACCACTTTCTCCCCATCCTCACACAAACTACGTGAAAGTATACTCAATCACTGGAACGTCATCAATGCAGGAACATTGAATTTAGACAGACCCCTCTTCGCATTCAAGAAGAGTAAAAACATCAAGGACCATTTGGTTAGGGCAGCACTACCGTGCCCACCTAGTTCTAGCACACTCAACGATCATTGGGGTCTTCCACGCCTAATAGGACATGCCAAATGTGGCAACTGCACTGTATGTAGATTTACTTCCGATTGTAAAGAATTTGTGTTTGGTACCATCAAATCTACTCTCAGAGAATTTTCCAACTGTAATACGAACAATGTTGTCTATGCTATTTTGTGCCCATGCAACAAGATCTATATTCGGCAGACGACGCAAAAGATACGAATTAGGATCTGCCAACACAGGAGCAGGCTCCGCTGCAAGACACCCAATGCCCCATTGGTAGAACATTTTGAGACTCTGGGCCACACTGAAGACGACATCCGTTGGACAATAGTAAGTGTGGTGAACGTGCCCCCAAGAGGAGCTGACCTCGCGCAACTGCTTAACAGAGAGGAATTGAAATGGATCCTACGGACTGGAAGTATCCACACAGGTCTCAACCGACTTGAAGACTGGACTACACTGCTGTAGCTTACACCTGTGTCCAGAACCTGCCTTACAATCATCCGAGCACCATTATTGCAAGGACATAAATCTACGTAATGGTACCTAACATGTCTGTAAGCGATATCACCACTACAACCAGCTCTTAACATGCTTACATAAGTATATTCTGTTTCATACGCAATCTCTAGGTGGTCTTAACACCCAAGTCACGTGGCATTAGCAGATTGGCTAAACAGCTTTGTTTCATTTATGAGCTTGATGTAATTACGCTTTTTTCATTTATGAGCTTTACGCAATTAACTAGGAATCTCTAATTGTATTATACATATCACTATTAGCTTACCAATTGAATACATGCCGAATATAGGTCTTGTTAATTTTTTATGCTACTTAATTTTTTATGCTACTTGGTAACAATAGCTTTGCCAAATCGCCTCTGATTACATAGCAATTTAACTTGATTGCCCTCTTTCGTTTACATTTCAGCTAGTAAAGCCACCCATCATGTTTAATGCGTACTCAAGAGCAGCTACCACATAGCAATATGTATGTCTTAAGTCACTAACTGTACATTTTTATCATGACTTCCTCTAAGTTTATCTCTGTATACTAGTCACCTAATATCATTTCAAATTCCCTTTTTTCAAAAACTC
This sequence comes from Calotriton arnoldi, assembly GCA_963921515.1. Taxonomy (NCBI): domain Eukaryota; kingdom Metazoa; phylum Chordata; class Amphibia; order Caudata; family Salamandridae; genus Calotriton; species Calotriton arnoldi. Next base: position 2,160,821 of record CAWUFW010002132.1, on the reverse strand, counting down.
CATGTTATATTGTCATTTCCATGCTTTTCTACGATCTTTTTATACTGCCTTCACCATTTCTTTCCCAACTCCAAGATGGCCTCCGAACATCCCTATCCTCACCCTTTGCACCGCACGCGTTCCCCACCACATTCTTGATCACATGATCACTCCACTCAGTCACATGATCCACCATCCGTCTCCATAACATACCCTTCCTTGGAAGCGGACCCGTCTCCTTTCATTGCGCCCCTAACTTTCAGGGACAACGAGCGACACATCAGGTAAGCGCCCGTTCTAGTGCCCCCTCTATCTTTACGCCGACTGCGAGGCGTCGTAACCTGTATGCTTATTGATTTTTTATTTAAATCTTTCAGGCCCACTTCGCGATTCGCGCCGAATGGGACCGATACATTATGGCGCTGTTAATTAGGTAAGGTTTCCCCTTCGTCCTCCCTAGATTATCTCCGCCCTGTCCCAGCTCACCTAACACTGCCATTCCCTCCCCTTCAGGCTGCCCCTTCCGACTATCATGTCATGAATCAGCCTACATTGTGCAGGTACCAATCCCGCCTCTTCAGATTCCCTTTTTGGATGAACCCACCTTCCATTGCAGAGGCACCGAGTAAATCGGTTGAAATTCTCTGTATTGGTTTTTTTCCATTCCAGGGTAAGTTACCCATCTTTGTCGCCCATAGGCCACTGCCATATCCTTCCTTCTTCCCCCCCCCACTCCTTCCTAATGCCCCCCTCATCTTATCCTTAGGTCCAAGGGCCCCGCCTGCAATCCAGACCGTTCATACCAGCCCTCAATCACTGGGCTCGACTGCAGGTACCCCGCTAACTCTCAACTCCACATACGCAGCACGCTCACTATTGGCATAATAATATAGCAGCACCTATTGATAAATTCATTTCACACTCCAGGCACGTCGTCACATCGTTACCATTGAAATTTATTTAAGGTCTATGCCGCCCTGTATGCATGGGTAACCGCGCTCCCTTGCTACTCTCGCATCACTTGCTTTGTCCGTATTTTAGGCCTCTTCACGCGTAAAATAGATCTATTATCATGATCATGTCGCCAGGATCAGCTCTATTACCTTCAGACTGTGTACGTTTAGTGGCGTTATTTATAAAATGAATCCCTGACTCACCACCTTATTTATTTCCTTCTCCTTTCCTTTTTTTCTTCCTATTTTAATGTTTCAATAATATAGTAATTCACAGGCATATGTTCTCAGGCACTTTATTTCTTAGTCCGGATGATGATCCAATATCCTACAGATAAGGATCGAAACGTCGTCGACACAGTTGTCAACCTTATACACAGTGATTTCTGTATATAATTTGTGTAAAGGTGACCTTTCTACGATTGTTGTTTCACTATACGTATATTACTTTTTAGAAACAACCACAAATTGCCTGAGCCTTTTACTTTTGTTTGTTTGTCTAAATATGTGAGTTCACGGATACAGGCTTGTATCCCACTGATACTTCCCTCGCATTTTGTGTTCTATTGGAACTATTCTGCATATTAAACTTGCCTCTGTCCGGCTGGACATGGGCCAAAAATATAGTACTGATTGGGACTATATTAATTGTACATAGATTTTTCCCTATTTCAGGGACCACTGTTTTTTTACAATAACCAAACAGGATGTGGCAGTCCAAGGTGAGTGCAGCAGAGTGTATCGGGGGTCAGTGGAAGGTCATGGGGCGATGTGCGGCACCAAGCAGAAACAGGAAAGGTGGTGGACATGAATGCTAGTGCCTCCTTCTGAACTCAAGCCCATCCACGTCCTCGTCCTCGGATGTGTGCTCTGCCCCACCTGTGGGTGGTGCAGTTCCGGCTGCGGCACTGTGTGCCACTGACACATCAGGGGCCGGAGGTGGATTGTCGGCCGCACTGTGTGGCAGTGACACATCAGATGCCAGAGTGGAAATGCCTGCCGCACTGTGAGGCACTGACACACCAGGGGGCGGAGATGTGGAAGGTGTAGGGGCAGCAGCATTCATCTGCGCCACGCCTTGTGGCAGCAATGTCATGATGAGGACATGCAGGGCATGGTAGATCCCAGCTACATTCCGCTGATGTGCAGCGGTGGCTGCCATCCTTTCCGCCTCCATCCGCACCATGTCCTCCATGAGCCTCCGCATGTGTGCCATCTCACGGCTGAGATCGCTGGAGCCACTCTGAGCGGACAGGTGTTCTTGTCTCCGAGTCATGACTCCAGCGATGTCAGCCAGGGCTCGTTGGAGACCATGGAGCGGCGTGTGGGTGTCCGTTAGGGACTGGAGGTGGTCCCTGATGGGACTCAGACACCCATGGATGGCGTCAAGTTTGGTAGCCATGAGGTCGAACCCCACTCGCACCTTCTCAGCCATCTCCCTCTGGACCTCCAACACACGGCGTTGGAAGGCCATGTGTTGTTCGGGGGTGTCTTGGGAGACAGCCGGGGTTGTGGGTGCCTCCTGCTGGGTGGTTTGTGGAGTGGGTGGGGTCTCCTCGATGCAGCTGGGCTGCCCTGGTCCTGGAGGTGATTGGCGGATGAGCTCAATGATGTCTTGGAGGGCTTGGGTGTCGATGCTGGTGGTGTCCTCCTCATCAACAGTGAAGAGTGGCTGGGACTGCTCTGCAGGTGGCATTGACGGTGCCCCTGCAATGTGAAGGGGAGATGCTGTGTTACAATGTGTCCACATGGTATGTAGACGCATGGTACATGTTCACATTCAGACAGCATGGCAATGTACATTGTGACAGGCTGTTGCTCAGGGCCATGAACCAGAGTCATTGTGGGTGTGCACTGTGCTCTGCTTGATTGTGCATGTGTGCCTTTGTGGCCATCTCCCCCCGTCCCCCCAGTACCTGGTGGTTACTCACCCTGTTGCCGTTGTGTTGTGTCATGTCGAGCAGTGTCCGGTGCCCCGACTCCTGCCACGGTCTCCACACTGATGACTGTCGACACCAGCTCCTCCATGTCATCCAGCTCCAGCTGTGGCTCTGGACTCCCACCTCCAGTCTGCATTGCTGCCTTCTGGTTGCCTGCGAGTTTCTCCTTGGTCTTGCGCTTGATGTCAATCCATCGCCTCTTGACCTCGTCCATTGACCTCTTGTGCTCTCCGAAGGCATTCACCTTGTCAACGATGGACCGCCATAATCCATTTTTGGTGCCCAATGACACATTGGAGGCGACGAACAGTTGTTGATGGTGTTCTATCACCTCCGTGACCAGGATCCTATTCTCCTGCGGACTGAACTTCGTCTTCCTCTTCTTCTTGTCCTTGCCCTTCCCTGTCACCGAGGTCCCAGGCTGGTCGTCCGGGGTGCTTGTGGGGTTCCGCTCGTCCTCTGCGCCTGCTCCGGCTGCCTCCATGGTGCTTGGGTGTTGGTCATTTTGTGTTTGTGTGTTTTTTCTACTTTTGTAGTGATTTTCCCGCCTGCCGTGTGTGTATGGCAGGCCTGGCGCTGCTTATCGCTGATTTCCTCATCGCGAATGGGCTCATCGCAAATTTTTTGGTGTTGGGGTTTGTGTTTTTGACTCCGTCGCGGTGGTTGTATTGCGGACATTGGCCGCGTTTTCGGAGGACTATCGCATGGTACCGCCGCGTTGTGAATTCCAGGTTAACACAGGGTTTATACCCGCGATAGACTGCGATGTGTAAAGTTGCGCTAACAATTTCTGGAGATGTTTAGTGCACATTCTTGTGAATATCCCCCAAAGGCAAAAGGGTGTCCTGTAAAGTGTGGACTCCTTGGGCCTGATCTTTCTATCTTTTTTATGTGTGGAGACTATACAGTCGTAAAGATACTACTCGTACAATACCTTTGTGAAAAACAAACAATCATAAACTTACAAAAACTTGTAAGTTTACATTTGTGAATCAGGCCCCTTGTGTCTAGAGAGTGGGCTTGTTTTTGAAGGACTGTGCATTGCTTTGTCACATAGTTAATACTTGCAAATTCTAGACGAGTCCCATAGAAACAATTCTTCAAAGTTATAATAATCTCAAAAGAACAGGACAGCAAGACTTCCTTTCCACAATTGGTGACCCCAAAACTAAAGTTATTGCCACCTAAACTTCTTATGTAGTAGAGTTCGATAAGAAAAGAAACTTATTTTTATTGTTCATAGCTATGTAGTTGCTTAGATAAATTTGAAACTCAAGACTCTAGTGGTACATATCAAAATGACCATGTTTCCAGTTTTTTTGGAGTTACACAACTGGGAAATGGTATCTTGACCCAGGTCATTACCTTGGTGTTCCGGAGGACTGTTAAATCTTTGCATACCAATTGCAAGATTTCATTACTTCCTGTGACTGTATGATTTCACTTTCAAATAGATATTGTCCTTATTACACACATCACTACACCCTTTGCTTCGGGAAATCCATAGAAAAAGGATGCTAGTTGTTTTTTGTTGTTGCTGTTGTTCCTTTTTGAGGATAAAACGTTATCTCCACCATTATCTATGGCTTCTGTATAGAAAGACCATAAAAGAGAAAATTCAGAGAATTACCATAAAAGGGCCAATTCTAAGCAAGCTTCTAAGGAAAATAGTGAAAATCAGGCCAAAGGTGCAGAAGTACTAACATTTTGCATCAGGGTTGCATCACTCTTTAAATGCAAAATGTATTTCGGGATTTTCTAAGGCACTCTAAGCCTGATTTGCATGACTTTATGTGACTTAGTAAAAAAATAAGCAACTAGTGCAACACAGTATATGTGACGCCTTGCATTACTTTGTGTTGGGGAGATGTTACATAAGTGGAGCATGAGTGGTCCTGTGCTTCCACCCATGGATTTTGACGCAAACCCAGATTTACTAAGGTCAGTCAGCTTGGGATTGTGCTGAAATGGTGCACCTACTCAAGAGAGGCGCAACTAGGAGACAATATCTTAATTTCTCCTCATTAGTTCTGCAGCACACATAGAAAGAGGAATATGCCTCTAATGATTGTTTTTGTCCCCGGAATGCAGGCACTCTTGTGCCATGATGCAAGAGTGCCTGCGTTAGTGCTAGGCAGCCACACGTGTGCCAGTTCTAGGAGGGAGCTGAACTATGCCATATCTTTATAAATATGGCACAGTTCATCTTTCTCCCTTTCACACAATGTAGCGCAGCAACTTCCCTTACTGTGCTTCATTGAGTGAAATGTTACTAAACATGCCCCCAGGTCGCCACCCGAGTCAATGGTGTGGTAATCATTTTCCATCCCTGCGTGGGAGTAAAAGCTAACATTTGTCACATGCACACTATGTGACAAAAAGCTGAGCCATGGAAGTAAGCCATGGATTTAAGGGGAAAGGGGAAATATTCTTCTGGAGCATGCTAGCACTTGGCATTTTTATTTATATTTTTAGAATTTGTAGAGCGCGGGGTAAACCAGCCAGGGCTTTCCAACACTAAAAAAGCCACCAGAAAATAAACCTGCAGAGCCTCACAGGTAACAGATCTAAAATCACATGACAGGCTATGTTTGGAAAAGCCATACTCACAGACGTTTGTGAAATCCAGTGTCTGTAGTGGAAGAATGCAACTGGGGAAGAAGAGATTTCGTGGCCAAGAACTAATATCCTCCAGTCTTGGTCCACTTAACCTTTGGAACCTGCGCAAGGTGACTCTGGGAGGACCGAATACTTTCTAGTGGGATGCTAAAGAGAGATTATTCGGTGGAGAAAGGCCGGGCCCCCACCAGTCAAAGCTCTATGGACAAAGAAATGAGCTCTAAACTGGATATGTACGTCCATCGGAAGCCAGTGAAAAACCCTAAGTTGGGCTGAGATATTGGTGTACTTGGGCAAGTGCCCCAGAAGGTGTGCAGTCGCGTTCTAGATAATCTTTAGCCACTGAACAAGAGCTTTAGATACCTCCAAATATAAGACATCCATTTTTCTATCTTTCCGTGTTGTGTCTTGGACCTATATCTTATGCACTATATCAAGCTGAGCACGGTGTCCTTTAGGGTTACTATCTTAAAGCTTTCCCTTGGTCCTTTTCTCTCCCACAGGTGTACTCAGGATACAGGACAATCCTGATGCTGTGGACTTGGGTGTCTGGAGAAGGTGGTGAAGCCTGAGGAATCTGAAGTTTAGAGGTGGCCTGGAAGGTTCAAATGTCATCTGTTGCAAAGAAAGAGGAAAATCCTCAGGAGTGATGTAAATATAGTTTATCCCACTTTACAAGTCCAGCGATACTTGACAATGCTCATGGGAGGACGCCTAATCACATGAAAGGACAGAGTTCCTGCTGCAGACCCGACTGAAACAAATGTTGCCATCCATCCTTGCTTAACCCTCATATGTATATTGTTTTCATTGTTTGCACTCTTGTCATATTGGTGTGAGGAACTTGGATGGTTCCTGCTGCTTTCCTGGGAGATGTTGTTTTACTGAGTGGTTGCTGAAACTGATGTGTACTGCTTGGATGAAAACAAATCACCTCAGCTTGAATGCAAGTGCGTCAAAGGTCATCCTACTCGACTGTGGCATGGATGAGCCACTTCGAAGGAATATTTATCTTAGTAACCCCCCCAACTCCACTACTATCCTCCCCAGAGATTTTACCACAGGGAGGGTTAACTTTCTCTGTATTAGAGATACGAAAGGCATTGGAAGCCTGCACCTCTGGTAAGGCGCCTGGGCCAGATGGAGTTCCAATTGATCTCTTTCAGCAGGATTATAATATGTGGGTGCCTTTACTTACAAACATTTTTAATAGTATCCAGACAGTAGGCCCGCCTCTTTCCTGGAACCAGAGTTTAATTGTGCCCATTTTTAAAAAAGGGGACAGGGGATCCCCAAAGAATTATCGCCCCATATCCCTCCTTGATACTACTGCCAAACTTATGGGACGGGTCCTCTTGGCCAGATTGGAGGACTGGGCCGAATCGCACAACATTTTTATGAAGGCACAATATGGGTTTCGTAGAGGAATGGGGACGGTCGATCAGTGCTTAAACCTCTCCCTAATTATAGGGAAATACACTAAGGCAAAGGCTGGTAAATTATATATGGCTTTCATGGACCTAACCTCGGCCTTTGACTGTGTGTCACACTCGAGGTTGTGGTCCATGATGGAGAGCATGGGTATCGATCCACCAATAATTGGTTTCATACGTCAGTTGTACGCCAATGCCACTGCCCGTGTGAGGTATGGCAGGAAGGGGAGTGCACTCGCCTTTTTAAAATCGAAAGGGAGTAAGACAGGGTTGTGTTCTCGCCCCGTTTCTTTTTTCAATTTACACTAACGGGGTAGAGTCTTCCCTGTCTGCCCTACCGGTAGATGTGCCTAAATTTGATCGTATCCCCCTTCCGATTTTGGCGTACGCTGACGATGCGGTATTGATGGCCAGATCGGGTTTAGCCCTACAAACGCTAATAACAGCCTATTCCGCCTTTATGGCCTCCCTTGACCTAAAGGTCAATGAATCGAAATCGTTTACAATTGTGTCTGGAGCCGCAAGAGGTGAGAGACACCCCCACTTCCAGTTGTCAGGCAAGAAAATTGAGATAGTTGACTCCTTCTCATACCTTGGAGTGCTTTTTGATAAAGACCAATCATGGTCTAATTTAGTGACAGCAAGAGCTCAGGGTATGCAAAGGAGTGTTAACGTAGTAAAAAGATTTGCTAGGAAGTTGGGAGGTAGCCCTCTGGATGCAATTAAGAACATATACTCGGCAAAAACAAAGTCTGCTGCAATTTATGGTGCAGGAGTGTGGGGCATGGCTAATGTTGCACCACTCCAACAAATAGAAGATTCCTTTTTTTAAATCGTGTCTCCTTACCGCAATCAGCCCCAAATTATATTTTACATTGTGAATTGGGGCTTCCTTATTTGAGCGACAACATAAGACTGGCTCCAGTCTTGTTGTGGCTATCAGTATGGCGGAGGTCTACAGTGGACTTGACTCAAACTATTATTAAGGACTGTTGTAAATTAGATTATTATAAAAAAAATAGGATGGTTAAATTATGTAGAGATCCATCTGAAAGCGTTAGGGATGGGAGAACTATTTCAGGACCCTGAGTCCTGTAAAAGGGTTTCAAAGGAAAGAATATCTGATCTATTTATTAACAGATCAAAGTATGTCCGAAGAGAAAAGAAACGCACTTATCATTCCTCCATTCTTTATGATTTGGTACCACCAAGTTTGGGGGAAGGTTTTCAGTATTTATCACGAATAAATAATGCGCAGCACAGATTTATTCTTTTGCGTTTCCGCATGAACATGATTCCGCTACTCCTGGGATACCCTCAAAATAAATATAAATTAGCAGATCTCTCACCCTGTCCATGTAACAATCAGGCAATACAGTCAGATCTACACATTGGATTATTTTGTAAGACCTACATAGAGGAAAGGACAACATTTATACTCCCTATCCAGAGGTACCACAATTTTAGGCAGTGCCGGGTGGCTATGTACTTTTTAAAAACTCTACGGGACCCATTCGTATGCTGTTCTGTTGCCTCATTTTTGTGGGCTTGTTTTAGGAAGAGGAAAAAGGGACGAGATTTTAGTGTTAACAATTAATTGACTAGTTTTAAATTTAGAACTGCTTTTTTTCCTAAATCCTTTTATATGAATTTATATGGCTCATTGCAATTGTTTAATTCTTATTTTTAAATGTGTATATATGTGTATATATTGTGTTGGAATTTTAGCTAACTGTGCTTTTATGATCAGTTTTAAAAAGATCGAATAAAGCTGTGTGACTGACTGACTGACTGACTGTGGCTCCAGGCTGTGGCAAATATCTCAATGCAGACCTTCAAAAGTCTCCATTACTGCTGCACTGACTGAAAAGCGGAGTCAACCCAAGCATGAGCTTTCTTTAATGTTTTGAATGAATCCCGAGTGAGGGTGGAACACTTCTCTTTCACGTGAATGCACAGGAAGGCTTGTGGTCACGCTATCTGAATTAACCTCTGACAGAAAGAAGGCTCTCAGTCAAAAGCTTCAGGTTGCTATGTGACACTGAGTACAATAAAGGGAACTGGGAAAAGGAAGCTCAGACTCTGAATGACATGGAGAAAAGGCAGGTTTCCACAGGGCCCCCGGACACCTTGAGAGTTTTGGGGCAGGATCCCCAGAACAATTTACTTGACACCGGTTACCATCACAGGGAAAGGGTGAAGACCACCCCGTAAGCCATGGTATACAGACATTCCAAATACAAAGAGTAGGTAAGAGGATAAACATGTTTCAATTAAACTTGGGGGCATATTAGCAAGACCCACGTTAAAATTATCGCCGTTTTAGCGGCAGAAAACTGCCGCTAAAGCGGCGATAATGGGCTTGATAATATGCCCTGGAGAATTCCAATAGAAGCCCATGTTCACACCAGAACATGGACTTCTATTGGAATTCTCAAGGGCATATTATCAAGCCCATTATCGCCGCTTTAGCGGCAGTTTTCTGCCGCTAAACCGGCGATAATTTTTAACGCCGTTCTTGATAATATGCCCCAATGTTCCTATGTGTGAATCTTCTGAAAGGTCCACATTTTGTTTCAAATTTTAGACTTAAACTACAGCTCCATGTCGTAGTGAATGTTGACTGTTATCCTGATGAGTCTTGTGATACAACTGGTATCTTAAATGTCACAGGATAAAATTATTTCATATTTCAATTATGCATTTATACAACTTTCGGTGCTTCTAGCATGCATCACATTTCTGAACTCGCCTGTGCACTCCTTGGCCCAAAGCTAAAGCTTTCCACAGTTGCAAAGTGATGCACTGTGACTTAAAGTTATGTACGCAGAGTGACACATTAGTATTTACTTTCCAGAGCAAAAGATATTTTGTGCTGGAAATGCACCCTTTTTATCGCAAATACCCCTGTGCGCCAATGGGGAGTTACTGGGATGTTGCTTGGGCAGATCAGCACAAATAGCCATAGATTTTGAGGCAAAACTCGATCTACTAAGATAGCCAGACCAGGCTTTGTATCAAAAACACACACCACCTTGAAGCATGCGCTAACAAGGAGAAATGTTTTCATTTCTAAAAATAAATACCGTTGCTTTGCATATGTGCTGAAGTGCACAACACACATCCAGTATGTGGGATGCTTCTATGTTTGTCAAGACATAGGAATTTGTACTGGAAGGATATGCTTCCAGTACAAATCCTATGCTAGACAGCGCACACTGACCACTGCGAGGCTTTGTGCCAGACAAGCCAGCCTTTTAGGGCACCAGCACAGGGTATGACAGCAGCAGACCAACCTTAGTAGATATGCCTCTGCACGGTGTTCTCTCTCTCCCTTGAGCAATGCAGGGCAGTAAATTTGGTTGCAATGCTGCGTGAATAATTAATAAATCTGCCCCATGGTGCCTTAAGATGCACTTTAAGAGTTGACGCCATTTTAGTAACACTCAGCCGATGTCATGCAGATATACATGTTTTATGTACACGCCTTGCTTTATACACCAGCTCCTCAGTTTTTGCAAACAAATCCATACCACGAGAGCACTCATTCAAAGTGGGGGAGTTGTCATTTTGCCAATGGCGTGGCAGGCTTCTCATTTTGCCAATGGCGTGGCAGGCTTCTCATTTTGCCAATGGCGTGGCAGGCCTCTCTTTGCAATAAGCAAGCCAACTGCAAAAAATGAACAAGTATACCAGGAGTCCCCTCAATTCTCCATAATCCCTATGAGCATCATTTTGGGGTCAGGTTCTAAAGTTCTACCAATCACTGTGCTCAGGGTGGTGTTTATCTTTCACCAGTAGCCGATCACTACCAGGCATTCCCAAACTGTGCGAAAATAAATGCCATCACTGGACTTGCACCTCAAACAATTGAGCTTGTTCGCCCTTCCCTTGCGCCAGAGACGTGTGGGGTTGTAGTAGCATCTATGGGAAAATTTAAATTGAACAAGGCGTAGTCTGGAGGGTTTTGCCAGTAACCTAGGTGCCATTTTAGGTTTACACTATTCCTCATCCCCGTGGGGTCCCAAGTCCCGTTCCACTGGCAAATCCGGTGAGTCTTTAAGTGTGAGTCCTGTGCAATGCTAGAGGGGGGTTGCTGCAGTATGTGTGTAGAGCCATTTGGCATGTTTGAGGTCCTCCTGCCAGTAGAGTATAGGGAGCCTGGATACAGGCTGCAAATTGTGGGGCACCGCCTTACCATAAAGCAGGTCAAACAGCCCATGCCTGTTTAAAAGCTCTAATTTCAGCCTAATTGGTGGGATCTTCTACCTCCAAACATACCAGTCGTCGATGGTGACCATCACTGGTGTAACAAAACTTGAGGGGCCCCACCTGCATGGTACGTGGAGGGGCCCCCTCTGGACTCAATCAGGAGCTCTCCAGCCAGAGTATTGTGATGAGGCCCACCCCCCCCCCCCTCCCCTCCGCTCCGCCAGGGCTGCGGGGACCTGCGTTACGCCACTGGGGACCATCTAGGAAACCCAGTGGTACAACCTCAGATCTGTCGAGCCTAACCTCACCTCATATGGTGATTGGCGACATTTTGAAAAGGAGGCGTGGTGTCTCGCCGTTCCATAAAAAAGTTATTCATCATAGACTGTAAGTCTGTGAAGAATATGGATAGCACTATGTATGGATATGATTGTAGAGTGCACAGGATGCAGGTAAGAGAGATCGTTTTGATCAATGCATCCCGACCTATCATGGACAGAGAAAGTGAAACCCAAGATTTAAGGTCCAGGTTGAACTTAGTGAGAAGGGGGATATGTTCAGCTTCCATTATCTGTGCCGGTGCTGTGTTACTGCCATCTCCAAGCAACAAAAATAGTCGCTTGCTTCTCGCAATTTAGGGGCAGATTTACAAGCCCCTTGCGCCACTTTTGCGTCACTTTTCCCATGTTAAAAATGACGCAAAAGTGGCGCAAGGGGCTTGTAAATAAGCACCTTAGTTGCTGCAAGGCATAATGGGCATATACCAATTTTTTAAACCACTGATTGTACTTTTTATGAATTGTGTCTTTAATGCCCAGCTGTCTTCAGGTTTAATATAGTTTTGTGTGAAAACAAACTTTCCGGAAACACGCTCGACCAACGAGCAGACCAAGTGATCCATGATTTCATATTCGTCATTCCAGGGCTCACCTCTTCTTGACTTGCAACTCAGATGAGAGATGATTGTATCTCTTCAACTGTTAGGAATTCGTGCCACTGTTTTCGGTGGCAGCATGTTTTTGGATAATAATTCGTTTTCTTAGTCAGCCTATAAAAGAAATGGACATAACCTCAAGACAAATAAGTTGCTTCAATTCAATTTGGGCACAATTTTTTTTAGAACGTTAAATAAGTATTTCCTATGCTGTGATATGTTCCTAATACCATCCCACCTTAGCAAGTTCAAGAAGCCTGGGTAAGTCAGTTTCATAAGTGGTCCTGTGCTGCACTCTGCTGGTGAATAAAATGAAAAAGTATTTATTCGTAGTTAAAGCCAGCAAGCTAGAGGGAAGAAAACCAATGGTGAATGAAATTAGAATTCTTGAAGAAAAACATAACATATGGCACATTGCTTATAAACCTGAAAGCTGTATAAAGCTTTAGTGTAAATATTTATGCATTCTTTTTCATGGTCTGCATTGTCCAGTAATTGAGCTTGTAAATGACGTGTAACACTAGTTGATGATTTTAGCTGGGAATTAACGAAGGGAAGCATTTAGCCTAGAAGTCTGCAGACCGCCAAGGTTAAAGATTGCATAATTTTACCCACTGAAAGAAGTGACATCAACGGACTGATATAAGCACGCACGAACGAGCTCCGAGTGCGTAGAACCTGCACCAATTGTTGACCGGTTTCCTCAACACGAATTATGTTCATATTTCTTAGGCTTTACACTGACATCACTCCCGCGCCTGAACGCTATTAGACACACTCCTGTCTGACTCATCTCTTCTACCATCTTTAGATGTAGCTCGCCCTCCCTTTAGGGACTTCACAATGTTTAGTACAGAGTAATCCTTATTACATAAACACTCACAGAAGGCAGTGGACTGGCCCCAGGGACTTGGTGGCACTCTCCTCTGTGTAGCGCCCACCCCAGCCCGTGTACTAGTTAATGGCTATGCACAGACACAGCGCTTAGTATAACACGACTTTATTCTTCTGCGTGTTATCGCAAACTCAACATTCTAAACCTGCATTCAATTCACTACGCTCTAATGGTTACGTCACAGTTCTACGGAGTCCATCAGGAGCCACAAAGGTTCCGTCATTACAACTCACACGACACTACATCTCCCCCTTTGTTAAATAAAAACTTTTTTTTTTACAAAAATATACACCTAGAGCTCTTCAATGCGTGTTTTTGGCGCATGGCTCACACATCCTGACTGTATCTTCATAAACTGGGGACAGGCAGTGGAAATGTCTATGACTGGCGTTAGTGATGGAGAAACAGCAGCAGTCAGGGGTTCTTCACTTGTATTTTCAGACCCAGTCTCTACAATAACATCAATGCCTGATGAGTGATGAGCCACACGTCGGAATGTGAGGAATCTTGTGTAATGGACTTCCCAGGATGCTGGGCAGTCACCATGTGTCCTTTGCTGGTCATAACATGACTCAGCATCGAAAGGACCGTCAGACTTTCATTTTCTATGCTGACGAACAAGAACTCGATCTCCTCTAGTGAAGGGAACATCTTTTGCATGTCAACGCTTGTCTGCATAGGCTTTCATCTTCCTCTTATGATCCAAGTCTTTCGTGCATGTTTCTTCTGCAGTATTTGTTCTTCTGCTGGTCCATTGAGGTAACTTGGCTCTCCTGAACATCAACGTTGCAGGGCTTTCACCTGGTGTCAAGCGGTAGATTGGAAGAGTGGAATTTAAAACAGCTTGAAGGTTGAGCTTTTCTAGTACAGCACGCTCAACAGCTTTCTTTAGAGTACTCATGAAGCAGTCAACAAGGCCATTGGAAAACGGTAATATTCATCAACGATCACCATCAGGTGATGTCCGTTGTCAAGAGGACTGAAGAAGTCCATTGCAATTCTTTCCCATGCATGCAGTGGCAACTCTGACTTATTTAACGGGTGTTGAGTGGTTTTTGATGACAGGCAATTGCATAGATGACAGGCCTTTAATTCTTTTTCAACCCTCTCGTTGAGATGTGGAAACCAGACTCGGTCACGGAGAGCTTTTTTGGTAGCAACAATTCCACGATGTCCTTCATGGGCCACTTCAATTATCTGTTGTCACAGACTCTCCTGAATGACAATTCTCGACCCTTTTAGAATAATACCTTCCTGAGTAATGGACAGTTCATCTTTAACATTTTTAAACTCTCAGTATTCACTGTTCCTGGTAGGAGGTCAAGGGTGCTGGTGCCAAGACTGATGTCTAATAATATCCTTCAGTTTCAGCATGTCACTATCTTGACTTGTGGCAGTGATAATTTGTTCCAACGAAGTGGTACCTAGAGTGCTTGATTTCACCATGAAATTTACATGAGCTTCAGTTGTCTTAGAATGAGTGCTAGGGCATTATAGAGGCACTCTTGAGAAGCTGTCTGCAGGGTTCTGATCTTTCTCTGGACAATGCACAATGGTGTAGTTGTACTCTTGCAAACGCAGACCCCAATGTTCAATGCGAGGTGGCACTTTTGCTTTTGGATTTCCAAAGATAGGCAACAATGCTTGATGATCGGTCACAAGCATGAAGGGCTTCCCATAAGAGATTCCATGGAAATGTTAACAAGCCTACACCACTGCCAAGCTTTCTTTCTCAGGTTGAGAGTAAGCATGTTCAGTTTGGGACAAACTTCAGCTGTCGTATGCCACAATATGTCTTCGAGCATTTGGCTGTCTGCTGTGCTGTGCAAGGATGGTGCCCAACCCAACAGGGCTAGAATCAACAGCATACTCAGAATGGAGCTTTGGATCAAAGTATGCCATTTAAGTAGCATTCTCAATGGCTTGCTTGATTTTCTGGAGACTTTACTTGCATTCATGTGATCAAAGAAAATAATTTCTTTTTTTTGTCAAGTCTCTTAGTGACGCACTGACAGTGGCAAAGTCTCATATGTACCCCCAGAGCAATAGCTGGCCATGCCAAGGATTGAACGTAACATGAAACATCTTGTGGGAAATGGCAGTTGACAGCGCTTGCACTTTAGCAGGATCAGGTGTCATGCCCCCATCAGAAAAGATATGGCCAAAGAATTTTAACTTTCTCTTATGGAACTCACATTTCTCTGCATTCAAAGTTAAACCGGCATCAGTGAACAACTGACACATTTATTTGAGAGCTTTGTAATGCTCCTTTTGTGTAGCTCCGAAAACCAATATGTCATCACTTATGTCATCAATGTAATTTAAAGCATTAATAACAGGCTGTATAATATGTCGAATGATATCTTGGAAAGCTCTGCAGCTGATGACACACCAAAACTTAGTCTCTTGTAATGGAACAGACCGACATGTGTAGAAAAGGTTGTAATGTACCTGCAATTCTCCTCCTGTTCCAACTGATGATGTACTTTATACAGATCCAGGTGAGAGAAAACTTTTGCACCATTTAATTGTGTTATCATGTCGGCAATGCGCGGACCTGGATGTTGTTCTCTTCTAATGGCCTTGTTCACTTGACACATATCCACACAGATGCGTACAGCTCCTTCACTGTCCTTTTTGGGTACTACCACTATGGGAGCAGTCCATGGAGTTGGACCAGTAGATTGCTCAATGATATTGTGCTTAAGTAAAGAGTCAAGTTTCTTTTCGACAGCTTCCTGTAAGTGAAAGGCAATTCATCTGTGTCTTTTTAGCAATAAGACGGACGTCCTCCTTAATGTTTAATTGGACTTTCATATTTTTGAGTCTCCCCAACCCATGAAACAACAAAGGAAATTGACTTACTATTTCATGAGGAGCATTCATGTTCTAGTTCACTGATATCAATTCCATATCAGCAGCTGTGCTGAAGCTGAGTAAAATCAATTGTGTGTTTTTGTTTTCTTACCTTGAGTACATCGGGTATTCCCAGACGCGGGTCCCAGGCTCAGTGTGCCACTGGGTTCAAGATAGCCTGGCTAATGAGTGGTGATACCTCGAAACCGGTCCTTGTTTCTGGTCCAGGGAGGACCTGGCTTGACAGTTCGGGCTGGACTGTTCCCATGAGGAGCAGGGTCAAGACTGATTTGCATATGGCTGGGTCTAAACTGGGGTGGCATGGTGAGCAAAAGAACAATGGACTTAACCCAGATCTCTTGACTGGGGGTTAATGTGTGATTTGTTCTGCATTCCATCCAATATTTGTGTTTATTTCGCTTTCTTGCCTTCAGTGCGTCGGGTATGCCCAGACGTGGGTCCCGGGCTCACTGTGCCACTGGGTTCAAGCTAGCCTGATTGATGTGGGGGATACCTTGAAAGCGGGCCAAGGATGCTTGTTTGTGGTCCAGAGAGGACCTGGCTTGACAGTTCGGGCCGGACTGTTCCCATAAGGAGCAGGGTCAAGAATGATTTGCATATGGCTGGGTCTAAACAAGGGTGGCATGGTGAGCAAAAGAACAATGGATTTAACCCATATCTCTTGACTGGGGGTGAATGTTTGATTTGTTCTGCATTCCGCCCATCATTTGTGTGACTTTTGTTTTCTCACCTTGAGTGCGTCGGGTATGCCCAGACAAGGGTCCTGGGCTCACTGTGCCACTGGATTCAAACTAGCCCGGCTGATGAGGGGTGATACCAGAAACCAGTCCCAGGATGCTTGTTTCTGGTCCAGGGAGGACCTGGCTTGGCATTCGGGCTGGACTGTTCCCATATGGAGCAGGGTCAAGACTGATTTGCATATGGCTGGGTCTAAAGTATTGTGGCATGGTGAGAAAAAAAACGATGGATTTAACCTAGATCTCTTGACTGGGGGTGAATGTTTGGTTTGTTCTGCATTCCATCCATCATTTGTGTGACTTTTGCTTTCCCACCTTGAGTGCATCGGGTATGCCCAGACAAGGGTTCTGGGCTCACTGTGCCACTGGATTCAAGCTACCCTGGCTGATGAGGGGTGATACCCTGAAACCAGTCCCAGAATGCTTGTTTCTGGTCCAGGGAGGACCTGGCTTGGCAGTTCAGGCTGGAATGTTCCCATGGGGAGCAGGGTCAAGACTGATTTGCATACGACTGAGTCTAAACTAGGGTGGCATTGTGAGCAAAAGAATGATGGATTTAACCCAGATCTCTTGACTGGAGGTGAATGTTTGATTTGTTCAGCATTCTATCCATCATTTGTGTGTCTTTTGCTTTCTCACCTTGAGTGCATCGGGTATGTCCTGACGTGGGTCCTGGGCTCACTGTCCCACTGGATGCAAGCTAGCCTGGCTGATGAGGGGTGATACCCCAAAACCGGGTACCTGGATGCTTGTTTCTGGTCCAGGGAGGACCTGGCTTGGCAGTTTGGGCTGGAATGTTCCAATGAGGAGCAGGGTCAAGACTGATTTGCATCTGGCTGGGTATAAACTGGGGTGGCATGGTGAACAAAAGAACAATAGATTTAACCCAGATCTCTTGACTGGGGGTGAATGTTTTGTTCCACATTCCGTCTATCATTTGTGTGTCTTTTGCTGAATAAACAGGCGCTTCACGCCGTACCTTGAAGTACATGAATGGGTGCACTGGAGACAGTTCATAAAATTTCTCCTCAGGCATAATATTTATTAATGGACCGCTATCCATAATGAAAGGTCTTGTACTACCGTTGACATTTTGTGTGATCTTTGGACAATGTTTGAACAACTTTGGTGCTTGATAATGTTGGTGTCCGGTGTTTTTCATCACAGGCGACCAGTCCAATACGTGCATGCTTCTCTGAGGTAAACATCGATGTGGCACACTCATCTTCTTCACTTTCATTTAATATTGATACGGAAAAACTGTTTGATGAAGATTTAGATGTTGATTGACTTCGTTTAGTGTCGGTTTGCCTCAGCTGATGCGGTCACTTGGCCATATGGATGTGCGTCGAACGTCGCTTCTGGAACGTCTTGCCTGAATTAAGAGGCAAGACTGTTGTCACGTAAACTCTGTACATGGGCCAGATTATTATAGAGCAACATTATCAATACCTTTGAGTCGAGTTCTCTTAGTCCCTATATAAAAACTGCTGAAAATTGGACAATGGGTAAAAACAAACCCATAACATAAGGAAAAACAAATAGATAGCCAATTACTAGCTGATTTGTACAAAGTGAAACCTGAAAAAGTAGATAAATAGGAGCTTCCCCACTTAAATTGTGTGAACTTAGGCACATATTTTACCTCACCAAAACTCTTTTCCTTCATTATTGTGTATGAAAGCGCTTTCAACTATATGCCTTCCGAATGCCATTTGTTCAAAAACCTATTGCATTTGATTAATAAGCTATGACAATAATACACCACTTCATAACACTGCAATTACAAGAGATAGTTTTTAAACATGAACCATTAGCGAAATAAATAAGTAAGAAGCAAGACAGTTGCCATGTAAACCCAGATTATTATCAACATTATCAATAGGTTTGGGTCGAGTTCTCGCAGTTGCCTGCGGTGTAAAGGCATGGTAATGGAATACAGAGTGCTTTGAATACTTGTGCTGGGAGCCAATGTAAACAAGAAAGAAGAGGTGATGCAAACATACGAAGGGAGATTGAAGAACAAGATTTTCAGTTCACGCCAAAGTGTAACCGGCATGACCACTTTATAGTAAGTGTAACAAAGGGAATTATCCATTTGGGGGTCATATAGTCACTCACAAAACAGGCCCCTGTCCTCTACCCCACACAGCCACGGTCTCGTCTTGATTTGAAAACCTGTTTGCATGGCCATGTGCCGCCCGTCCTGCCACAAGTGTCTACTTCATGTGGTAATGATTAATGAGAAAAGCCAACTGACGGGCTCCACTTTCGGGTGCGATTTTGCAGAGGCAGCTCCCATATGAAGGGCCCCCTATTCTCTCCCACACACTGCCTGAGCTCACACCTACTGTCCGGCTGCTCGTGACAGCCCATAAGACAAGGCCTAGGTCCACGAGTCGGTTTCTGGCTGCTCTGCAACACAAGTGTGACGCGCTGGAGCTCAAAGGCGTCACTCACAATGTGCAGCGAGGGAAGCAGCCACCTCGAGTCTGCGCAGACTCGATTTCTCGGCTTCCCTTCTGTTTGCATCCTCTACCCTGCCCTTTCCAAACTCGTCACACTGACGAGTTGGGAAAGGGTGGGGTGACCAATTCTCCACTTCCTGATTGACGTGAAGCCCCGGCGCTACAGGGCTTCACTGTAAAACGCCCAGGGCTGATTTTATTCCCACGGCATCAGGGGGTGGAGACTGGTCCGCAAGTCTATGTTTTTGCCGAGCTGATGACATCACAGGCCTCAGGGCTGTGAGATCGTCAGCCCAGCAAATACTGTAGACTTTGTCACTCAGCGTCACTGCAGACTGCAGTGTCATCGCACAGTGAGTGGCTGGCAGCTGCTGTTCGCCCCTTGCCGGGGCAATGAGTTGAGGTGATCGGGAGAGAGCGGGAGGATGAGGACTACATCCCACAGCCTCCCTAGCGGCATAGCGTGCTGCCGACGCCGACGGGGTCATCTAGCGCTAGGAGGCGCTTACATAAATAGCCAGCGGATCCCGCAGCGCAGGACGTGCGCGGGCGTGCCCTGGCCACGCCTGGGTGAAGCCCGGGCCCGCCCTTGCGCCTGTCAGCGACCAGAGGAGGCCGGGCTGGGCCGGGTCCTTTGATTGTCTCCATCCGGATCCTTTTGTTCGCATATTGGGAAACTGAGTGGGAAAATCCTGCCACCAACAATAAGGTACTTTTAATCTGTTCTCTTTCAAAAACAAAGGCAAAAAGATACTAAAAGCGTGCCAGCGCCTTCTTATGCTCATCAGCCTTGGCCATTTAGTATTTATTGTGCGCTACAAAGGGGTATATATGGGTTTTGGCCTCATTGTTTGTAAATGGGCAAAAGGAACATGCCTGCTTCTCAGGGGGGGGGCGGGGGTTTGTATGGCTGGAACATTGACTCCTTCCTAACTAAAGCAGCACACGTAATTACGCAGGAGATAGCCCTGACAGAGAGAAGGCTATCACTGGAGGCAGGAAAGTGTTCCCAGGATCACGCCACAGGCAGGGATGGGACTCAACCAAAATCAGCAGACACTGTGGGTCCCCTAGATGGTTTGTTAAGTGCGATTGAGCCTGCGCCCTTACATCAAATGCCCACCCCTGATGAACCTGAAATGTCTCCTAACACCCTGGCAGCTAAAATAACAGAGGGAGACGATGTGGCCTCAGACTTTCCTCCGCCCAAGAGAAAACGAACAGTTTGTAACAAGATTTTGAGGAAGTCTCTACGGACACAAACTCCATTACAATCTGGCTCGAATCTAGAACAGTTATTGGAAATTTTAATTTGTAAAACTGGAATCAATGACGAAAGCTCTTTTAGCCCCAATAATGCTAAGGTGGAAAAGGTTGAGAAGCTATTTTATGACTCTATTACCAACTGTAATAAATGTACTATGATGCCTGTGCCAAAATTGATGGGGGGGGGAGGGGCGGAGGTTCCATTTCCGAATATGAACCAAACTCCATCTGGCCCATGCTTAAATGCCCCAGGGACTGAGGAAACGTCCAGTGGAATCGGACAGTCAAATTTGACTGAGGATATGAGATCTGCAGCCCAGAGATCCTAGGTAGCCCAGACGAGTAGGCCTCTAAATCCTGAGATGGGCCTCCCACCTACACGTACCTTACCCCCTCCTGCTCTGCCTAAGGATGTGAACCAATGTATTCTCGATCTGCCTCCTGCATCTGCCCCATTAGTAGCAGTCTTATTGGAGGTTCCCTCTCTCTCCCAAGAAACCAGAGAATCTTCCCCGGGTCCTAATACATAAAGTTACTCATTGGTGTACTAAAAATGTTGTAAATGGCCTGAATATATCATCTGACATCATTATGGCCAGAAGAGTGGGGTGGATAGGCCATCAAACAAAAAAGGCTGGTGTGGGAGACTGCATAGTTGTCAACTTTCAGAACACCGCGAAAGCTAAGTTGCTAACGGGCTTATAAGAGTAGCTCGAATTCCACAATCAGAGTAGTCTCGCTACAACATTTTTATCCTCCTAGCCAGCGTACATGCCCTACGCAATGGCAGCTACCTTCAAACCCAGGTAGGTTTATTAACACAACTAATATAGACAAAACTATACCAATGAGTAACCGTTTTCAACCCCTAGCTAGTCTCCAGGGCCTGGATGAAAATGATTGACTAAGGCTAGAAGACAAAACAGGCCAGGGTACAATTCTAGCTAACATGACCCAAAACAACCATATTTGATCAGTCACGGATCCCGTTGAAACAACGAATAAATCCCTTGGTACTTTTCCTACCTCAATCCCCTTCTTGGCTGCTTACGAAAAGGTTCTTTCATGGAATATAGCGGGATTAAGGTCTAAAAGAGGTAATTTACACTGGGAAAATTTTCTTTCTATGCACCATATCATTGCCCTCCAGGAAACTTGGGAAGCAAATTACTGTTTTTATTTAGATGGTTTCATTTCGTTTTACAAACATGCTACTCCATCGAATATGGGAAGAGCTAGAGGGGGTTTGCTCTTAATGTTTTCACTCAAGCTCTTTTGTAAGACACGTTTGGTTGAATGTAAATCACATCATGTTTTAGCAGTAGAACTGTCTTTTAAGAATCATGCCACTGTTAGTGGTAAATTTTTATAATTCTTTTTCTAGAGGGCATGAATTAGAACACCTGTTAGATTTAAAGGAGTTTTTGGAACACTACGAGGAGAGCAAATCATCTTATTATGATGTGATAATTTTAGGGGATTTTAATATTCATCAGTGCTATTTAAACTGTTTCATAAACCTGGACCAGGGGGAGTTTTCTTCTTCATCCACTCACTTCGAGCACACACCCCCAGGTATTTTGCTTGAAGGTATTCTTTCAGATCAAAACCTATATTGCCTTCAGCAAGCAGACAGTTTGGCTTCTGTACCTAATTATGCAGGGAATGAAAGGCCGAGCACTATCGATTGCATTTTACTGTCTGCTCCATTAGTCTTGTCCACTGAGGAATTAACTGTCACCTGGTCATGTTTTAGCGACCATAATCCCCTTACAGTTGCTATACCACTTGCTGTTATTGAAACCGAAGAACCTACCACCTGCGTAACAAACAAAGGGGCATATTAGCAAGACCGGCGATAAAATTATCGCCGTTTTAGAGGCAGGAAACTGCCGCTAAAACGGCGATAATGGGCTTGCTAATATGCGTTATAGAATTCCAATAGAAGCCCAGGTTAGATGTCCTGCACATCTAACCTGGGCTTCTATTGGAATTCTATAACGCATATTAGCAAGCCCATTATCGCCGTTTTAGCGGCAGTTTCCTGCCGCTAAAACGGCGATAATTTTATCGCCGGTCTTGTTAATATGCCCCAAAGATATTAGTGCTAAAGACCAAGCCCGTAGGCTAAAGTGGGAAAGGATTGTCCCAGATAACTTTCTGAATAATCTGTATACCGCTTGTGCCCCCGAAATTCAGTCTTGCCTAGACCCCGATATGCATGATAGCTCTATCTCAGTAGCCTTCGGGAAATTAACAAAACAAATATCATCTGATCTCACTGTTGTGAGTGGGACCAGACGCCCGAAGGCCGAAAGATGGTTCAATGGTATATGCTCAACGACCCACACGGAGCTTGTGCAGGCCCTAAAATCTATCCCTAGAGATGAAGCAGAAATCAGGGACAAAAGAAAGGCTTATAAGCTAGCAGTTCAGAATAGAAAGAAGCAGCTAAGAGAGCAGGCATGGGATGCCCTGGGGCAAGCTAGTGTGCTGAAAGATAGCTCTAATTTTTGGTCGGTAGTCAACAGCCCTTTCCTCTCCGAAACTCCAAACTCTAACACTGATTGTTTAATCCCGGCCGACCAATGGGAACGGCATTTCGGTCATATATTTAGTGATGCCAATCTAGGAGAATCCAAGGAGTATAGAGAAGGTGGGCAAACTAGTACACCACTCCACTTTAGTATAGATGAGGTCTATAATGCAATTACATCCACATCTGGTGGAAAGGCCCCGGGCCCTGATGGGGTCTCGGCAGATTTATACAAGACTGATCCTAATGTCTGGGCTAGGATCCTAGCACATGTTTTTAATGTTGCTTGTTTACATGGCTTCCCAATATCCTGGGGAAAGGCAGTCATTGTTCTCATCTTTAAAAAGGGCGCGAGGGACGAGCCTACATGCTATAGGCCGATCTCACTCCTAGACTCCGTAGCTAAAATAATGGGCAAAGTCATACTTGACTGCCTAACGGTATGGCTGGATCACCGAAATGTCATTTCCGATTTGCAATACGGCTTTAGGCCAGGTAAAGGGACTCTGGACCAATGTTTAAATTTGCATCTAGTGATAGGAAAGTATACCATTGCCAAAAAGGGTACATTACATTTGGCGTTCATAGATTTGACACAAGCGGTTGACTGTGTAAATAGATCAAAATTATGGTTAATTTTAAGTGATATGGGTCTCGAATCAGAGCTTGTGGCTTTTTTACACACTATCCATGAAAATAATACAGCTGCAGTCAGATATAACAGAAATGGCGATCTGAAAACCCCTTGGGATGTGAAGTGAGGGGTACGACAGGGTTGTATCCTGGCCCCCCTCTTATTTACGCTATACATAAATAAGCTAGGGGAATTTTTAATAGCCGGCTGTAAAGACATCCCTAGGGTTGGTGATAAGATGATCCCCACACTTTTATATGCAGATGACACGGTCCTACTAGCCAGAACTGCAGTGGGCCTCCAATCACTCTTAGATGGTTTTATAGTTTTTATGGACTCTTTAGATCTTTCTACAAATTTTAAGAAATCACATACAATGTCCATCGGTCCTCGAAAGTCCCAAAAAAAAGACCACATTTTATTGTAAAGGGGTCGAACTAACTAAGGTCCCAACATTCCCCTATTTGGGGGTACTTTTTGATGAGCGTGGGTCATAGCGCCCACAAATCGTGCAAAAAAAGAACACTCTTATTAGAGCGACGGGGGCAACATTAAATTATGTTAAGAGACTAGGGTCAAAACCCATTCCTGCCCTGATGAAGATATACAAAGAAAAGTGCACCCCTATGGCAACTTACAGCTGCAACATTTGGGGATACAAGGAAGGAAAGGACATTCAGGGTGCTAAAGACAAGTTTTTATGTAAGCTCTTGGCAGTCCTGCCCTCCACCCCTGCATATATATTACATGAAGAAGTAGGGGTGGGATATATATCGGATCAGATAGCGGTAGCCCCCTTGTTGCGCTGGCTGAGAGTCTGGGCAAGCCCTATTATTAATTTAAATCAAATAATAATTACTGACTGTCTAGCGTTAGATAGAGTCGAGCACATCCCCTGGCTAAAGTATTTCATGGATCTGACGGAATGGTTAGGCTACCCTGATTTATACTGCAGTCCTAAATCTTTGGATAAATTCAAAATCAGAACTATTAAACAACAGTTCCTGGTAAGCGCCAGGGACTCAGGGAAGAAAAGGAGTTGGCAAAACCAACGGTGAGAGGATATGTTACATTATCTCTGTACAACCAAGTTCAACCATATCTACTCATCGTTGGTAACAACTTCCATCGTTTTGTACTAACCAGATTCCGTTTGCAATTGGTCCCCTGGCTCTTGGCTGTTCCCCAAGGTTTTTCAAAATCTGGCACTTTAAAACCTTGTCTTTGTGACAATTTCTCTGAGCAGGATACTCTTCATTTTATTTTTTTCTGTGATTATTATGTTTTATTATGCAAGAGGTTTATATTTCCATTACTCAGAGACTGTCATTTTACCCAAGTCAGGCCCGCTCTACTGTACCTCCAAATGCTATCTTCCCCCATGGTATGTTTTTGGGTTGCAAGCTTTTTAACAGGAGCCATTAGGTGCAGGAAAAAACTGATATTTTAACTGTTATTAGCCTTTATCTTCTTTTATTGTAGGGTCCATTTCGTGTCAATATTGGGGTTTTGACATATTTGTCTATTGTATTTGATTGTATCTGATCTTTGCACTTTACATGATGTTTTTGCCTTATCATTTACTTAGAACTTGGCCCTCTGACTGATTTTAAGAATGTTTTTATCCCAATTCTTTTTAAAAAGGGTTTTAAAGTTTGTCGATGAAATGTATTTGCTTGACATGTTTACTTTTATGGCATTGAGTTGCCGAATAAAGTATTTTTAATGATGATGATGAGTGGCTGGCAGTGTGCAGCAGCCCAGGACCTGAAAAAATAAACTAATGATGCGTGTTTAGGCTGTGTGCATTAATTGTTTAACATAAAACAGTAAAACACTTTGCTTTTATTTTGGCAGTGCCAGCTAAACTAAAGGGGGCAGAGCCCCGACGGCCTCAATGAGAAACTGCTGCTGTTCATTATCTTCTTGTTATCTACTTCTTCCATCACATCAATGAAATCATCAAATGTCTATATCCAGGCCATCCATCTGACACCAATATTAAACTTTTTGGCAGCATAAAATGGCGGTGGTGGTCAAGAATGCAGCGGCATTGTAACCATTTATGAGATTGGCTGACATTGAGGGTGGAGTTCCTTCCGACATCTTCGGCTGTCTGCTAGGAGCTGCTTCATCCATACCATCTCTAAGGTCCTGTGCTATTCTGGCATCTGGGTGAATTTGGACAACTCCCTCTTAGTCTTCATGGGAGCCCTTTGCTTTTTGGAGACCTTGGGAGTTGTTCTGAGCCACCACCCAGCAGCTTTGCAGGTGGGCTGCTTTGGGTATGGACAGCTCCGCAAACACAACCCTGGGTGCTTTCTCTGTGTTTACCTCCCCCAGCGCAGTAGTACAATGGCACTCTTTACTCAGTGCTGGCAAGTAAATGACCGTTTCTTTTATCACTTTGTCTTTAGGCATCTCTTTGTGCAGCCTGACAGTTGGTTTATCTCTGCTTTGCAGCGCTTTTGTTTGCAGTGTTATCTTGCACTTTACTGCTCTTTCAAATCCTGGTTGCTTCCGCTTATAGCGTTGTTACTCCATATGAATGTATAGCTTTGAGAGTTGCATAGTCGCACAGTACCTCTTTGTCTGCCCTTCCCAGCAGGTTCTCAGCCACCGATGTGTACATTTCTTAGAGAAGCTTTCATTAACTTCAAAAGCTTTACACAGAACTGGGGCTGCGCTTTGACTCCACATATGCTAAATGTCGATTCCAGACTTCGACGGAGGCTCACATGGCATGCACGAGCAGTTTGCTGGGCCACGGCAAACCCTCTGAGAGAGAACAGTCGATCTTTGGGTTACTTATCCCCAGTGCTTTATTTGTAAAATAATAGGTGCCGGTGCTCAAAGCGCTGCTCAGACACCCACGGCTGGTGCTATAAAATATCAGAGTGCGAATAGCAAGGGTGCACAGTCCTAAATCCACTACCAGTCACTCCCTGCTGTGTGATCTCACTCCTCACTCTCAAAGGTTCCTGCTTTCTCCCTTGGTGACGGATTTTCTGTGTTTCTTTTCCTCCGTCTTTTTGTTTTGTTTGTTTTTCCCTCTGTTGGCCTCAGGAAGTGTCTGATGTGCTGAAATAAGTGCCGGTCCCCAAAAATAAGCGCTGGTGCCCCACACCGGCAAACCCCAGCTCAAATTAAGCACTGCCTATCTCATCGCCAGTTGTAGCATCCTCCTGAGCCAGGGTACTCGCCAATGACTATGCCACACATGGAGCTTAGTATAAAACGTCTTTATTCTTCTGTGTGTAACCACAAACTCAACATTCTAAACCTGCATTCAATTCACTGCGCTCTAATGCTTACATCACAGTTAAATTAATTCCTATTTGTAAAGCGCAAACCTATCACCCCTTCAGAGTTTCAAGGCGCTGGCGGCCGTCGGGGAGATTAAGTGAGCTATTGCCCAGAGTCACATGATGCTAAGCTGAGCTGCCGCTGCCGCCGGCCCCGGGGATCAAACTGTGAGCCTCACGCTCCAGAGTCAGCTGCTCTGGCCACTGCACCACACCTCTCACCTTCTAGTTCTATGGAGTCCATCAGGAGCCACAAAGGTTCTGTAATTACAGCTCACACAACACTACACTCTGCACCAAAGGTCAGATCACCAAAGATTATTTGGTAATACGTCACTCCCATCCTCCTCTCTACTTGATGGTTGCTTGCACAGATAACTACAGACCAGATCGCTCTCCTCACATCGCTCTCTTTCTTGAAGCTTTCATATTTTACTGTAGAATCAGGGCATCACTCATTCACCTTCATTGGATACTTGGAATTTCAATCACACATAGTGATACTAGAGCGCCCCAGGCTCTGAGGGGCACTCTGCAGCCCATTTGCAGCTGTATATCAGTGTCTAATGAGGTGATGAGGGCCCATTTTGCTTGCTTGCTTTAGGGCCCCTTACATCCTTACTACGCCACTGTAAACCTGCTGACTTCTACCACGTGCTGATGCAAGCTATTAACTGCTGTGAGACACCCAAGCACCACCTACATTAGTCCATATTTTCACTGAACGCTATTGGCCTGACGCATTACATTCAAACCAAAAACGTACTCTCATACCTGGCCTTGAAATACATCCACAGACATTACTAAAAGAAACCCATCCCTCAACCAGAGAGATGCAGCCTTTAAGAAGAGATTTGGTGGGCACTGCCATGCATGCCTGCAGGATATCAGTGGCTGCCCAAATCCCTGCATGCTCCCCAGCTTCAGAAAAGGAGATGTTGCGTTTCTTGACACCAAATCTTTAATGATGAAGATAATAGATCTTAACCAGTAGATCTGGATAGATGCTGAGGAATCATGCCTTTCATATGCTTTCTTTGCAAGGTTCAACACAGGTAGTAGGCTCTGCTCACACAGCTCGTAGGCCTAATTCAGACTTCTTACCTGGCCTCTTCAGGCTTGCTACTGATGTTGACAGGTCCAAATTGGTGATTAGGGGAGATTGGAACTCGGCTCCAGATCCAATCTTGGACAGACCAGAAAAATCCAATGTTGGAGGTAGAGGCAAGGGCTTTTGAGATTGATAAAGATCCCCTGCACGGCTCTGGAGAGCATATACCACTGCCTTGGGCTCATCATCGCAAGCTCTGAAGATTTCTTAACCCAGCATCAAGAATGCACAACAATCATACATGCGCACTTGGGGCCTGTTTGTGACATTCTTTGCTGCCCAGAGCCAGGCTCTGTACTCTGGAGGGGCTCACCATGTGATCCCTGCTTTTCGTGGGTGACCACTATTAGATTGCCAGACTGATAGTGATGGAGGGGTAAGATCATAGTAGCAAGACTGGCTTTTTGTTTTACCTATCTATGGTAGGGACAGTTGCTCTGCTGAGTCTTTTGCCCAGCCATGTGAGGCATGGATTTTGCTTGTGTATATATTAGTTCTATTCATAGAGGATGTGTGTATGTCTCGTGGATACAGCCACAATGGAATACATTTTGTTTTCCAATATCTAAGTAGTACCTACAGTGGAGAGAACCTCAGACAGCAACATAAATTTCAGGGCTTCACTAGGGCATACCTTACCTTGTAGTATGCTAGACTTTTGTGTGTAGAGAAGAGACAATAGAGGGCCTGTTTGAAGCTTAAGCTGCCCTTTCCTGACCTATTCGTTATTGGATTAACTATCCACAAGAAATTAACAGATAGGGACAGTCTCTCTACAAATATATATTTATATAAACGTGTGTGTGTGTTTATACATATATGGATGTGTATATATAGTAATATTGTATAACATAATATTCAAAAAGCATGTACTAAAAATATTATGCACATTTAAAAAATGCTAAAATGAAAATAAATAATGTAAAATAAAAAAAACAAATATTAATATAAATTCTCTTTTACCAATATTAAGAAAAGTGTTAGACTCTGAAAATATCAGATATAATATTCCCACTCTGGTTTATGCATGTTAGATTTGGGGGTCTCTAGTTGGCAGAGGTAGGTACCTTTGTCCAAATAGGGACCCTTGAGTCTAGTCAGGGAAAGTAGGTACACTCCTGAAATAACCCCTGCTCACCCTCTTGGTAGCTTGGCACGAGCAGACAGGCCTAGTTCAGAGGCAGTGTGTAAAGCATTTGTGAACACCTACAGTAATCAAGTGACAACACTACAAATGAACACCACACAGGTTGTATATTTTTAAAAATAAGAATATTTTATATAGATTTACCACAAGACCATAAACGACAAAGATAATCCACAATACTGTTCAAAAGATAGAGTTCTTAAAAATGCTTAAATCAAGGTGCTGTACGAGTCGGTAGCCTCCTCCGGCTACTGCGATGTCAAGAATACACAGAGTCTAACAAATCCAGCTGACCGCGTCGAGACGGGC
This sequence comes from Calotriton arnoldi, assembly GCA_963921515.1. NCBI lineage: Eukaryota > Metazoa > Chordata > Amphibia > Caudata > Salamandridae > Calotriton > Calotriton arnoldi. The sequence continues at coordinate 2,131,466 of CAWUFW010002132.1, read as the reverse complement.
CAACACAGCGTAGACAGACTCGGTCACAGTACCTTTTACTTGAAGCGGCAGGCACGGGCGTGCGAGCCGGATGGCTGTACGTCGCGGTCGCGATGCAAAATGGAAGCGTTTGCAGGACGCGTTGTCCCTCGATGCGGTGCAGGCAGCGGCTCGTTGACGTCGTCGAGACGGAGTCGGTGAGACCAGGGCCGTGCGTTGCAGGGCGAGACGGTGCTTCGATGCGGTGCTGGCAGGTTACGGTGCGGCGACGGAGCCGGATTCGGGAGCTGGCGTCGATCAGTCCGGACAGCGGTGCGAGTCGGGCGGAGCGTCGCGAAGCGTGCGAGCGGTGCCCAACTCCGGTGCGGTCACAGGACTCAAACCCAGCAGCAGTGACCGTGTCGGTCGGACCAGTTCGTTTCGGCGTAGCAGGACGCGTTGTCCCTCGATGCGGTGCAGGCAGCGGCTCGTTGACGGAGTCGGTGAGACCAGGGCCGTGCGTTGCAGGGCGAGACGGTGCTTCGATGCGGTGCTTACAGGACACCGAGCCGGTCGTCAGAGTCGGTCACAGCTCCCTAACCCTGTAGCCACTGAAACAGCGCTTCCAGCAGCAATTCACAAGGCTGGTGAAGTCCACTGGTCCTGGGACTTCGGTCAGGGGGCAAGCTCTCTTTCAAGCCCTTGGAGATCCTTCACAAGTTGATGAAAGTCACAGCAAAGCAAAAGTTCCTTTCTCCTTTCTTTGGCAGTCAGGCAAACCACTGCAGGCCAATCCCCCAAGCAGCACTTCAGGCTTAGGAATAGTCTCTCCTCAGTTTCTTCTTGGTTCCGCTCCTCAGCAAAGGTTTCTTCTTGTTCCCAAAAAGTGATCTAATTTTCCTGGGGTCTGGGTGCCCCTCTTATACCCTGATTCTCTTTGTTCTCTGGAGGCAGAGAGGCCTTTGCCTAGCTTAAACCAGTTCTGTGCAGCTTTGGAGCACTCTGTGTACATGACTCCTTCTTTCCTTTCAGAATGTGGGGCAGGGTACTCAGACGCCCGGCAGGAGGTGGAGCCAGCATTGTGGCAGGCAGGCACAGCCCTATTCAGACCCAGATGCAACTCCTCCCTCCACTCTGGATGCAGATCTCTCTATTCAGCCCTGGGCTACCTCACCCTGTCTCCTGTGGCCACCCCCAGCCCCTGTCACGCACAAACCAGACACACAATACACAAGCTGGCAGAGGCAGGCTGGATAGTTAGGCAAGAAAATACCCACTTTCTAAAAGTGGTATTTTCAAACACAGAATGTTAAAACCAACTTCACTAAAAGATGTATTTTATCATTCTGAGTTCAGGCATACTAAACTCGAATTTCTACCTAGTTCCCTGAGTCAGTTTAGGATTATAAGATGTTATAACCAAACTGCCCATTCTGGCCTATGGGGAACAGGTGGCCTTGCAATAGTGAAAAAACGAAAATGGCTGTAATTCACTATTAGGACATGCCACACACACCAGGCATGTCCCACCTTATCCTTACAATGCACCCTGCCCGTAGGCCTACCATAGGGGTGTCTGATATGGAGAAAAGGGAAGGTTTGGGGACTGGTAGGTGGGTGCACTTACCAAGTCGACATGGCAGTCACAGACTGCACACAGGCTCTGCAATGGCAGGCCTGAGACACACTTTACAAGCTACTTCTGTGGGTGGCACAACCAGTGCTGCAAGCCCACCAGCAGCATTTGATTTACAAGCCCTGGGCACACTCAGTGCACTGTACTAGGGTCTGACAGTAATTCAAATAAGCCAAACATGGAGTCACTAATTCACATCACAATTTACAATAGGGAGCACTTGCACTTTGGCACTGATTAGCAGTGGCAAAGTGCCCATGAGCATCTAGTCCAGCAAAAACATATCGACAACAGTGGAGGCATTATGAAAAAATGGAAGGGAGACCCACGCCAAGGATGCCAGGTCTAACACGTGTCCCCTCCAGCTGAAATGTGGGGAGAACTATCCTACCCCTAGGGAGTTCTCATCACTAAGGTGGAAAAATCTGGACAGACCATCAGCATTGGCGTGTTCTGTACCAGGGCGGTGTTTCACCGTAAAGTCCATCCCCTGTAGGGAAATGGACCACCTCAACAGCTTTGGATTCTCACCCCTAATCTGCATCAACCATCTGAGGGGCCTGTGGTCTGTCTGAACCCGGAAGTGAGTCCCAAACAGGTATGGTCTCAGCTTCTTCAGTGCCCAGACCACAGCAAATGCCTCGTGCTCAATAGCACTCCACCTCTGTTCCCGTGGAAGTAACCTCCTACTGATGAAGGCTACAGGTTGGTCTAGGCCCTCCTCATTGATCTGTGATAGAACAGCCCCTACACCATGCTCTGAAGCGTCTGTCTGCACAATGAACTCATTGGAGAAGTTGGGTGCCTGGAGCACAGGCGCCGTGCACATGGCAGTCTTCAAGGTGTCAAAAGCTTTTTGACAGACGTCAGTCCAAATCACTCTCCTGGGCTGCTTCCTGGAAGTCAGCTCTGTCAAGGGGGCAACAATGCTGCCATACCCCTTGACGAATCTCCTGTAATACCCGGTGAGTCCTAGGAAGGCTCTCACCTCTGTCTGGGTCTTGGGGGGCCCCCAAGCCAGAATGGTATCAATTTTTGGTTGGAGGGGCGCCACCTGGCCGCTCCCAACCTGGTGTCCCAAGTACACCACGGAACCCTGCCCGATCTGGCACTTACTTGCCTTGATCGTGAGGCCTGCCCTCCGCAGCGCCATCAACACTTCCCAGAGGTGGCGCAGATGTTCTTTCCAACTGGCGCTGAACACTGCGATGTCATCCAGGTAGGCGGCACTGAAATCCTCCAGTCCAACCAACACCTGGTTGACCAACCTCTGAAAGGTGGCAGGGGCATTCTTCATCCCAAAGGGCATCACCCAGAACTGGTAGTGCCCATCTGGTGTGGAGAATGCTGACCTCTCTTTTGCCCCATCCGTCAAGGCGATCTGCCAGTACCCAGACGTTAAATCAAACGTGCTGAGGTACCGCGCAGCCCCTAACCGATCTATGAGCTCATCAGCTCTGGGGATGGGGTGTGCGTCAGTCCTGGTGACGGAATTGAGTCCCCTGTAGTCCACACAGAACCGAAGTTCTGGTGTGGCACCAGGCGCGGCAGCCTTTGGAACCAAGACCACTGGGCTGGCCCAAGGGCTGTTAGAGGACTCAATCACCCCTAGCGCAAACATCTTGGAGACCTCCTCCTTGATGCAGGCTCTGACCCTGTCAGTCACCCTGTAAGCCTTGTGCTTCACAGGAAGACTGTCCCCAGTGTCCACATCATGGACGCACCAATGAGTGACTCTGGGAACCAGGGAGAACCGGTCAGGGAACTGTCCCAACAGCTGGCGACAGTCACCCTGCTGCTCAGGTGTGAGGGAGGTAGAGAGGTTTACTCCCTCCACTGATCCATCTTGCTCTCGGGCTGACAGGAGGTCAGGAAGAGGCTCGGTCTCCTCCTCCACCCCATCATCTGTAGCTAAGAGCATGCCCACTTGGGACCTCTCCAAGTGGGGCTTCAGGCGGTTCACATGCAGGACCCGCAAGGGGTTCCTGGGAGACTGCAAGTCCACCAAATAGGTAACTGGACTCTTGCGCTCCACCACCGTAAAAGGGCCGGTCCACCTATCCTGGAGCGCACAAGGCTCCACTGGGGCCATGACCCACACTTTCTGACCAGGCTGAAGCTCTACCAGAGTGGCATTCTGGTCGTACCACCGCTTCATCTCCTCCTGGCTGGCTTCCAGATTTGCCTCAGCAAGTTCTCTGAAACGCCTAGTCTGGTTCCTGAAGGCCAGCATGTAACTGTATACATCCTGGGGAGGTTTCCTGGGAGATTGCTCCCAGCCTTCCTTGACCAAACTCAGAGGTCCTCGCACCGGTTGTCCATAGAGGAGCTCAAAGGGGCTGAACCCTAGAGACTTCTGTGGCACCTCCCGGTATGCAAACAACAGGCAAGGTAAGAGGACGTCCCATTTATGCCTCATGGGTTCGTCCAGACCCATAATCATGCCCATTTCCTTGAGGGTGGTAAGGAGTGGTGAACTTGTAAGTTACACCGCACTCCTGCCACAGGGACTTCATGTACTTGGACACGAAGTTGGTACCTCTGTCAGACACCACCTCTTGAGGGAATCCCACACGTGAGAAAATTCCCATCAGTGCCCGTCCCACCACGGGGGCCGTCACTGTCCTCAGAGGGATGGCTTCAGGGTACCGGGTGGCATGGTCCACCAAGACCAGGATAAACCTGTTGCCCATGGCTGTCTTGGGGTCCAGTGGCCCCACAATGTCAATACCCACCCGTTCAAAGGGGGTGCTGACCACAGGGAATGGCTGGAGAGGAGCCTTGTGCTTCCTCCCACTTTTTCCACCTGCCTGGAAAGTCTGGCAGGTCCTGCAGTGAGTGGCGACACTCCTGCGCATCTGGGGCCAAAAGAAATGGGTGACAAGCCTTTCAAAGGTCTTGTCCTGCCCCAGATGTCCTGCTAACGGTACATCATGAGCCAACCCCAGTAGGAAGGTTCTGAAGCGCTGGGGTACCACCAGCACACGGGCTGACCCAGGCTCAGCAACCTTAGGCTCTGAATACAGGAGACCATTCTCCCAGTAAATCCAATGTGATCCAGACTGATCACCTGCTGCCTGGTCTGTGGCCTGTTGCCTCAGACCCACAAGAGAAGGGCATGCGTTCTGCTCCTCGCAGAACTCCTCCCTGGAGGGTCCTCCTTCTTGCTGGCAATGGGTCAGCTCAGGTAGGTCCCCCAGTTCAGCTACCTGTTCCCCTGTAGGCTCCAGGGCATCCCCATCAGGGTCTGCCTCCTCCTGGACCGTGGGAACTTCGGGGGCCGGTTTCCCGCGCCCCCTGCCTCCTCTCTCTCCGGCAGGCACCTGGGCCTCCCTCTCAGGCTCCAGGTCCTCTTGAACACCTTTAGCTGCCATTGACCGGGTGGTCACACATGCCCAATCAGGCAAGCCCAACATTTCTAAATGTGCACTCCGCTCCACCTTAGCCCAAGGTGAGCTCTCCAAATCGTTCCCTAACAAACAGTCAACAGGCATGGCTGGCCTCACAGCTACTTGAAGAGTACCCGAGACCCCCCCACACTGAAAGGGAACCTGAGCCACCTTGCAGTGACTCTCTGTGTTGTCAGCGGCAACAACTGGATAGAATGCATCTGGGACAACCTGCTCTTTAGACACCAGGTGACACTTGACAGCTGTCACACTGGCTCCTGTGTCTCTCAGAGCCTCCACCCTATGGCCATTGATGGTCACCCACTGCCTGTACTTTTTAGTGTTCTCAGGCAGCTGAATCCTAGGGAACATCTCAGAGTCTCCTAATGAGACAAGGGAAAACACTGTGGGATCCCCCCCACCTTGGGCACCCAACTCCTCCCCCAGGGCTACACTAGCCAACTGCCGGGGGGCTGCACCAGAGGGTGCTGGTTTTCCAAACAAAGGGCAACAAGGATCATTTGCCTTGTGGCCAGGGGCGCCACACTTGTAACACACCAGTGGTCCCTGGTGAACAGGGGGGCCTGTCAGGGCCACTGGCTTCTTCTCAGGGGGAGGCTGGGAACCTTTCCCTGGGTTCCCTTGGGGTCTACTTTGGGGCCCTTTATGGAACTCCCTCTGTTTACCCTTGTCCCCCCCACTCTTCTGCTGGGGACCCTGCCCACCCTTGGCGGAGTCTCCCACGTGACCCTTGTGGACCCGGGTACTCACCCAGCGGTCTGCCTCCTCAGCAAGCTGCCTAGGGTTAGTCAGCTTACTATCAATCAGGTGCTGGCGTAGCTCAGGAAAACAATTACTGGACAAGTGCTCCCATGCAATCAAATTAAAGAGCGCCTGAAAATCAGTCGCTTTGCTACCCTTCACCCAACCATCCAATGCTCTGCAAAAAAAGTCACGTATTCAACCCAGGTACTGCCTTCAATCTTCTTACAGTTCCTGAACCTCTGCCTATAAAGCTCAGGGGTCAAACCATATCTAGACATTAATGCTTCCTTCATGTGGCTGTATGAATTGCAGACTTCAGAGGGCAAGTCCAACAAGGTATCCCGCCTTTCACTAAGGAACCGACCCCACAACCCCGCTCCCCAATCCTTCTCAGGGACCCGGTGGGAAGTCATGGCTACCTCATAGGCCCTAAACCATTGCCCAATATCATCATTCTTAAAAAATTCCTTCACCACATCTTTGGGAATATACACCCTAGGTTCAACAGGCATGGACGGTGTGCTGCCACCAGAGGGAGTAATCTCTAAGCTTTTGGCCTTCAATTCCAACTCCCTCAAAACCTTCTCATGTTCAAACTGCATTTTCTTTTCTTCTAGGGCTAATTTCGTAGTTTGCAATTCAAATTCTAACTGCCCATTCAGCTTGAGCTTGGTCAGCTCCATTTCGTGCATCCTACTCTCTTTCCTGTCCTCCAACTCTTCTGGAGACAGACCTCTGGCAGAAACACTGCTACCTACTGGGGAAGGTGGTCTTCCAGCCCCTAGACCCAATAGCCCCTCCAGCTGCCCTTCTGCATTCTCAGCCCCTTCCACAGGGGCACTCCTTGATTCGACCCAGGCCCTCGGCGCCTTTTGGAGGTCCTCCTTCCTGGAGAGCCCGGTCATGGACACTTTAAACTTTTTGCAGAAATGCTTGAGCTGCTTGAGGGTGTAGCATTCTAGCCTCTCCTCTTCCCAATCACACTCAACAGAGGCTACTGATGCTGGTTTCTCCATGGTGATTAAACTTGGCAGTTGCAAAAATAGAAAATCCCCAAAAAAATGCTATCAAAGAGTATGCGGATGCGTTTTGGTCTGCACTCACTAAGTAGTGTTCACCAATTACTGTACATGAGTCACAAATGCAAGTCCAGAATCCTCACCGCTGACCACTAATGTTAGATTTGGGGGTCTCTAGTTGGCAGAGGTAGGTACCTTTGTCCAAATAGGGACCCTTGAGTCTAGTCAGGGAAAGTAGGTACACTCCTGAAATAACCCCTGCTCACCCTCTTGGTAGCTTGGCACGAGCAGACAGGCCTAGTTCAGAGGCAGTGTGTAAAGCATTTGTGAACACCTACAGTAATCAAGTGACAACACTACAAATGGACACCACACAGGTTGTATATTTTTAAAAATAAGAATATTTTATATAGATTTACCACAAGACCATAAACGACAAAGATAATCTACAATACTGTTCAAAAGATAGAGTTCTTAAAAATGCTTAAATCAAGGTGCTGTACGAGTCGGTAGCCTCCTCCGGCTACTGCGATGTCAAGAATACACAGAGTCTAACAAATCCAGCTGACCGCGTCAAGACGGGCCAACACAGCGTAGACAGACTCGGTCACAGTACCTTTTACTTGAAGTGGCAGGCACGGGCGTGCGAGCCGGATGGCTGTACGTCGTGGTCGCGATGCAAAATGGAAGCGTTTGCAGGACGCGTTGTCCCTCGATGCAGTGCAGGCAGCAGCTCGTTGACGTCGTCGAGACGGAGTCGGTGAGACCACGGCCGTGCATTGCAGGGCGAGACGGTGCTTCGATGCGGTGCTGGCAGGTTATGGTGCGGCGACGGAGCCGGATTCGGGAGCTGGCGTCGATCAGTCCGGACAGCGGTGCGAGTCGGGCGGTGTGTCGCGAAGCGTGCGAGCGGTGCCCAACTCCGGTGCGGTCACAGGACTCAAACCCAGCAGCAGTGACCATGTCGGTCAGACCAGTTCGTTTCGGCGTAGCGAAGCCTTGCAGGACGCGTTGTCCCTCGATGCGGTGCAGGCAGCGGCTCGTTGACGGAGTCGGTGAGACCAGGGTCGTGCGTTGCAGGGCGAGACGGTGCTTCGATGCGGTGCTTATAGGACACCGAGCCGGTCGTCAGAGTCGGTCACAGCTCCCTAACCCTGTAGCCACTGAAACAGCGTTTCCAGCAGCAATTCACAAGGCTGGTGAAGTCCACTGGTCCTGGGACTTCGGTCAGGGGGCAAGCTCTCTGTCAAGCCCTTGGAGATCCTTCACAAGTTGATGAAAGTCACAGCAAAGCAAAAGTTCCTTTCTCCTTTCTTTGGCAGTCAGGCAAACCACTGCAGGCCAATCCCCCAAGCAGCACTTCAGGCTTAGGGATAGTCTCTCCTCAGTTTCTTCTTGGTTCCGCTCCTCAGCAAAGGTTTCTTCTTGTTCCCAAAAAGTGATCTAATTTTCCTGGGGTCTGGGTGCCCCTCTTATACCCTGATTCTCTTTGTTCTCTGGAGGCAGAGAGGCCTTTGCCTAGCTTAAACCACTTCTGTGCAGCTTTGGAGCACTCTGTGTACATGACACCTTCTTTCCTTTCAGAATGTGGGGCAGGGTACTCAGACGCCCGGCAGGAGGTGGAGCCAGCATTGTGGCAGGCAGGCACAGCCCTATTCAGACCCAGATGCAACTCCTCCCTCCACTCTGGATGCAGATCTCTCTATTCAGCCCTGGGCTGCCTCACCCTGTCTCCTGTGGCCACCCCCAGCCCCTGTCACGCACAAACCAGACACACAATACACAAGCTGGCAGAGGCAGGCTGGATAGTTAGGCAAGAAAATACCCACTTTCTAAAAGTGGTATTTTCAAACACAGAATGTTAAAACCAACTTCACTAAAAGATGTATTTTATCATTCTGAGTTCAGGCATACTAAACTCGAATTTCTACCTAGTTCCCTGAGTCAGTTTAGGATTATAAGATGTTATAATCAAACTGCCCATTCTGGCCCATGGGGAACAGGTAGCCTTGCAATAGTGAAAAACGAAAATGGCTGTAATTCACTATTAGGACATGCCACACACACCAGGCATGTCCCACCTTATCCTTACAATGCACCCTGCCCGTAGGCCTACCATAGGGGTGTCTGATATGAAGAAAAGGGAAGGTTTGGGGACTGGTAGGTGGGTGCACTTACCAAGTCGACCTGGCAGTCACAGACTGCACACAGGCTCTGCAATGGCAGGCCTGAGACACACTTTACAAGCTACTTCTGTGGGTGGCACAACCAGTGCTGCAAGCCCACCAGCAGCATTTGATTTACAAGCCCTGGGCACACTCAGTGCACTGTACTAGGGTCTGACAGTAATTCAAATAAGCCAAACATGGAGTCACTAATTCACATCACAATTTACAATAGGGAGCACTCGCACTTTGGCACTGATTAGCAGTGGCAAAGTGCCCATGAGCATCTAGTCCAGCAAAAACATATCGACAACAGTGGAGGCATTATGAAAAAATGGAAGGGAGACCCACGCCAAGGATGCCAGGTCTAACAATGCAACAATAGGGAAATTGTTGGACTTTGGAGGGGTTAGATTTACTATTCCCACTCTGATCTAAACAACAGTAGGGAAGGCGTTGTACTTCAAAGTGGTTAAAATTACTACTCCTATTACAGTCGTCTAAGCAACAGTAGGGAAACCACTGGACTTTGGAGGATTTAGATTTACTATTATCTCTCCAGTATAAACAACAATAGAGAAAGTGTTTGACTTCAGAGGCGTTAGATTTACTACTCCTATTGCCTCCCGGTCCCTCAAGTCCTCGTCCCATTCCTTAACAAAGTGGAGATGACCATCAGAAAAAAAGAGCAGGAGAATCCTGGGATACCTAAACCCACCCCCTCCCACTGGGAGTACATAAGCTGTACTATCCCAGCATTCAGCCTGTTCTTTCTTTCTGAATGGGAAGTGGATTTGCTGGTTCTTACCTGCTGAAGCCTTCTTGGATGTCTCATCGGGCTGCTGGGCTGTCCTCGACGTCCTGTTCCGCGGTCTCCTGGCCTGCCGGGCTTGCCGGGAGCCGCGTTGTTGGGCGGCCGGTCCTTTGTGGCTGGGGCGCCGTTCCTCCCGGTCTGTTCCGGGTTGAATTCCGCGTCTTCCTATGGCTGGGCCGGTCAGGAAGACGCACTGCTGCTGCTGCTTGGGTCACCCCGGGCCGATCTTGGAGGTGCCCCTGTTGTTGCTGGATGCCGGTTGGGGCTGCATTTCGGCCTTTTCCTCCCTGGACGCTGCATGAACACCTGGGGGTGCCGGTTGCTCCTGTTTTTGCCCTTTGCTCGGCACTCATTGGTAGATGGCGTCTGGGCTGGTGGTTGGGGGTCAGTCACTGTGTGGTGGTGTTTGACTGCCCCCCGTGGTGAGTACCGCATAGTGGTTTCTTTTCCATGCTATGCTGCCTCTACTGCTGTGCTGCTTTTATGGCCTTCCTGTGCTGTTTCTTGCATGTTCTCAGCCCCTTTTTTGCAGGTCAGTCTGTGCCGCTATGCGGATGATGGGGTGTCACTAGGCGCAGTGCTGGTCGTCTGGGGCTGCCTGCCTGGTGGCTTTGCCCTTTGTGCACCCTCGGTCCCTGGCGGGGTCCTGTCTAGGGTTGTCCTGGGTGCTTGGGGCAGTTCTTCGGTTGTTCTGTCTCGGTGTGCTCCGGTGGTGCTTTTCTTCCAGTGCGTGGTCTCCTCCTGGTGGCGTGCTGTTTCCTGGGCTCCCTTCGGCGGCTTGCTGCCTTTCTGCCCTGTTGGTTCCTGCCCTTGTCTGCTGTGCGGTATTCGGCGGGGTCGGGCATGGTGGGTTTCTGGTTGGGTGCCCGCCTGTGCGTCCCGGGTGCAGTGGGCTTTGCAGTGTGCGTTTTACTGGCCTACGGCCTTTCCTCCCTGCTGGCCCCTGGTCGTGTCTGCTCTTGGTCCATGAGCAGGTTCAGGCCTGGTTCGTGCCTGTCTGGGTGCCGGCCCGGGGCTTCCGGTTGCTGTACGCTCCTTGGTTCATTCATGGGATGTTTGCCTGGCCCCTGTTCGGGGGTGCCTTGCTTCTTCTTGGCCCCTTCCTTGGTATCACTGTGGTTGTTGGCCTTTGTATGTCCCATTGGTTGGTGTGTGCGTCTTTGTTGGTTCCTCTCTCTCTCTTGGTTGAGGGGGTTCCGGTTCCCCTTCCCTGGGGATGGCTGCTCGGGGCAGGCGGTGGGTTGGCTGTTCCCCTGCCCCGATGGTGGGTGCCCTGTTGCGGTTGCCTTCCGGTTCTGGGTCCCTGTCCTTTGGGGTTCCCTGCCTCCTGGTTGCTGGGTTTTGCGTTTCTGCCTGTTGCCTGGGTTGGCAGTTTGTGGGGCTCCTGCCCCTGGCTTTTTTTTCTTCTTTTTTTACTGTGGCTGGGTTGCTTCTGGCGTCCTGCGTCGGGCCCTTGGGGTTTCCGGCCTCCCTGTTGCTTGGGTTCCGTTGTTGCTGGGGGGGGTGGAGGGGGGTGTTGTGCCCTCCCTCTGTCCTGGCGGGGCCCTTGACCTTGGTTGGCTGTTGGCTCCGGGGCTGTGCTGGTGGTGCCCCTGGTGGGCCTTCTGGCTGGCGTTGGTGTTTGCCTGTTGCCTAGTGCTGGGTTGTGTTGCGCTTGGCTGGCTGGTGGGGTTTGGTTTTCCTGATGTGGTTTCCTTTTCCCCTCTTGTGTTTCTTTTTGTGGCTTGGTCCGCTTTTTGGGGTCCTTTGCCTCTCGGCTGCCGGTTCCTTTGCCGCCTGTGGTGGCTGGGGGTTGTGGGTCTTCCTTGGCTTCTTCCTGGGTGACTCCTTGGTTCTTGGGTGTGCGGCTCCTGTGCCCCGCCCTGTCTGCCGGTTTGGTCCTTGTGGTTCCGCCTGCCCTGCGGCCTTTCCGCCCTGCCGGTTCTTGTTCCCCGCTGCTCTCAATGTTTGTGCCTGTCTGGGTATCCTCCTCGCCGTGCCTGGTCCTGTCCGTGGCTGGTGGGTGTGTTGGTGGGGCGGCCGGTTTTGGGCCTGGTGTGTGGGCCGCGTTGCGGCTTTCCAGCTCCTCCTTGTCTGCCTTGTGGTTTCTGGCTGGCTTTGCCTCGGCTCTGGGGCCGTGGCTTTCCCCTTCCGGCCTGTCGTTTGGGCTTGGGCCTTTCTGGCTCTGGTGTAGGGCTGGTTTTGGGCCTGTGGTGTCTCTGGTCCTTGCTCTTTTGTTGGCTCTGCGGTTCTTGGGTCGGCCGGTGTTTGGTCTCCCCTTCTTCTTTCCGATCCCGCTCCCCTCGATGGGTTGTGCGCCTTTGGGTTCTCCGGGCGCCTCTCCTTTGGATTTTCGTGGTGCCTGGGGTCTTCCGGTGTGTTGTTGGGTCCTCGGCTTTGCCTCTGTTGGGTTTTGGCCTTGCTGTGCCTGTGTTTGGCCACTCGTTTGCCTGTGCGGGTGGGTTGCTGGTGCCTTCTCTGCTTGGTTGTGTCCGGCTTTTGGCTGTGGGGCCCCTGGTTGCTTCGGGGTCGCCTTTGGATCCCTGCCTGGGTCCCTTCCTGGCCGCTCTTTCTCTGGTGCCTTGGCGCCTTGTTTCGGTGGGGCTCTTTTGGCCTCTTGGTGGTCGGTGGTCCTGTGCCTGGTGTTCCTGGGTCCTGGGCTGGCCTTCTGTCCTTTTCCTGTGCCCCTCCTTTGTGCCTGGCTGTTGCGCTGGGGCCGTTGTGGGGGTTGACATGTGTGGGCTGCCGGGCTCCCTCCCTGTCTTCCTGCTGCTTCTCCTCCCTGTGTGGCCTGGCTGTGGCTGGCTCCTGTGCCTTTCCCTGTGCCCCTTCTTGGTTGGGGGTTTTGGGGTTGGGTCATTTGGCCCTATGAGTCTCCTTCCGGCCCCTGGGGGCACCGTGTTGGGGGCCTCCTGTCTGGCTGGCCTGTCTGTTCGGTCTGCTGGCTTCTTGGGTGTTTGTATGAGCGCCTGCGGGGTTGGGCTGTGGTCCTCCCTGTCTTTCTCTCCTGTTTTTGCCCTTCTGCGGCTGCTCTTGGGTTTCGCCTTGGGTGGTTCCTTGGTGTCCTCCTTTGTCGTCCTGGCCGATGGGTCGGCTCTTGGTTCGGTGGGGGTTTCCTCCTTCCCGGTTCTGGGGTTTGGTCTTCCCCGGTTCCGTGTTCGGCCCTCTATTGTTGTCTCTCTTGGCTTCCGGACTCTCCCTGGCCTTCGTTGGGCAGGGTGCTGGGTTCGTGTCCTGGTGTCTCCTGCTTTCGGGGTGTGTGCCTCGGGCCTGGCCTGTTGGCCTGTCCCTGTGCCCCAGGTTCTTCTCCGGGTGTGGCGGCCTTTCTGCGGCTCTCCGGTGTCTCTGCTGGGGTTTGCTGCTGGCCGTTCCTGCCCTGTGGCTCTGGGATTTTGGGCCTCTGGGCCCTCTGTTGCCGGTGTTGTCAGCATTGCGAGGGGGGGGGCTTGCTCGTGGTCGCTGCCCCCTCTCTTCCTGGTTGCTCGGTATGCGCCTGTCCTTGGTTGGTCCTCTGGGTCGGTGCCTGCGTTTCTTTCGGGTTCCGTCCTCTTCAGTCTTTGCGGCTCTGCTGGTGGCTTCCCCTGGTGTGTTGGAGTTTGTCCTGTGGTTGGTCGTGTCGTTCCTTGGTCTATTTCCTTTGGTGGGACTTCTTCGGGCTCTTCTTCCTTCCCCTCGGCTTTTTGGTGCGGTCGTTGTGGGTTTGTTCGGCGGGGGTCGCTTTCTTCCCTTGTCTGGGGGGATCGCTCTCTGTCTTTGCTCCTGATGTGTTTGTGTTGGCAGGTGGTGTTTCTGTGCCTTCGGCCGTGCCGCCCTGCACGGGTCTGCTCTCGTCTGCTCAGGCGTTCGGCCGGGTTTGGCCTGGTTTGTCCCTGGTTGGGTGGCTGCCTGGTGGTGCCTGGTGCTGTGGGCTTCGCCCTTGGCTGTTTTCTCCCTGGTTGGTTGCCCTTCCTGGCTTGGTTGTGTCGTGTGGGCGCTTCCCCTTCTTCTAGGCCCCCTTCTGCTGGTTGTTCTGGGGGGGGCGATTGTTTCGGCCCCTCTGGGGGTTCCCTTGGGGCTTGGCTCTGGGTGCTGGGCCTCCTTCTGGCTTGGCCTGGGGTTCTTGTGTCCGTCTTGTTGCGGCCTTGGCTCCTTGCGATGGGTCTTCTTCTGTGGTGGCCTCGTCGCTGTTCTTGCGATCTGTTCCTGGTCCTTTCTTGTTGGGTTATCCTCCTCTGTGGCTGGTGGGGTGGTTCCTGGTGTTGGTTGTCTGCCCCTTGGGTGGCGGCTCCTTGGCTGGGCTCCTTGTATTGGAGTTTTCCTGGTCGTCCCCTGCTCGTTTTGGGGTTTCGGCTCTGTTGGCTTGGTTGGGGGCATGGCTGGTTGTGTGCTCCTGCCTGTGTTTTTCTTTTTCTTGTGGGCTCCCTTTTGCTTCTGTTGGGTGCCGCTTACGGTGTGGTGTACCTGGTGTTGGAGGGTGTCTGGAAGGCCGGGTTGTTTACTTTGGTATTCTCCACTTTGTTAAGGAATGGGACGAGGATTGGAGGGACCGGGAGGTAATGCCTATTACTTACCGGTAATCTTCATTACTCCTGGTCCCGTTGTCCTCGTCCAATTCCTTACACCCCTCCCTCCCTCCTGGACTGGCCGGCCTTCCGGTTGGTGGCTTGGTATTTCAGGCTGAATGCTGGGATAGTACATCTTATGTATTCCCAGTGGGAGGGGGTGGGTTTAGGTATCCCAACATTCTCCTGCTCTTTTTTTCTGTCGTGGAGATGGTCATCTCCACTTTGTTAAGGAATGGGACGAGGACAACGGGACCAGGAGTAATGAAGATTACCGGTAAGTAATAGGGCATTCCACTCTACACAACTGCAGGGAAAGTGTTGGACTTGGAGGTGTTAAATTTACTATTCACACTCCAGTCTAAGAAACAGTAAGGAAAGTATTTGACTTAAAAAGAATAACATACATGAATACACTTTCTATTAATTTATTTCACATTTTTAAACACTTAATACAAAACATTATTAAATGACAGTATTAAAAATGTAACAAATATATTTATTAACAAAAGTAAAAACAAATGTTAACCTATAAGTTAAAAAAGAAATAACGAAAAATAAAATTACATATAATATCCCTTTCACAAAAAAACACAATTATGAAATCAATATTTTCTTATTTAATTTCAGTAAATGCATAAAAACTAAATAAATGTAAATATCAAATAAGATCCCAGAAACAAAATTTCACAAACACTTAACATTAATTTGTTTAATGCAAAATAATGAATATAAAAACATTATACATAATTAATTACCAATTAATAAATTACATATAAATATCACTTTATATAAAAATATATTATGTATTTATTTTCTTCACAGTCACATCATTACAAAATACATGTTTAATAAACATATAAAAACTAAAATACATATAAAATAAATAAAACGTTACAACAATTAAACAATAATTAATAGTATAAGTAATTTACATAATTAATATTCAGCTGATATTTAATTTTAAAACATAGCATTAGATGAAATAGCATTTAATTTAATTCAACTTCCAACCCTATTCCCCTGCACACCCAGCAACCCACACCTGAAATATAACTTAAATAAGTCAGTATTCATATATTTACATAATTAAATCAATAAAATGATTCATTACCAAATAAAAACTAATTAACAATAATTATAATTAACATCCAAACCTATACCTCTACAAACCCAAAAACCTGCAGCTAAAGTATAACTTACTATTACTACTAATACATTTCAATTAAAAATTAAAATAACAATTTTAAATTTTAAATATAATACACAACACTTAAAAAACTGCATAAGTAATAATTAATTAAAAAAATGAATTAACAAATTTAAAATATTACTAATTTAAATAGCTTCCCACATTACCCCCATACAAATCCAACAACCTGCTATGAAATTATAAATTACTAATAACATTAAAAAATATATATACTAAACCACTTAAAATTTCTAACTACATTATATAAAATTGATAACAAATATAACATCAATACTAACACCTACAATTAATACATTAACTAAAACACATTAAAATATTTTAAAATTCTATTTTCATAGCTATATTACCGAAAATGATATCATCAATAACAATATTCCTTAAAACAGTATTATTTTCCCCAAAAAACTATATTTTTGACAAATATATTCTAGACCATCAGATTTTTGCATCACAATATTCTTTTTCTGATATTAATGTATTCCGATATTTTGAACTCAATATTTTGTCCAAACACCCCAGTCAATAGCAAATCGAGGAAGCTGCAGTATTTAAATCAGTGTTTCCCCGTTAGGATCTCCTTCCTTAGGACAGTAGTGACATGTGGTCAGGGAGCATCAGGAGCTCACCACACCACCACCAGTATCCCCATCGTGCCAACTTATTAAGGTCTAAATCTAGAGGCAGCACCCTTGATCAGAGGTGGGGGTAAAGGGAATCACACACTCTCACCACAAAAGCGGACCATACAAATATATCTTTGCAAAGCACAGGAAGATACGGTGTGCTAGGGTGTCATTCCACAAATTGAGGCCTCCAGAATTTTCAAACTGCAGCCCGAGCACAGAAAAATGGGCATCACAAGCACCCCATAGGACCATTCACTCCCACTACACGCTGATGGTTGCAGGCCAGAGGGGTACAGTAGTAGCAGAGGTCCATGTAGTGCCAGACGCACTCCCATATATTGGGACAACGTGATGACCTTTGACTACCACTGTTTTAATTGATTTTAGGTGTTTTCTTGAATGTACAACATCCTTTTTCCTGCATGTGCACTTTTCCGTGAAGATTTCTTTTGTGTCTCCTTGTAGCTGCAGAGTGGGAGTGCTTTCACAGAGTAGAACAGCCTTGCCAGGAACAGAACATTTGGGATGTGTGTTTGAAAGAATGAGAGAGAGAAAGGTGTGTGGAATGTACTTCTCTGTCTCGAAGTGTAGTGTTATATGCAGTGGTGCTCAAATGTGCATTATGTTGTACATTGGGAGATGAAGTGTGTAGTGCTATAGGCAGTGGTGAACAAATGTGCATTGTGTTGTACATTGGGAAGTTTTATGAAGTTCTTACTATTGACTTTGACATGCGCTCGTGCCATCTTGAGTTCTGACTCTGTATAGCTTGAGCTTTGCGCACACAAGCAGACCCCCAGATCACTCAAGTTGTTTAGGCTATTCACGTTAAAGGTTGATTTCTGTACTTTTGGAGACTTTCGTAAGCTTCACTGAGAAAATATGTGGGATGCGTGCTTGGTACCTTTCAGAGCAGAGATTGATGTTGCCAGAGAAATGTGTGGAATGTACAGCTCTGTCTCAGAGTCAAAATACAGGGGCCTGGCCAGCTTCTGTCTTGACCTTGACATAGACCGGTAAGGTCAGCTCGGTTTTCGTAACAGAAGAAAAGGGGCAAGGTTTCTAGAACCTTCTCCTCAGGTTGAGTAAAAGGTATTAAAGGTGGAAAATCTTTGCACCCAGACGGGAGCTCACTGTGGAACAGACGTGTTGCTGCAGGTCCTGATTAAGACTTCTGATTAAGACTTCTGCATGGCTGTCGACGGCTCCTCCAGTTGAGTTGGCAAGAATGTTGTGTGAACAACAGTGATGTATTCCTTTTTTAATTTTTAATGCACCTGAATCTGTTTTCTTGCCTCGCCTTAAGAGAGTGATGGGTCTTGTTTTATTGCCTCGTCTTTCGGGAGTGCTGATTTACGTGTGTTGTTTAAAGGTGCAGCAGTATTTGTGAGTGTGTCTGTGTGCACATTCAAGTCTCCAGTGGTTATAATCATCTGATGTATTGAGGGCATATATCTTTCTGATTTCTTGCAGTGGATGTCCAGTATTATTATCTGCTTGTATTTTATTCAATGCATTCAACAGTTGCATTTGCTTACTTATAAGTGTGTTATTATTGCTTGAACATATATATACATATATATATATCTATATACATTTGAATGTTGTTCATTTGACATCTGGGAAAGCCTTTTTGTTAGAGAGTGTTGCACAAATAAAACCCCAGGCTTCATTTTGAAAACAGTCTTCTGATGTGCCTCATTTTATGAGAGTAAAATTCCTTTTCAGGTGTTTTTATTGCTTCTCCGTGTGTGTGCCTCCATGTGGGAGAGCTGTATTTTCTATTATTTGGGAGGGCGAAGCAATACAGTCCCCAAAAGCAGATCACAGTTATCCAGAGGGCTGCTCCTTGTCCAGCCCCGACATAAACAGCCGAAATAGCCAGGTCTTGAGATTTTTACGCAAACTCGCTTCTGATGGTTCGAGTCTCAGGCCCAAGGGCATAGAATTCCAGAGTTTGGCTGCGAAAAGTCCAAAAGAACTGCCCCCCAGGCTCATTCTGTTCACTCTAGGGATCACAGTCAGAGCTGCTTCACAAGACCTGAGATGTCTGGAGGGAGTATAGGCTTGAATCAGAGGATACAAGTATCTTGGACCCCTCTGAGTCAGTATCCTATGCATAAAACAAAGTGCTTTAAAAGAGACTCTGTGTTTGATGGGGAGCCAATGTAGTTCAGCAAGACCTGGGCTCATGGCGAGCCATTTTGGAGTTTTAGTAGCAGCCGGGCAGCTGTATTTTGTACTCTTTGAAGCATTCCCAACTTGCCTTTAGAGACCCCCAGTCAGAGTACATTGCAGGAAGCCCTAGAATCTTCCTTAGCAACTTTAGCACTCCAAAACAGGTGCCAGCCGTCACCTTGATCTGACTCTCTAAAGATAGCTGCGCATCAAAGATGATGCCCAGATTTTTAGCTTTAGGTTTAGGGATCTGAGTGAGGCCCAGTTCACAAGGCCACCACTTGGAGGACCAAATTGTGGGGTGTTTCCCGATCACCAGGACCTCTGTCTTGTCTGCATTTAATTTCAGAAAACTGGCATCCATCCATGCCGTGAGGTCTACCAGACGAGACTTGAAGTTCGCTGCATTACTGCCGTCATCTTGTGCCTGTGTGATGATCAGCTGTGTGCCGTCAGCATACGACACAATCCTCACGCCATGATGTTCGATTAGCCCAGCAAGGGACGGAGATACAGGTTAAACAGGGTCGGACTCAATGCTGACCCCTGTGGCACTCCCTGCTGAATGGGGATGATATCTGAGGTGTATGGCTTCTGGAACACCTGAAATGAGCACTTGTGTAAAAAATCATTAAGCCATTCAAATGCTCTACCCCCTATACTCTGTGACCACAGCCGTTCTAGTTGCAAACCATGCAAAACTGTATCAAACGCCGCACTTAAGTCTAGCATGACAAATGCAGCAGTTTTACCTTCATCAGCCATATTCGTAGTGTATCAGAGGCTAGAAGGAGGGCAGTTTCTGTACTATACTGTGGCCTAAAACCTGATTGTGACTCATGAAGGAGTCTGTTCTCATCAATGAACTTCATTAGTTGAAAATTTACATGCTTTTTGGCAATTTTCGCAAAGAATGTAAGCAAAGAAATAGGACGAAAATTTTCCGGTTTAGAAGGGTCCAATGAGGGTTTCTTGAGAAGAGGAACCACCATAGCGAGCTTCCACTCAGCTGGAAGTTGATCTGCTTCAAAAGATAAATGAAGCAGAGTACATAATGTAGGGGTAAGGGCTGTAAACCCATGCTCCATAATAGCCAGAGATGCCGGGACTAATGGGGAGACAGATTTAATTTTGGCAGGTAGGAAGCATCATTTTTCCACTGAAATGTTCTCTATAGTAAAAGAACCTTCTAGTGAGGGATGGAGTGTCGTTCTCGGAGGAGAGTAGCTATAAATCTTAGCACTTCTGGAAAAGAGGCATAAAGGGACAATATTTTATCAGAAAAAAAGTGAGCAATCTGATTCCAGCTACTAATTGTTGGAGCTCTGTTAGAAATGGGGGTCTCTAGTTGGCAGAGGTAGGTACCTTTGTCCAAATGCTTCTAGTCTGGGGAAGGGGGATACACATTTTAGATAACCCCTGCTCACCCCCTGGGTAGCTTGGCACGAGCAGACAGACTTATCCCAAAGGCAATGTGTAAAGTATTTGTACTCAAAACACACAGTAATACAGTGATAACACCACAAATGGACACCACACCAGTTTAGAAAAATAAAGTATCTTAATCTAAGCTAAATAAGCCCAAAATGACAAAAATTCTACCTACCTACAACCTATATGACTTTTCAAAGGTTTCACACAACTTGGTCCATAGAAAACTATGGATGCGTGATTTCTCACAAAGTACCTGTAGATGCGTCAAAATTCACAAGGCAAAACAGCGCAGAGAGGGGAAGCGTCGAGAAACAAAGAGATGCGTCAGCTCCTGAGACCTTGCGGAGGTGATGCAACAGTTATGCTGCACGCAGGAGAAGTGATGCATCGAATCCAGTCTGTCGGGGGAAGTGATGCGTCGACTCCAAGATGATTCTGGTCCGCGGGTGATGCATCGGGAAAACTTGCCGCACATGTGCGATGCGTGGAAATCTGGGATGCGTCAGCAATCGTGGCGGTGGCATCGAGTGGCGCTGTGTCAATTTCTTCAGCTGCAATCCCTCGTTGCGTCAGTTCTTGCAGCCGTGACAGACGCTGCATCGTTTCTACAGCGGCGTGGCGAAACGTGGAGATTCTTCTCGCACGGCAGTGCTGCGTCCGAAAAACAGCCGCAAGAAGAGCGATGCATCCATTTCTTCAGTTCTTCATTTCTTCCAGCTCCCAGCAGCAGCGACAACCTCAAGAGGCCCACAACTGGAATAGGCACCTCCTGGCAGGTCTGAACTCTCAGCAACAGAGTTCAGGGGAGCTGGGGGGGAAGTCTTTGTGTTCCTGAGACTTCAGAACAGGAGGCCAGCACACACAGGCCATTGGAGATCTTCTTCAAGCAGGTTCACAGCAAAGTTCCAGTCTTTGTCCTTTCTTTGGCAGAAATAGCAACTGTAGACCAACCCCACAAAGCACACAGCAATGGGGCGGTACTCCTCCTTACAGCTCTTCAGCTCTTCACCTTGGCAAAGGTTCCTCTTGAGTCCAGAAGTGATCTAAATTTCTGGAGTTTAAGGCCTACTACTTATACCCCATTTTGTCTTTTTTCTCTTGGTGCAAGGGTCTCTGAACTCAGTCCAAACCAGTTCTGTCCTCACTGGTGCAGTATGACCACAGGGGGTGGAGACAACATTGTGCAAGGGAGACAGGCCCTATTCAATTGGAAGTAAATCTCCTCCCACTACTCTAAATGCAGCCAAGCCCCATTCAGCTCAGCTCTGAGCCATCCAGGAAGGGCCAGGCACACCTCAACCCCCCCCCAGTGGCTGTCTACAGTGAATGCACATCCCCAGCCCCTGTTACTCCAAAACCAGACAATCAATCCACAAACAGGCAGAGACACACAGAATGGTTAAACAAGAAAATGCCTACTTTCTAAAAGTGTAAGAACAATAAAGGCTTGGGTCCTCTCACTACCTGGCCTGGACCACTCCAATATTATCAAGCAAACAGAATGACCAGGTAGGCTATTACTACCAAGTTCAATAGAACCTTAGACACACAGTTCTAAAGTCTACGTGCTTTATTTCACTTAAACTTGTGAGTTTTTTAGAACAAAATTGTACCTTTCATTTCATGTCATGAGATGGACAACACATCATTTGAATGCACATTGTGAGTGTGAAACATTTACATAAATAATACACATGAACACACTGAACAGTAGGATCATCACTTCATTGACTTTACAACTCTTGACTCATTCAACGCCAACAATCAGGTATCCACTGAGTTAAATATTTTCACCTGACCAATGTAGCGTTTGAACAGGTTAGTTTAGTCCCACTTACACTATATTTTTGTCATTTTTTGTTTCTTAGTTTCTCAAGATCCAGTCCTAGTCCTGAGGAGAACCCCCCAGCAAGTCGGGGATCAAAACGCGTTGGCTCTAGAGTATGGGTTAACAGGGTGTGCCTCGAGGGAAATAGTTTGAATTGTTGTTCCCCCCCTTTAGACAACACCTGTTCTAATTGTGTAACCCTGCTACTCATGTCACAGGCAGGACAACAGGCGCACGCCTTATTGTTGAACAAGACAGTGTCCGCCTAGTGCTAGTTTGTAAATAAGGACTGGTCATTCGTACTGTTTATAAGTGTTTATGCATGTTTATTCTTGTTTTGACCTTTTCACACTATGTTTAATCACAAATGTGTTGTTTTAATGTGTTCATGTGTATTATTTATGTAAATGTTTCACACTCACAATGTGCATTCAAATGGTGTGTTGCCCATCTCATGATATGAAATGAACGGTACAATTTTGTTCTAAAAACTCACAAGTTTAAGTGAAATAAAGCACGTAGACTTTAGAACTGTGTGTCTAAGGTTCTATTGAACTTGGTAGTAATAGCCTACCTGGTCATTCTGTTTGTTTGATAATACTTTCTAAAAGTGGCATTTTCAAACAACCAGAGGAGGAAACAACATTTGCTTCAGTCACACCACACAACCCCTCAAGACGGGCCACCACTGCGTCCACTTTCCTTCACAAAACCCACCGCACACAAGCCAACGCCATGCCCCAGCGTAGAAACTGGAGCAAGATCACCGAAGAACCCCTCCAGAACTCCGCTCTCAGCTGCACTCCTCCCCTCACCAACGCCAACTCTACCGGCAACGAACTCCACAAATGGATCTCCGTCTGCCCTAACACGCTCGCACCCCTCCAGAACTCCAACAGACTACACACCACGAAAGCCACCTGGTTCACCACGGACCTCCAAGAATCCAAGCGCTCGTGCCGACGACTTGAGAAAGCATGGAGGAACAGCAAAGCCCTGGAAGCACGCACCGCCTACAGGACCGCCACTACGGCACACCACCAACTCATCAGATCTACTAAGAGGAAGTTCATCCATGACAGAATCCTCTCCAACTCCCGCAGCTCCAAGGAACTCTGCAACATCATACAAGAATTTACCAGACCCCTCAGCGAAACCTCCGACGTCCCTCCCTCCCAGGACCTCTGCAACAAACTCAGCTCCTTTTTCCACCACAAGATCAGGACACTCCACAACAACTTTGACGAACATGACCAAGGCACCGCCCCAAAACCTTCCACCAGCAACACCACTCAGCCAACCATCCTCGTCTGGACCCTGGTCCCCACAGAAGGCACCGCAAAGACCATGAGGAGCAAACGCTCTAGAGCACCCTCTGACTCCTTCCCGCCGCACATCTTCCACAGGGCGGCCTCCGCCATCGCACCAGAACTACGATGGACTATCAACTGCACCCTCGAAACAGGCATGATCCCCGATGACTGGAAATGCGCAGAAGTCAAACCCCTCCTGTTGAAGGCCTCCGCAGACCTGACGGACCTCAGGAACTAAAGGCCCATATCTCTCCTCCCCTTCGCTGCCAAAGTCACCGAGAAGATCGTCAACATCCAGCTAAGGAACTTCATAGAATCCAACGACATCCTCAACACATCTCAATCCAGTTTCCGCAACAACCACAGCACCGAGACTGCCCTCCTAGCCGCCACGGATGACATTCACTCACTCCTCAATCAAGGCCATACTGCAGCTCTCATCCTACTAGACCTCTCAGCAGCCTTCAACACCATCTCCCACCGCACACTAGCTGCCAGACTCCACAATGCCGGCATACAGGGAACTGCCCTAGACTGGATCCGCTCCTTCCTCGCTGGCCGAACACAAAGAACATTACTCCCGCCCTTCCTCTCTGAACCCACAGAGATCAGATGCGGATTTCCCCAAGGATCCTCCCTCAGCCCCACACTCTTCAACATCTACATGGCCCCCCTCGCAACCATTGTCAGAAAACACTGACTCAGCATAGTATCCTACACTGACGACACACAGCTCATCTTCTCCCTCACCAAGAAACCCGACATCACCAGGCACACTTTCCAGGAAGGAATGAAGGACGTTGCATCTTGGATGAGCAGCAGCTGCCTGAAGTTCAACTCGGAGAAAACGGAAGTCTTCATCCACCGATCCACCCCCTCCGTGTGCCACGACACCTGGTGGCCCACTGCCCTCAGAAACCCTCCCACGCCCACAGACCATACCTGCAACCTCAGCATCATACTCGACTCCTCCCTGACCATGAACCGACAGATTAACGTCGTATCCTCCACATGCTTTAACACCCTCCACATACTCTGCAAGACCTTCAAATGGATCCCCCCGAATCCAGGAAGACCGTCACCCACACACTCATCATCAGCAGGCTGGACTACGGGAACGCTCTCTATGCCGGAATCAAGAAATCTCTACTTCACAAACTCCAGACCATCCAGAACGCTGCAGCCAGACTCTTCCTCAGGATTCCACAACAAGACCACATCACCCAGCATCTCTGAGACCTCCACTGGCTCCCCGTTGAAAAGAGAATGACCTTCAAGCTGCTCACACACGCCTACAAAGCCCTCCACAACACCGGACCCCAATACCTCAACGGAAGAATCTCCTTCTACACCCCCAGGAGAAACCTCCGCTCCGCTGACTTAGCCTTGGCCGAAATACCCCACATCCACAGAGCCAGAATGGGTGGCAAATCCTTCTCCTACATCGTGGCCAAAACCTGGAACAAACTCCCCCTCAGCATCAGACGAAGCCCCACACTGCAAACATTCAGGAAGAGCCTCAAGACCTGGCTCTTCGGATGACCGGAGCTGCCCGAATCCCCCTCCCCCCAGTGCCTTGAGACCCTTACGGGTGAGAAGTGCGCTCTACAAATCCCTGATTGATTGATTGATTGAAACACACAATTTAAAAGCCATCTTTAATAAAAGATGTGTTATTAAATTCTGAGTTCAGAGAGCCTAAACTTTAGTTCTCTATCTTGTCCCAATGGGAATTTATACTTGTAAGATGTTACAAAGTACCTCCCATTCTATCCTATGGGACAGATAGCCTTTCAATAGTGAAAAACCAAATTGGCAGTATTTCACTATCAGGACATGTCACACACACCAGTACATGTCCTACCTTTCACATGCACTGCACCCTGCCCAGGGGGTACCTTGGGGCTACCATCTGGGTGCCTTACATGTAAGAAAAGGGAAGGTTAGGGCCTGGCAAGTGGGGGCACCTGCCAGGCCGACATGGCAGTTTAAAAACTGTGCACAGACACTGCAGTGGCAGGTCTGATATACCTTTTCAGGGCTACTCATGTGGGTGGCACAATCAGTGCTGCAGGCCCACTAGTAGCATTCGATTTACAGGCCCTGGCACACTCAGTGCACTTTACTAGGGACTTACCAGTAAATCAATTATGCCAATCAGGTAGAACCAATTGTAATCACAATTTATACAGGGAGCACTTGCACTGTGACACTGATCAGCAGTGGCAAAGTGCCCAAAGCATCTAAGCCTGCAAAAACGAAATCCAGCACAGCATCAAAATTACAGGAGGTAGAGGCAAAAGGTCAGGGGAAACCACGCCAAAGATGCCAGGTCTAACACGTGTCCCCTCCAGCTGAAAGGTGGGGAGAACTACCCACCCTCTTGGGCGTTCTCATCACTAAGGCGGAAGAATCTGGACAGACCATCAGCATTGGCGTGTTCTGTACCAGGGCGGTGTTCCACCGTAAAGTCCATTCCCTGTAGGGAGATGGACCACCTCAACAGTTTTGGACTCTCACCCCTCATTTGAATAAACCATCTGATGGGCCTGTGGTCTGTCTGACCCCGAAAATGAGTCCCAAACAAGTAGGGTCTTAGCTTCTTCAGTGCCCAGACCACAGCAAAAGCTTCTCTCTCAATTGCACTCCACCTCTGTTCCCTGGGAAGTAGCCTCCTACTAATGAAAGCTAAGGGTTGGTCCAAGCCCTCGTCATTCAATTGTGAGAGTACTGCTCCCACACCATGCTCTGAAGCATCTGTCTGCACAACAAATTCTTGGGAGAAGTCAGGTGCTTTAAGCATGGGCGCCGTGCACATGGCAGATTTCAGGGCATCAAAAGTGGTCTGACAGGCATCGGTCCAGATCACTTTTCTTGGCTGCTTCCTTGAAGTCAGCTCTGTCAATGGGGCAACAATGGTGCCATACCCCTTGACAAACCGTCTGTAGTACCCGGTGAGTCCTAAAAAGGTTCTCACCTCTATCTGAGTCTTGGGGGGCTCCCAAGCCAGAATGGTGTTGATCTTAGGCTATAGGAGCACCACCTGGCTGCTTCCTACCTGGTGCCCTAAGTACACCACAGATCCCTGCCCTATCTGGCACTTACTGGCCTTGATAGTGAGGCCTGCCTTCTGCAGAGCCTTCAACACTTCACAGGGGTGTTGCAAGTGTTCCTCCCAACTGGAGCTGAACACAGCAATGTCATCCAGGTAGGCGGCGCTGAATTCCTCCAGCCCGAACAGTACCTGGGTGACCATTCTCTGGAATGTGGCGGGGGCATTCTTCACCCCAAGGGGCATGACACAGAACTGGTAGTGCCCCTCTGGTGTTGAAATCGCAGACCTCTCTCTTGCCCCATCAGTCAAGGCAATCTGCCAGTACCCAGACGTTAGATCAAACGCACTAAGGTACCGGGCAGCTCCCAGCTGATCAATGAGCTCACCAGCTCTGGGGATGGGGTTTGCGTCAGTCCTGGTGATGGCATTGAGCTCACG
Organism: Calotriton arnoldi; assembly: GCA_963921515.1. Taxonomy (NCBI): domain Eukaryota; kingdom Metazoa; phylum Chordata; class Amphibia; order Caudata; family Salamandridae; genus Calotriton; species Calotriton arnoldi. The sequence continues at coordinate 2,105,115 of CAWUFW010002132.1, read as the reverse complement.
GTAATCCACACAGAACCAGAGTTCAGGAGTGGCACCGGGTGCAGCAGCTTTCGGAACCAAGACCACTGGGCTAGCCCAGGGGCTGCTGGAGGGCTGTATCACCCCTAACGCCAACATCTTGAAAATCTCTTCCTTGATGCTGGCCCTGACTTTGTCAGTCACTCTGTACATTTTATGTTTTACAGGAAAACTGTGCCCAGTGTCCACATCATGGACACACCAATTGGTGATTCCTGGAGTCAGGGAGAACAGGGAGGCGGACTGTCCCAGCACCTGGCGACAGTCCCTCTGCTGCTCTGGGGTCAGGGCGGGAGAGAGGTTCACTCAATCCTCTGACCCAGGAGGTCAGAAAGAGGCTCACTCTCCTCTTCCATTCCATCATCTGTGGCCAGGAGCATTGTTACTTCAGACCACTCAAAGTGAGGTTTGAGGCGGTTCATGTGTAGGACCCTGGAAGGGTTCCCGGGAGTTTGCAAGTTGACCAAGTAGGTCACATCACTCTTGCTCTCCACCACCTCAAATGGACCAGTCCACCTGTCTTAGAGCGCCCAGGCTCCACTGGTAGGATCACCCACACTTTTTGGCCAGGCTGAAACTCAACCAGAGTGGTATTCTTGTCGTACCATTGTTTCATCTCCTCCTGGATGGCTTCCAGGTTCGTCTGAGTGATTTTCCTGAAGCGCAGAGTCTGGTTCCTGAAGGCCAGAGCATAGCTGGACACATCTTGGGGGGTCTTACCAGGAGTTTTCTCCCAGCCCTCCTTTACCACACTCGGAGGTCCTCTCACAGGGTGCCAATACAGCAATTCAAAGGGGCTGAACCATAAGGATTTCTGCAGTACCTCCCTGTAGGCAAACAACAGGCATGGTAGGCAGACGTCCCACTTATGTCTCTTGGGTTCTGCAAGACCCTTTTTCATGCCCTTCAGGGTTCGGTTGAATCTATCAACCAACCCATTTCCTTGTGGAATTTGAGGAGTGGTGAATTTGTACATTACACCGCACTCCTACCATTATGACTTCATAGACCTAGATATGAAGTTGGTACCACGGTCAAAGACCACCTCTCTGGGGAACCCCACACGGGAAAAGATCCCCATCAATGTACGACTCACCACAGGGGCCGTGATGGTCCTGAGAGGGACAGCTTCCGGGTACCGGGTGGCATAGTCCACCAAGACCAAGATAAATTAGTTGCCTAAGGTTATCTTGGGTTCCAGTGGTCCCCACAATGTTGATGCCCACACTCTCGAAAAGGGTGCTCACCACAGGAAAGGGTTGGAGGGGAGCCTTACACTTCCCTCCAATCTTGCCACTTGCCTGGCAAGTCTGACAAGATCTACAATGTGTGCCAATGTGCCTCTGCATTTAGGGCCAGTAAAAGTGGTTGACAAGCCTGTGATAGGTCTTGTCACACCCCAAATGTCCTGCCAGAGGCACATTGAATGAAATGAAATGAAAAAGGCTTTTGTATAGCGCATGGCTACCCGGAGGCATCCCAGCGCTGCGGAGGCGACTAGAGGAAAAAGAGAGATTAAGGGAATAGCCAAGTTTTCAAGCGTTTCCGGAAAGTCAGGTGATTAACCTCCTTGCGGATAGGAAGAGGAAGGGCATTCCAAAGCCTAGAAGTGATATAGGGGAAACGGCGGCCGCCTGTTCTGGCCTTCTTGATTCTAGGAACCTCGGCCAGGTAGAGCTCGTCCGAGCGCAGACAGCGTGTAGCCTTGTAAGGTTTGATCAAATTTTTAGTTATAGGGGGGCCTCTGCCCTGCAAACCCTTGTGTGCAATGCATAGGGCTTTGAAATGTATTCTCTCCTGAATTGGCAGCCAGTGGAGAGCGCGAAGAGAAGGCTTTGCTGAGCAGCGGTTATTTGTGCCTGTGAGGAGTCTTGCTGCAGCGTTTTGAACCACCTGCAGTTTGGCGATAACCGATTTAGGAGCACCCAAATACAGAGCATTACCGTAGTCCAGCCTAGAGAGGATAAGTGCCTGGACCAGCAGCTTTCTTGAGTGGCTAGGTAGGAGAGGGAGTATTTTCCGGGTGGTTCTGAGCAGGCCATAGCACGTGGCGGCCGTTTTCCTTGCTTGGACTCTAAAGGTGAGATCATGGTCGAGCCAGATACCCAAGCTTTTTATCTCCTTTTTGGAGAGGGAGCTGGGCCCATGCAGATTGGCCACATGATGCTTGGATTAAAATTTGCTTGGTTGCCCAGAAGCATAAGCTCCGTTTTTTCGCCATTGAGCTTCAGATGAGATGAGCTCATCCAGCTGGCGACTGTCTTAAGGCAGGAATGCAGGTCCGTGGGGGACTGCTGCGACTGATTCAGAGCCACGATTAATTGGGTGTCATCAGCATATGTGACTATGTGGATTCCGAAAGGGGCTACAATCTCCGCCAAGGGGGCCATATATATATTAAAAAGAGTGGGACTCAAAGACGAGCCCTGGGGAACACCACATTGCAGCGGAACTGGCTGGGAGCGAGAATTCCCTTCCAATACCTGATAGAACCTTTCATCCAGGAACGATTTCAGCCATGTTAGAGCTGTACCTGTCACTCCCACTTTTTTAAACGATGGACCAGTATGCCGTGGTTCACCGTGTCAAAGGCTGCACTTAGGTCTAGGAGGATAATAGCCGTGGACCCTCCGGAGTCGAGGATCTTTCTTGACTCCTCCACTACCGTTATCAATGCAGTCTCTGTGCCCTGACCAGGGCGGAAGCCAGTCTGAGAGGAGTGAAGTAGTTTGAATTTTTCTAGGTGAGCAGAGAGTATACAATTAATGTGTTTTTCTGCGATCTTACTGATACCTGGGAGTAGTGAAATAGGGCGGTAGTTGCCTAGCTCGGTGGGGTCTAGATGGGGTTTTTTTAATAGCGCCTTAACTATTGCATTTTTCCAGAGAAGAGGAGGGACCCCTAATAAAGAATAAAGGTGGGTAACATAGGGGATCAGTTAAACAGTACAGAGACGGAGGAATACCCACCCTTTTAAGAATAATAAAGGCCCACAGAGGGGTCCTATGATAATGATTAAGTAAACAAAGCAATCTCATGCATGCAAGGAGAAAACAACAATAGAAACAATGAGTCGTTTTGTCTTTTTTATTAACAAAATATCAAAAGATTATCACAAAATAAGTCTTATATTACAAAGAATTAATGCATATGAATGAGATACACTAGAGAAAACACAATAAATACAGTGCCCCACAAACACTCATCATTCATGCGTACCCACTCATATCATTCATATGAGCTCAAAACATCCAGCAGACATACTCAGAAATCATCCAACATTGAAAGGAAAACATCCCACATTAAAAAGAAAGCCCACAGGATAAGTGAATATTCTAGTATACAGGTCCAGATAGAAGATAAAGAATGGATTGAGGTATTAAAAGGACAAACGCCGACGCGCGTTTCGGTGGAAACCCTATTCACGGGCCACACCTTCCTCAGGGCAAATCGTAAACACTGACATAGATGACGTGGGGCACTCAGTAAACCTAAAATGATATATATATATATAAACATATAATTTGCAATATTCTAAAACAAACATTACATCATATTCAATGCATGCATGAGAGGCTTGGAAAGATATGATATATCGGGATACATAAATAAAAATCCAGCAACGAAGGCCAGAGAAACGAAAAAGGAAATGTGCATCACCAAGAAATGAAATAAGCAAACAGACACACCGAAAATAGTCAAGTGCGATTCAAGGAAAGGAGTAAATCATGAAGAGAATATGTGACAGTGGTACTACGGACCACAAATAGAATACACACCAACCACCAATCCGGAGTTATTCATCATAGTTCCGAGAAGACATAATAAAGACCATGTGAAAGTACTCCAATTGAACAACAAATGTTCTTTAGGTAAAGACCCATTACCATAGCGATAAAGATAAATAAATAGACATACCAATTGAGGTATTCTGGACAAATCATAATCCAACAGCGACAGACTAAAATGATAACCAGATCGGTCTATGAATGATCAAAGAAAGCAACCTTCATCTCTGTAAAGCAAATAAGCAAACCCAAGTTGCAAATAGACCGTACAGCACTGTAAATCAAGACTTAATGACGTGAAACAAACAATAACAACCTACCCGATAAAATAGGTCCAAATGCATATTTGGCAAAGAATCACAATTATACTGCTTCTGCCAGGACGTATTTGATAATAGCTCTTGTGCGACACACCGAACAATCGTGGGTCTTAAAGAAAATACCAAAGAGAAATAGTTAGAGAAATCCTGAGCGCGATAATCATGGGTTAAGAAACAGCCACCGCACCAAGGCGTGTGACTCAATAGAAGCAGGAGTAATCACAAACATCCTAATTCAACCATTAATATCGTTTGTGGCAGGAAAAATCTCTCAAAGTGAATTAAGCAAGCAGTTCTATCAACCCCAGTGTACATCCACACAATTACAGGGCCTATATAGCGAAGCGCGTCTCACTATACCGTATCTCATAGCAAGGATCATTACCTGGATATAAGACCACGCTCACGAATACGGGTAATGATATCGCCCGTTTCCTTCTGCCGTCTGCCTTCGGGATGAGAGAAAGCCAGCTGGATATAAAGGACGTATCGGCAATAAGCCCGCCAAGAATCAGCATGTAAACACAAACAAGGGACCCATATATTCATGGGAGATAGGCACCAGAAAAAAACGGCGGCCATTTCTAACTAGTGAAAGGGTATAATTACCAAGGAGGGGATTGTCAATCCACAACTATTCCATCGAGCCAGAATCCTAGACTCGATATGTGATCCTCTCTCAAGGAAAGGAAGGTTAATAGTAAAGGCGTCACCCATATTTTTACACCAACCAAATCAGAAGTGGATATGACTTAGCATGGGTTGTGCAGACATATCGCCCGTAAGTCCACCAGGAGGCAACATATAAACATGGACGAAGGACTCAAAAATAAGGAAAGATAAGATGACGAAAACATGGCAGCCATCTATAGATAAAGGAGATCAAATTCCTCCAGACAGCAGATATTGCAACAAGAAAATGTAAGGCAACTCCAGGCCAAAAAAGACCACACAATAATAAGAAAGTAAACAAAAACATAAATAATAACTCAAACCCATGCTAAGTCATATCCACTTCTGATTTGGTTGGTGTAAAAATATGGGTGACGCCTTTACTATTAACCTTCCTTTCCTTGAGAGAGGATCACATATCGAGTCTAGGATTCTGGCTCGATGGAATAGTTGTGGATTGACAATCCCCTCCTTGGTAATTATACCCTTTCACTAGTTAGAAATGGCCACCGTTTTTTTCTGGTGCCTATCTCCCATGAATATATGGGTCCCTTGTTTGTGTTTACATGCTGATTCTTGGCGGGCTTATTGCCGATACGTCCTTTATATCCAGCTGGCTTTCTCTCATCCCGAAGGCAGACGGCAGAAGGAAACGGGCGATATCATTACCCGTATTCGTGAGCGTGGGTCTTATATCCAGGTAATGATCCTTGCTATGAGATACGGTATAGTGAGACGCGCTTCGCTATATAGGCCCTGTAATTGTGTGGATGTACACTGGGGTTGATAGAACTGCTTGCTTAATTCACTTTGAGAGATTTTTCCTGCCACAAACGATATTAATGGTTGAATTAGGATGTTTGTGATTACTCCTGCTTCTATTGAGTCACACGCCTTGGTGCGGTGGCTGTTTCTTAACCCATGATTATCGCGCTCAGGATTTCTCTAATTATTTCTCTTTGGTATTTTCTTTAAGACCCACGATTGTTCGGTGTGTCGCACAAGAGCTATTATCAAATATGTCCTGGCAGAAGCAGTATAATTGTGATTCTTTGCCAAATATGCATTTGGACCTATTTTATCGGGTAGGTTGTTATTGTTTGTTTCACGTCATTAAGTCTTGATTTACAGTGCTGTACGGTCTATTTGCAACTTGGGTTTGCTTATTTGCTTTACAGAGATGAAGGTTGCTTTCTTTGATCATTCATAGACCGATCTGGTTATCATTTTAGTCTGTCGCTGTTGGATTATGATTTGTCCAGAATACCTCAATTGGTATGTCTATTTATTTATCTTTATCGCTATGGTAATGGGTCTTTACCTAAAGAACATTTGTTGTTCAATTGGAGTACTTTCACGTGGTCTTTATTATGTCTTCTCGGAACTATGATGAATAACTCCGGATTGGTGGTTGGTGTGTATTCTATTTGTGGTCCGTAGTACCACTGTCACATATTCTCTTCATGATTTACTCCTTTCCTTGAATCGCACTTGACTATTTTCGGTGTGTCTGTTTGCTTATTTCATTTCTTGGTGATGCACATTTCCTTTTCGTTTCTCTGGCCTTCGTTGCTGGATTTTTATTCATGTATCCCGATATATCATATCTTTCCAAGCCTCTCATGCATGCATTGAATATGATGTAATGTTTGTTTTAGAATATTGCAAATTATATGTTTATATATATATATATCATTTTAGGTTTACTGAGTGCCCCACGTCATCTATGTCAGTGTTTACGATTTGCCCTGAGGAAGGTGTGGCCCGTGAATAGGGTTTCCACCGAAACGCGCATCGGCGTTTGTCCTTTTAATACCTCAATCCATTCTTTATCTTCTATCTGGACCTGTATACTAGAATATTCACTTATCCTGTGGGCTTTCTTTTTAATGTGGGATGTTTTCCTTTCAATGTTGGATGATTTCTGAGTATGTCTGCTGGATGTTTTGAGCTCATATGAATGATATGAGTGGGTACGCATGAATGATGAGTGTTTGTGGGGCACTGTATTTATTGTGTTTTCTCTAGTGTATCTCATTTATATGCATTAATTCTTTGTAATATAAGACTTATTTTGTGATAATCTTTTGATATTTTGTTAATAAAAAAGACAAAACGACTCATTGTTTCTATTGTTGTTTTCTCCTTGCATGCATGAGATTGCTTTGTTTACTTAATCATTATCATAGGACCCCTCTGTGGGCCTTTATTATTCTTAAAAGGGTGGGTATTCCTCCGTCTCTGTACTATTGCATTTTTCCAGTCATGGGGGACGATGCCCGAAGCTAATGAGGCATTAATTAAATTAGTGATATGAGGGGCAACTGTGGGTGCTACCAGCTTCAAGATGTTAGGGGGAGCAGGGTCCAGCGGGGACCCGCTCTTGACCGAACCTGAGATGGAGAAAAATAAATCCTCCGAGAGCGGAGTGAATGACTCTAGTAGATGAGAGTTATTCAGAGGTTCTAAGTCGTGGGGTACGGCTGAGAGTTCCTTGACGGTGGGCGGGAGAAGGTTGAGGATGTTTTGAATTTTGGAGGAGAAAAAAACAGCTAGTTCCTCACATCGACGACCAGACAGGTCAAGGGTTGCGGGAGGGTCGGGGATTTTCATAAGTTTTTTCGCGATCCGAAATATTTCTCTGGAGGAGCTCGAAGAGGAGCGAATTTTTTCATCGTAGTAGGTAGTCTGGGTTGTTTTTACTGCTGTTTTGTAATGAGCAATGGATAGCCTATAATTTGATTTTTTTTCACTAGAGAAGTCTTTCCTCCATGCTCTTTCTAGTCTTTTACATTGTTGCTTCAATTTACGGAGTTCAGGGGTGAACCAGGGGGATTTATTAGAACCGATTTTTTTTAGTATAGTTTTCCTAGGAAGTACTATATCTAGCGAGTTCTCAATCCATAAGAAGAACTTTCTATTGGCAATTAAAGGATCGGTGTCCAGAATGGGCATAGTTGACTCCAGTTCGCGGGTCCAATCTTCTACAATCAGTTTAGACCAAGGGCGGATTTGGGTGTGTGAAGCCAGTGAGAGAGGACACGGAGAGGAAGAATGCCAGGAAAAAGGAACAAGAAAGTGGTCTGACCAAGGAAGGGGGATAGGGTCATTCACTTTTAGTTCCACTATGCTTGAGAAAATGGGGTCAAGGAGGTGACCCTTGACATGTGTTGCTTGCTGTGTTTTTAGATCTAGTTGGAAAGCTGCAAGATCATAGACTAAGTCGTTGGCCATCCTGTCCAGCGAGTCATCAAAATTAAAATTAAAATCGCCCAGAAGATTAAAATTGGGTGAAATACTGGCTAAATTTAGGACAGTTTCTAGTAGTGAGCTGCTAAACTGTCCCTGTGTACCTGGGGGGCGATATAGAAGAATGCCCACAAAGGTAAGTAGTGGAGTAAATTCAATAGAAAAGTGAGCATTTTCACAGTCCAGGAGGGGGCTGTCCCGAAAACGACAGATAAGATGGTCTTTGTAGATAATTGCAATCCCACCCCCCTTCCCACCCATTCTGTCCAGTCGCTGAATCAGGTAGCCAGGGGGGAGAGTTTGAACAATGTCTGGGTCTGAACTGGGAGTTAATCATGTCTCCGTGAGAAACAGGACATCTAGTTCAGTATCTTGTAGCAGTATGGATATTTCAGTAGCGTGTTTAGGCAGGGATCTACAATTAAGGAGAGCCATGTTGAACCCATTTCCTGCTGAGAGGGGATGGATGGTTAGTGGGGTCAATTCATATGAACAGTGTAAGCATCTGTCCTGCGCCTTCTCTAGGGATATGGAATGGGTACAAGTTGACTTGTAAGGTTTCTGCAGGAGTAGTAGCTGTTCCTTATTGTATTGAAGGAAAGCTGGCGGTGAAGGAGCAGGAGGTCTGGCCCCTGGGCCCTGACTGGCGCGGACGGGCGCAGACGGGCTTGCCTTAGGCGCGCCTTCGGCGCGCGTCCGCTGCGCGTCGAGGCCGGCATCCGCTTTTAAGCAGCCCGTTAAGCAGCTAGACCCAGTAGGAAGGTCCTGTAGCATGCAGGTACCACCAGCACACAGGCTGCCCCGGGCTCAGCAACCTTAGGCTCACTGTAGAGGAGACCATTCTCCCAATAAATCAAATGTGATCCAGACTGACCACCTGCTGCCTGGTGGTCTGTAGCCTGCTACCGCAAACCAACAAGAGTAGGGCATTCCATCTGCACCTTGCAGAACTCCTCCCTGGGGGGACCTCCTTCCCTCTGCCAATGGGTCAACTCAGCCAAGTCTCCCAATTTGACTACTTGCTCCCCTGTAGGTTCCAGGCCATCCCCCTTAGGGTCTGCCTCCTCCTGGACCGTGGGAACTTCTGGGGTGGGTTTCCGATGCCCCCTGCCACTTCTCTTTCTGGCAGGCACCTGGGCCACTGTTTCAGGCTCCAGGTCCTCTTGAGTACCCCTACTGGCTGCCATTGACCGGGTGGTTACACAGGCCCACTCAGGCCATCCCGACATCTTTAAATGAGAACTCTCCAGGTCATTGCCAATCAAACAGTCAACAGGCATGGGTGGACTTACAATGACCTTCAAGGAACCTGAGACCTCCCCCTCAAAGGGAACCTGAGCCACCTTACACAGGCGCTCAGATTTGTCTGCAGCAACTACAGGGTGAAGCACATTGGGGATGACCTGCTCTTCAGACACCCATTGACACCTGACAGATGTCACACTGGATTCTGTGTCTCTCAGAGCCTCCACCCTCCTCCCATTGATGGGCACCCACTGCAGGTACTTTTTAGTGTTATCCGGCAGGCAGAGTTCCTGGAACATCTCTCTATCTCCTAATGAGATAAGGATCATCACAGCTGGCTCCCCACCCTCACTAGGAACCAACTCCTCCTCCAGCACTACACTAACTAACGCCGGTGACGGTGCACCAGTGGGTGCTGGTGGTGCCTTGGAGCACTTGGGATCATTCTGCATGTGACCCTCCTGACCACATGCATAACACTTGCAGGACAACGGTTGTCTGGCCTACCCTTAGGGGGCCATGGCTTCTTAGAACTGGGGGGCTGGGGATCTTTACCTTGGGAACTATTTTGGGGCCCTTTAGAGAACTCCTTTTGGTTACCCTTGTCCCCCCCACTCTTCTGCTGGGGACCCTTTCCACCTTTGGCTGGGTTTCCCACATACCCCTTGTGGACTCTGGAACTCACCCAACGGTCCGCCTCCTGAGAAAGCTTCCTGGGGTCAGTCAGCTTACTATCCATCAGATGCTGGCGCAGCTCTGGAACACAAGGACTACTCAAGTGCTCCCAACCAATCAGATTGTGTAACCCCTGGTAATCAGTTACCTTGCTGCCCTTTATCCAACCATCCAGTGCTCTGCAATAAAGATTCACACACTCAACCCACATAATGGATTCAATCTTCTTGAAAGACCTAAACTTTTCCCGGTACTCCCCATGCCTGAGGCATAAAGCCTCCTTCATACTGGTGTACGTCAGAGCACCCGCCTCCTCCAAAGGTGTTAGGGTGTTAAAGGTGTTAGGGTGTTCCTCCTATTGGCCCCAAAGTGTCTCCACAGACCCACCCCCCAATTCTTCTCAGGGACCTCATTCATATGCAGTGCTGCCTCATAAGATGCAAACCATGCATAAATATCCTCCCCCTTCTGGAAATTCTGTACTAGGTCCTTGGGAATGTAAACCTCACCCCCTTGCGCTGGCTGTACACTGCCACCATTTGTACTGGAATCCGCCTGTTTGGCCTTGAGGTCCAGCTCTCTCATGAACAATTCATGTGCCAAAAGCAACTTCTTTTCTTCCAAGGTGCGAGCGTTCTTGCTCTCCTCTCCCTTTAGGGGCATATTCTCAAGGACTTTTCGCCGAGTTAGCGGCACTTTATCGCAGCCAAAGTGGTGATAAATTCATCGCACCATTCACAAGCTGGTGCTAACAGCTGATATCACCAGTTTTCCTGCGATAGCAGCCACAAAAAACATTGCCACGGATGACACCGGCAACTAACGCTAATAAGATGCAGAGTAGGCGTTCCCGTGCAAAACGCCGCAAAAACACCACTCCGCAACATTCTCAACGACCATCCAGATCGGCGATAAGATTCAAAAACATGCGATAAGGCGCGTTAGCAGCAGGGATTTAACACCTGCTCCTACCTGGTGCTAAGTCGGACGACAACCTGCACCATAAAAGGGAGCCCAGCCCACAGCCACACCAGAAGAACAACAGATGCCATGGAGCTACTGATCATGCAGCTCAGAGCCCCAAGAGGACCACAACACCCACCGCCACCTCCCCCAGGCCCCCCACCCCCCCAGGAACCCCCTCCAGACTACCTCAGAGGCAGCGCAGACAAAGACACCAGACCTTCCGAAAACGCACCAGCCTCGGAGACTTAACGCCAGAGGAAGTCATTGCCCACTAAAGGCTCAAAAGGACAGCCATCCTCCGCATCCTGACCCTCATTGCCCACAGGCTGACTGCGCCAACACAGCGGAGAACCAACATCCCTCCGCAGACAAAGCTGCTGGCCGTGCTGCACCTGTTGGCCTCTGGGACCTTCCAACCAACAACTGCCATAGTCGGAGGAGTCTCCCAGCCAGCCCTGTCAAAGTTCCTCACACCTGTCTTGGATGCCATCATCAGCTTGGTACCCCAGCAACTTTACTTACCACACACTGCGCAGGAACAGCTGGAGATCAAGCAAGGCTTCTACGCCATAGCTGGCTTTCCGTACGTGTTGGGGGCAATTGACTGCACACATGTACTCCTCGTGCCCCCTGCTGCCACTGCACACAATTACCGCAACAGGAAACACACGCATTCCATCAATGTGCAGGCAATAGTGGACCACCGGGGACTCTTTACCAATGTCGTCGCCAACTACCCAGGCAGTGTGCATGATTCCTTCATCTTCCGACAGTCCATCATCAACCAGCGCTTCCAGGATGGCACCTATGGAAATGCACTGCTCGTCGGTAAGTACCAACGGAACACACCACACACCTCAACACCACAATCAGACAACTCACAACTCTGGGAATGCACACGTCACAAAATCACATACAACATGACAACCAACATCCCCACATTCCAAACACGACAACACAACTTACTGTGGCAACCTGGGCCAGCCATCTACACAAGCCATCAACAGCATGGCACCTCAGGCACACAATAGCAGAATGTGGGGAGAGGTGGGAACCCGGCATGTGCGAAGGCGGCAAGTGACCCATGAATGTGAATGTACACAATGCCAAGTGTGGCGTGGATGTGCTGGACAGACTGCAGTATGCAGACCACAGACACTTCCATGTCGACATACACTGCTGGTGTCTGCAGTGTACTGGACAGTGGACTCAACCATGTAACCGCAGCCAGTGGGAAAGAATGCGGAAATGTAGCTTGTTAGGTCCCCCCCTGTAAGCGTGAGCGGAGTGGGCTGGCCCGGTGTACGCCAGGCCAGCGTAGGGGTGTGAATAAAAAGCCCGTTACTCTGAGCGTGGTTCTCTTCCGGAATGGCCAACGTGTCTGCCAGGGCAGCGCCTCTCACCCCGCCACGAGGCTGATGCCGTGAGCGGCGGTGCCTGCGTTCCTGTGCACCTGCTGCACCCCAGGCCGCTGGTCCCAGGACCCGTCTTACCCGCCCCAGCACACCCAGGCCTCACTGCTCACCTGCCGACACCGGCTTGTGTCAAAGAGGGCCCACCACGTGCCGGTGCAAGCTCCAAGCCCGAGGCCCGTGACCATGGCAGCCTCCTCAGACCATCACGGCCTCAGCGACACAGGCCCCCACCCCCATTACTCCTTTCTCATTGACGTACTCCACCGCTGCCTCCGGCCTACACTGCGGTCCAGTAGGTCACACATTTGGAACTGAGTCTTGATTATACAATGGCAGAGTACATACGTTTATTGCAGATTTTATATCACCGTACTCCCTACGATGTGGTGCCACCGACTCTGTTCATAGCATTCGAATGACACGTGTCTGTGGGCCCTTGCTGACTACTGCCTTTGGCCTACACTGTGGCCCAGCACCGCGGGGTCACCTGTGTACTGCCTACACTGCGGTCCAGCAGGCCTCACACCAATCCAATCCAATACGTACCAGGCAGGACACGGCATCGTCGCAGGCTGCACACACGCTCAGCTCTGGTGCTACTACCTCCGTCAACCACAAATCATCGCCACATGGCATTCCAACATCGTGTGTGAGAGTACCAGGAGGAGCTGCCTGAACAGCGGTTGGCCCGTGCTGACCGCTGCCTCCGGCCTACACTGCGGTCAAGTAGGTCACACATTTGGAACTGAGTCTTGATTTTACAATGGCAGAGTCCGTATCATTGCACGCTAGGAGAGGAGTAAGAGGAAGACGCGATTCAGTCCGGATGAAAAACAGGATCCTCATTACGGAGGTGAGCAAACACCACTAACAACTGCCCTAGTGCCACTAACTCTGTGCATCGCAAGCCAAGGACACGTGGCTGGGGCCCCTGCTGACCGCTGCCTCTGGCCCACCCTACGGTCAAGTAGGTTACACATTTGGAACTGAGCTTTGATTTATTTATGGCAGAGTTTATACCATTGTACAGGCCTCATCGCAGACTGCATCCCCTTTCAGCTCTGGTGCCACTAACTCTGTGCCCCGAAATTCATGGACACCCTCTGGTTGAACTGTGGTGGCGTCTGAGTCTATGGCCTGGGGGTTGTCTTCATCATCATGTAGCTGATACTGACTTGGTGACAAAAATGAGTCTGTAGCATTCATCTCCTCCATATTGCCCGTGTCTGCTTGGTACTGCCCTCTGTATCATGCCCTGGAAGAACACCTTCCACTGTCCCCCAAAACCCCCACGACATTCACCTTGGACATCGACGGGGACCCGCTCAGCTCTCGTGCCCCTACCTCAGTGCACCGGTAGTCACCGTCCCGTGGCGGTGTTCCATGTGCCGGCCGCTGTGCATCCGGGGCCACTAACTCTGTGCAGCTCAAGTCATGGACCCTTGCTGTTTGAACTGTGAACTTCTGATTGTCTGATCACTGTTGTAGTTGTTGCCAGCACCAACCACACGTTGAGGGCCGGCTCACACTCACCCCACATCCATCCAGCACAGGCGTCACTGGACATGTGACCCTGGCAATAAAAGGGGCCGGGCGCACGTGCCCGTAGCCAGTTCCACAAACTATCTAAGTGTGTCCGTGTGGTCATTGTGTATGCATGAGGGACCCAGGCCCTACCACATTGCATTGTGCTGTGTACAGCGGACGCAACCATGTCACCTCAGGCAGTGGGGGAGACCTGGGACATGTAGCTGTGTCGCACCCCCCTGTAGGCATTGCCGGAGTGGGCTGGCGTACGACAGTCCAGCATAGGGGTGTGGATAATCACCCCGGGGCTCTGGGCGTGGTTAAGTGTTGGGCTTGCCAATGAAGTACCTAAGGCGTGTGTCTCTGTTGTAGTGTCGGCGCCACCCGTCCCGCAATGGACAATGTTGCGATGTAGCATGCCCCTGGAGTGCAGGCTCGGCCGAAGGGATAAATGAATGAGCCCAAGCCCGCTCGAGGTCCGGGATCATACATGCCAACTGTTGTGTGTGTGTCGCTGTTACCGCAGCATAGGCCAAAGGTATTGCCTCGACCGCATCGCGAGTTCAGCCAGCCATGAACTCTACATCTGTGTCCGCCCTATCCTTACCATAGGCCTACACACACGTGGCCGCCCACCTTCAACGCACAACATCACAGTGTCGTTGTCAGGCTTGTGGACATGCGCAGACAGGCATGACGATGGTGTGCCGTAGGAGTGCAAGTGATGCAACCGCGCAGCGCACACAAGTAAATGGGCTTGGGGGGAGGGAGGAGCAGCAGTGAGGCTACGTTGTACACATTGATGGCGCTCATTTGCTACAAGCAGTACATGTCAAACAGTAATCACTATGACACACATATCACATGCCAATGGACTAGTGAGCCTGCCTACACATCATGCAGGACCAACTGTTGACTCATGTCTCTCTGCACTGTCACAGGTGATCAAGGATATGCACTCTGCCCTTGGATGATGACACCCCTCCGAGCCACGAACACACAGGCCCAGAGGCAGTAAAATGCAACCCACAAACGCACCAGGGGCATCGTGGAACGCACATTTGGCGTGTTGAAGTCACATTTCAGGTGCCTGGACATCACAGGTGGGAGGCTCCTGTACAGCCCAGACATCGTGTGCAAGATGATCGTTGCATGTTGTGTGTTGCACAACATATGTGTACGCACCAATGCCCCATGGTTACGAGTGCCAGATGCACCGGATGATGATGAGGAAGATGAGGCAGGTGGACCACACCCCACTGCAGCTGCAGCAAGAATAGCCCGTAGGAACACCATCATTGACAATTTCTTCACATGAGGACGTCACATTGTGGCAGTCCTTAGCAATCATGAGACAGTACAAAATGACCACAGGCACAGCATGTGCAAATAAATTCTTTTCAACACACATTCCCTGAGTTTCTGTATGTGTGCTGCAGTGTGGCACGGGGATCAGGGACATGATCCAGAGTCATTGTGGGTGTGCAGTGTGCTCTACTTAATTGCGCATGTGTGCCATTGTGCCCATCTCCCCCGTCCCCCAGTCCCTGGTCGGTACTCACCCGGTTGATGTTGTGTCAGGTCATGTTGAGCAGTGTCCCGATCCCCGAATCCTGGCACCGTATCCCGACTGATGACTGTGGCCACCATTTTCTCAATGTCATCCAGCTCCTGGTGTGCCGCTGGTCCCCCACCTCCAATCTGCGTTGCTGCTTTCATGTTGGCATCGGGTTTCTTCTTAGTTTTGCCCTTCACATCATTCCATCGCCTCTTGACCTTTTCCATTGTCCTCCTCGACACTCCGACTGCATTCACGTTGTTCACGATGTGTTGCCATATTTCCGTTTGTGTGGCTGATGACACAGTGGAGGTGACGGACAGTTGTTGGTAGTGTCCTGTCACCTCCGTGACGATGATCCGGTTTTCCTGCGGACTGCCCCGTCTTCCTCTTCCTCTTCTCCTTGCCCTTCCCTGGCCCCGGGGGTCCTGGCTGGTCGTCTGTGGGGCTTGTGGGGTTCGCGTTGTCCTCTGCACTCGGTCCGGGTGCGTCCATGGTGCTACGCAGTTGTATTTTTTAATCTTTTTTTTCTCTGCTTTTATAGTGCATTTTCCCGCATGTCGCGTGGGAATCGCAGGCCTGTCGCTGGTTATCGCTGCTTTTTGTTTCGCGATTTGGGACTTCGCAACTTTTTTGGCGTTCGTGTTTCGCATTTTTTTGGCGTCGCGTTAATTTTAACGCGGGCATTTCTCGCGTTAACGTGTGACTATCGCATGGTGCCGCCGGGTTGGGAATACTGCGTTAACACGGTGTTATTTTCCCGCAATAGACTGCTATGTGAGAAGCTGTGTTAAGCGAATTTGGCGATAGTTAACACACGTTCTTGAGAATATCCCCCTTAGTCTCATGACCTCCAACTCATGATCTCTGGCCCTTCGCCTTTACTCCATTTACTCTGGAGCCCAATTCCTGGAAGAATGATTGCTGCCAGCCCTAGAGGCTGCTCCCCCACAAGACAAATCCTGGGATCTGAAACCGCCTTCTTGCACACCCTCATCCACATCTGCATCATCTGTCTCCCCAGCTTCTCTGGCCTCCCACCAGGCCCCTAAGGCCTTCTGTAAATCCTCCTTCTTAGAGTTGCTCCTCATGGGACATCCTAAGCTCTTGCAGAATTGCTTGAGTTGCTCTACTTTGTAACTGCTTAACATTTCAATGTCAAACTCCAATTCTGCAGCCTCACTCACTGGTTTACCATTTAGAGACATGGTGCATGGACACTTCAAGGGTCAGATCAAAAATAGAACCAAAAATAAAACACAGTATGTGGTTGCGTAGTTGTCTGCACTAAACTAGTGATGTACACCAATCACTGTGGGTCAAGTACAAATACAAGTTCAAATCCTCACCGCTGACCACCAATGTTGGAAATGGGGGTCTCTAGTTGGCAGAGGTACAATACAATACAATACACCAGCATTTATAGAGCGCACAGCTACCTCAATCAGAGGTGTCCCGGCGCTAGCATGATCCAGCAGCATATGGGTAACAGATCTCTAGACCAAAAGCGTAGTTAGCTAGTCCCAGCTAAAAAGCCAAGTTTTTAGAGCTTTCCTAAACTCCCCTTCTTCCGGTAAATGCCGAAGTCTTACCGGAAGTGAGTTCCACAATCTGGACACTCCAACTGAGAAAGCTCTTCCTCCAATACGAGCCTTTGCGAATTGGGGTACACACAGCAAGTTCTGTGAATTAGAGCGTAACAATCTCCTTTGCTGATAAGGGCGAATGCGTTTTTTAATATAGTTGGGACCACTGCCTTTCTGGGCCCTGAAGGCAATTGTCAAGGCCTTAAATTCTATACGCTGTACAACTGGCAGCCAGTGAAGTTGTTTTGCATGTGGAGAAATATGTTGTCTAAAAGGTACTCTTCTAATCAATCTTACTGCTGCATTTTGCACCATCTGCAATCTTTTTATCAAATAAGCCGGGAGACCAAGAAACAAACTGTTGGCGTAGTCAAGCCTTGAAGTCACCGTAGCATGAACGCCCACTTTACGACAGTTCTCCGGCAAAAGAAAAAGAAATTTCCTCAAACTCTTCAATATTCCAAAACAAGTAGATGTAGTGGAACGTATTTGGGGAGCAAATGTCATCTCAGCATCCCATTTTACACCCAGGTTTTTTACCGTAGAAGACGGAGAGGGTGGAGGACCCATTTCCTCCGGCCACCACAGACCCGATGGTGGGGGGGGTTCTTACCAAAAAACAACACCTCTGTTTTCTCTGTGTTCAGCTTTAATTTATTGTTGTTCATCCACCTAGCGACGTCGCACAGGCAGCCCCTGAACCTCTCGAAGGTGTTTGCCGAAAGGTCCTTAAAGGAGAACACCAACTGTGTGTCATCAGCATAGGACACGGTTTTGATTCCCCATTTTGAAATAAGCGCACACAGAGGGGCCAGATAGATGTTAAAAAGAAGCGGGCTCAACGCCGATCCCTGCGGCACTCCACACCAGAGAGGCTTAGCTTCTGATTTATAAGGGTGTAATGTCACTCTTTGTGTACGGTCGCTAAGATAGGACTTAATCCAGGCAAGTACCTTCCCTTTCACTCCCACCTTCCTCAATCTGGCCAGCAATAATGAGTGGTCCACCGTATCGAATGCGGCAGACAAGTCCAACAGCACCAACATGGCTGAGGCTCCTCCGTCCACTTCCATTCTTATTGATTCGGCCACCTCCAAAAGTACCGTTTCTGTACTAAAGCCTGCCCGGAAACCGGACTGTGTTTCATGCAATATATCATTATTCACCACAAATTATTAAGTTGGTACTGTACCAGTTTTTCCAACATCTTTGCCGGCGCTGGGAGAAGAGAAATAGGGCGATAGTTTTTTAAATCCATCAAGTCTGCATTAGGTTTTTTCAAAAGAGGTTGAAGCATCGCATGTTTCAAAGGTAGGTACCTTTGTCCAAATAGGGACCCTTGCCTTTAGTCAGGGTAAGGGGGATACACACTTTAGATAACCCCTGCTCACCCCCTGGGTACCTTGGCACGAGCAGACAGACTTATCCTGAAGGCAATGTGTAAAGTATTTGTACTCAAAACACACAGTAATACAGTGATAACACCACAAATGGACACCACACCAGTTTAGAAAAATAAAGTATCTTTATCTAAACTCAACAAGACCAAAACGACAAAAATCCAAAATACATGTAATAAGAATATGACGTTTCAAAGGTTTCAAACAACTTGGTCCATAGAAAGCTATGGATGCATGATTTCTCACAAAGTACCTGTAGATGCGTCAGAATTCACAAGGCAAAAAGCGCAGAGAGGGGAAGCGTCGAGAAACAAAGAGATGCGCCAGTTCCTGAGACCTTGGAGAGGTGATGCGACAGTTCTGCTGCACACCGGAGAAGTGATGCATCAAATCCGGTCTGTAGGGGGAAGTGATGCATCGACTCCAAGACGATTCTGGTCCGCGGGTGATGCGTCGGGAAAACTTGCCGCACAGGTGTGATGGGTGGAAATCGGGAATGCGCCAGCGATCGATGCGGCGGCGTCGAGTAGCGCTGCATCGGTTTCTTCAGCCATGATCCCTCAATGCATCGGTTCTTGCAGCCGCGACAGGCACTGCATTGGTTCTGCAGCGGTGCGGTGATGCATGGAGATTCTTCTCGCTCTGCAGTGCTGCGTCGGAAAAACAGCCGCAAGAAGAGCGATGCGTCGATTTCTTCAGTTCTTTTTTTCCAGCTCCCAGCAGCAGGGACAACCTCTAGAGGCTCACAACTGGAATAGGCACCTCCTGGCAGGTCAGAACTCTCAGCAACAGAGTTCAGGGGATCTGGGGGTGAAGTCTTTGTGTCCCTGAGACTTCAGAACAGGAGGCCAGCACACGCAGGTCCTTGGAGATCTTCTTCAAGCAGGTTCACAGCAAAGTTCCGGTATTTGTCCTTTCTTTGGCAGAAATAGCAACTGCAGGCCAACCCCACACAGCACACAGCAAAGGGACAGTACTCCTACTCACAGCTCTTCAGCTCTTCTCCTTGGCAAAGGTTCCTCTTGAGTCCAGAAATGATCTAATGTTTTGAGGTTTAAGGTCTACTATTTATACCTCATTTTGTCTTTGTTGTCTTGGTGCAGGGGTCTCTGAGCCCAGTCCAAACCAGTTCTGTCCTCACTGGTGCAGTATGACCACAGGGGGTGGAGACAGCATTGTGCAAGGGAGACAGGCCCTATTCAGGTGCAAGGAAATCTCCTCCCACTACTCTAAATGCAGCCAAGCCCCATTCAGCTCAGCTCTGAGTCATCCAGGAAGGGCCAGGCACACCTCAACCCCCCCAGTGGCTGTCTACAGTGAATGCACATCCCCAGCCCCTGTCACTCAAAAAACAGAGAGTCAATCCACAAACAGGCAGATGCACACAGACTGGTTAAACAAGAGAATGCCTATTTTCTAAAAATGGCATTTTCAAACACACAATTCAAAACCATCTTTACTAAAAGAGGTGTTATTAAATTTTGAGTTCAAAGAGCCTAAACTTTATTTCTCTATCGTATCCCAATGGAAAGTTATACTTGTAAGATGTTACAAAGTACCTCCCATTCTATCCTATGGGACAGATAGCCTTTCAATAGTGAAAAAAGAAATTGGCAGTATTTCACTATCAGGACATGTCACACACAATAGTACATGTCCTACCTTTCACGTACACTGCACCCTGCCCAAGGGGATACCTTGGGCCTACCATAGGGGTGCTTTACATGTAAGAAAAGGGAAGGTTAGGCCCTGGCAATTGCATGCACTTGCCAGGTCGACATGGCAGTGGCAGGTCTGAGCTACCTTTTCATGGCAACTCATGTGGGTTGCACAATCAGTGCTGCAGGCCCACTAGCAGCATTTGATTTACAGGCCCTCGCACACTCAATGCACTTTAATAGGGACTTACCAGTAAATCAAATATGTCAATCAGGGAGAACCAATTGTAATCACAATTTATACTGGGAGCAGTTGCACTTTGACACTGATCTGCAGTGGCAAAGTGCCCAGAGCATCTAAGCCAGCAAAAACAAAATCCAGCACAGCATCAAAAACACAGGAGGTAGAGGCAAAGAGTCAGGGGAAACCACGCCAAAGATGTCAAGTCTCACAAGCTCTAACCGCCGACACTGCATCCAGTGACGTGAGAGATTTATCTATCCGAAAAATCTCCCGTGGGGAGTTTATTGGCTTGGTCTATCTTTTGCGTAAAAAATTGGGTCAGAGCTAGTCTGATCTGCTTATCATATTCCTTAAGCGCATGTAAGTAGATGTCTTTATCTAGAATGTAATAGCTCTTACGCTATTTGCGTTCTAGGCACTTAGGTGCCTTTTTTGTCCACAGAAGGTCCTCGGTAAACCAATCTTCAGAAGGTCTAGAGCGAGAAATGTACTGCGTTTTCCAGGGGGCTATAGAATATAGAGCCTCCTCAATCTAGGCCGAAACCTGCTGATTGGCACCGTGGGGAAAAGTATCTAGGCATGGAGGCCTGCCGCTCAAGGCAGACGTAAGGGCCTCTTGAGTGATCGTGGTCCATTTGCGAGTTTTAATAGAGTGGGAAGGCAATGGTTTCAGCAAAGGATAGGTGTCAACAGTAGCGGCTCCTCGAGGGTGTGCTGCGGGGCGGGGGAGGGGCAGGGTGGGGGATAGTAAACTCCGGCATAAGTTTAAATAAATAAAACAAGTTACATTGTTCACGCTGCAACGCCACATGGCGATGCAGCGTGCGCAATGTAATTCGTTTTATTTATTTACTTACCTCCGTTCGGCCATATGCTGGAGTTTACTACCCCCCACCCTGCCCCTCCCCCGCCCCACCGCCCCTCAGCACTCCCTCGAGGAGCCGCAACTGGGTGTCAAGGATCTGAAAAAGGACTAATAGAGTGATCTGAACAGGCAATGGGAACGGGGGGAGCTACTTTAACTAAGGCCAAATTGGCAAAGATGGGGTCAAGAATATGCCCCTGAATATGAGTGAGTTCCTCTACTAGCTGTTGGAAATGAAGTGTCTTTAAGTCCTCTGTCAGGCTTGTGGCTGTATGAGAGAGAGGTCAGATCATCAAAGTGTAGGTTCAAATCCCATTAGATTAGTAGGTTTGAGTGCTGCAGAGCATATGCAGGGATGATATCTAGTAAAGCCATAGTAAAAGTGGTGGCAGACCCAGGGGGCCAATAAATCAAGAAGCCATTGAGAGAGCAGTGGCCCTTTAGCAATAGTGAGAAGAAGGCTGCTTCAGATCCACTTATCTGTGCTTCAGATAAACTGCTGCTCAGATGTTGTTTATACACCACCGCTAGACCGCCTCCCCTCCCCTTTGGTCCATTCAGTCTTATAATTGCATGGCCCGTGGGAATAGACTCTAAAATGCACGGAGCGGACTGCGCATGGAGCAAGGTTTCCACCAGGAAAAACGTGGTCGTTTGCTGGGAGGATATAAAATTGTCGATTTCAATTTTATGCTTGGGAAGGGATCAGCAATTTAGTAAAAAGCATTGGGCAATCACCGGGCTGCTACACCTTTCTAAAAGCCTCGGGGACAACACACAGGAGCACCCAAGGCATGCTATCTGTTCTGTGCCCACATTTACTGAGTGGCGGAAAGTAGCTTTTATTCCTGTATTCAAGGAGCGTAGTTTGGCCGATGCATACTGCACAATGAACTAGAACTGGCAAAGGGCTTGACCCCTGGCGTGTCCAGGCACGGATGGGCGCAGACGGGCTTGCCTTTGGCACGGTCACGCCAGCCTGCTGCTTTTATACCCTGCAAGACTAAAGCGTGTGAGGCCTTAAATGGTGGCCCTGCTCATACAGATGAGAACCGTAAAAGTTAAAAAATTAGCAGCGCGAACTGAGAAGTGTGCTGCGGTACCGAGTAAACACAGTCTTATACCCCCAGGTAAGGCAGCCTCGAATTAAACAATTCAGTTCAGCGACATAAACCACATTTCAAATTCAATTTCATCTGTTATGCATCAAATCAAATTAAAAGAATCTAATCATAAAAACCCTAGATATGACTTTGTCCTGGACAGTAGTGTGCGCGGTTACGCCAGCCTGCTGCTTTATAGCCTGAAAAACTAGAGCATGTGAGGCCTAAAATGGCGGCTTTGCTCTTACTTAAGGGAATAGCCAAGGTTAAAAAATGAGCAGCGCGAACTGGGAAGTGTGCCAAGATACGGGGACAGAGCAGTAGGGGTGTGGCCGCTCTACCCCGCACTGAGGCCCGCATTCTGCTCTTTGCTCTCACTTTGGGGGCACAGGGTCTGGCACAAAACAGGCTTCCAGGCAGTCACTGAGCGCAGCCGGGATCTCCAGGCAGCAGAATTCAGCCACTCCAGTTGTCCAGAGGGCAACACCTCAGTTCTTGAGTCTCCAAACCCCACAATCTACTCCGCACTGCTAGAGTTACCTCTGCCCCAAGAGAGAGAGAGGCCAGTGCAAGGCCGTTAAAGGGAGCCAATTGAGGTAGCTACATCTCAGAGCCCTCGAGTCCTGTGGCTGCCATGTTGCAAGTGTGTCCTGAGACACACTGGTTCAGAACTCCTTCAG
Source organism: Calotriton arnoldi (assembly GCA_963921515.1). Classification (NCBI taxonomy): domain Eukaryota; kingdom Metazoa; phylum Chordata; class Amphibia; order Caudata; family Salamandridae; genus Calotriton; species Calotriton arnoldi. Next base: position 2,082,146 of record CAWUFW010002132.1, on the reverse strand, counting down.
GAGGACAAGAACGGCCCCAGGACAGGATATTTGCAGTGCTGCACTTCACTCCTTGTGCTAATAGAGCATTTTTGGTTGGCTCTAACTCTTTAATCTCCAGGATACAGTAGGATTATGTTAAGGCCGATTGGAGCACTCACTCAATACATGTTATCCACCATCTTGGCAGACCACCCATGGAACCAGTACATTAAGGTGCAGTGGAACTCAACCCTGCATCATTGAGTGCCAAGAAACATCAGAGTGCCTGAAAATACTGACTGCAATCCACAGTCTTTCTGCAAGAGAACCATAGTGGTGGATGAGGTGCAACACTAATGAAGGGGACTTCACCTACTGTGAAGTACTCACTGCTGTGACCAAGGGTAGATACCTTGCTTATTTGATGGTGGGTATTATGACTGGGCCAGAGAAAGAGTACAAGTGGCAAGATCCATCCGACCGCGAGCACCACAAACAGGCACCTCTCCTTTTCTTTTTTAAATTTTTTTATTGATTGGATTGCAACAAACAAGAGAAACATCTCAATTGCATAATACAGCTTAGATCAATGAAACAATAAATTCCTGCATGCATAAGTAAAACAATAGTGCGATGGCAATAAAGTGCTAAAAGTGCATCAGGAGATATCAAAAAGACTCAGCAGCTTATGTCCAAACTGGTAATCAGATCATAATTATAATGATAAAGTGGTGGTGCAATCGGACTAAGGTGCTAACCTTGCCGGATCGAAAAATCCATCAATACAGTGCTGAAATTGAAACACCCGAAATATCGATGACATAAGAAGTGTCACAACATATAACCAATAAAACCATCTGTTCATGAATACATCAATAAAGTGCTAATGCTATAGAAATAAAGTGCTAACAGTACAAAGTCAGGCAATATATCGATAGCATCAACTTATTTATACTCTGAAATAAAGTGCAAATTATCAAATACCACATAGATAATAATCTACTTTCATAACACATTGAGGGTATAAATGACTATGAACATTTTAAAATGCATTATTGAAAAACCCTGACCAGATTGCTGCAAATCTTTAAGAGACCCTATCCGCTTGGCATATGCTTCCTCCCATATATATGTCTTAACCATCTTTTCTGCCCATTGCTGAATCAACGGTATCTTATTAGACTTCCAATTGTGTAAAATTAGAGACCTGGCCACTGCAATAGCTATTGAACAAAAATATTGTTGGTATTTAGACAAATGTTGGACCTCTATTGGAAAAAAATAAAAATAAATGTAAGTCCGTTTTTATATAGCGCAGCTACTCACCCTTATGGGTCTCAAGGCGCTGGGGGCCGTAGTGGAAATTAAGTGAGCTATTGCCCAGAGTCACATGGTGCTGAGCTGCCGCCGGACCCGGGGATCGAACCGTGAACCCTGTGCTCCGAAGTCAGCTGCCCTGGCCGCTGCACCACACCTCTCCATAGAACACCCCAAAATAACTAACTTATTAGTAGGAATAACGTAGACTGATAAAGCTAGAAATTGATTAATCCTCGAAAAAACATCAGACCAGAATCGATATAGATCGGGACAGTAAACAAAATATGGTTCCAGGACCCTATCTCTGGGTTCCCACATCTAAAACAAAACTCCGAAGAGGCCGGAAAATTTTTATTCAGTCTTTTAAGTATATAATAAGTTAACCATCTTGACAAATAGGCCATTCTTTTATAGTTTGCAGCTCAAAGCGCTTTATGGCCTACTTCACATAGAGACTGCCATTCCTTTTTGCTGACACTGCAACCGGTTTCTTTCAATAGTTTAGGAAAAACATTATCGAGCACTTTGTGCTGGCCCGGCTGTATTAGGCAAGAATACCAATTGCCTACTCCACATAGGCCCTGGCCATATAGTTGGTTTAATATATTTAAAGCTTCATTATTAGTCACAACATAATTTGCTGTTAAGAAGCTCGAAATTTGATTAAAACTAAATACCAAAGCTGGAAACCTAGGGCCCAGCTGCTGGGACACTATCTCACTGGTAATCAAATTAGATGTACTAAAAAAGTCACCCAAATATTCAAAACCCACCTCTTGCCATAATTGCAAAGACCCCAGAGAAAGCTGCAAACCAAAGGGCTGACACTCACTAATTTTTGAATATAGATGGTATTTAGGAATTTTATGTAGATTAAAAAATACTTGCATGCTACAAGCAAGGTCAGCTAATGCCTTGTATCTCGAATATTTAGGGAGTTTCGGAAAACGTAGAAAAACGAATAATTGGATTGCACTCTCCTAGACCAAAATTCTCAAATTTTGATGCTGCCAATGGCAGTTGAACCAATAAATTCAATAAAGCAGCCTGGTAATAAAGCTCGAGATTGGGGAGGGCAAGTCCCCCCTGAGATGTATCTAGTTGTAAAATTGCTAAAGAGGTTCTAGGCTGTTTCTGTGCCCATATAAAATTCCGAATTAAAGCATATACTTACGAGAAATATTTTAATCGGAAGATGAGTAAATAAAAATACAAATAATGGCAAGATAGACATTTTGACCAATGATACACGGCCTATTAAAGTTAAAGGAAGAAGAGACTATCTATCTAATAGCCTCTTAGCTTTTTCCGGGGTGTTTCCATAATTTAGCCTAAAAAGATGCTCATAATGACAACATACATATACACCTAAATATCTAATAGGATTAGATGAATTCTGCTGAGGAAGAAAAGGCAGCGACACCGATGGGGCATTGAACCAATGCACCTCCGTCTTTGCTTGATTTAGTCTATACCCACCAATTCGTGTAAACTCTTCTACTTCCTTGAATGCATTTAAAATATTAGATGGTTCTGCTGATAAATATAAAATAACACCATCTGCAAATAATTTCATTTTTGGCATAGCCGCCAATGGAGGCATTATCTGGAGACTATTGCGGATTTTAATTGCCAAGGGCTCTATAAAAAGTGCAAATAAAAGAGTAGACAGCGGGCATCCCTGTCTAGTCCCACATCGAATCTTGACTATTCCCGCAGATTCTCTGTTAATCAAGATTCTCGCCTCTGAACCTGAGTACACATCTTTTATCATTTTGGCCAGACGTTCAGACAAGCCAAACTTAGATAATATAAAAAACAAAGCCTGCCAGTTAACAAGGTAAAATGCTTTTTCTGCATCAAGCATTAAAATTGCTGCCTTAACCTTGTTGACTGACAGGTAATCAATGGCTTGTGTCAAAAAATATGTATTAGAGGCCATAGATCTATTACAAATAAAACCTGACAGATCTATATGATCCATATGAACCACCTGTTGTGCAACCAGAGTCAACCTTACTGCACAGATTTTCATAAAAATGTTATAGTCTATATTTAAAAGACTTATAGGTCTGTATGAACCAGCAGCAGTGGGATCCTTATCTTTCTTAAGAAAGCAGACCACAACCGCTTCCTTAAAATTTTTAGATATTGGTTCACCATTTTTTATCAAATTGTATAATTTAGTAAGAAAAGGTACAAGCAAAGGTTCAAAAATCTTAAAAACTTCAACAGGAATACCGTAATTACCTGGGGCTTTCGCATTGGCTATAGATTTCAATAAATTCTTGACCTCATCTTGTGAAATCGATTTATCGAGAGAATCCTGTACGGTCTTAGAAATAGAGGGCATTTCTAAAGATACAAAATAGTGTATAAGTGATGCTTGAGTAATTTCCTGCATCTAATCATATATCATTTTAAAATGCCGTAAAAATACCCCTGCAATTTCCTCTTTGGAATCTACAATTGTATCCAAGACCGGGTCTCTAATCCGAGTAATTGTATTTTGACTATTCTGAGTTTTTGTTAACCAGGCCAGATAGCGTCCTATATGTTGACTCTCTTCGTAAAGTTTTTGTTTATAGGCCTTGCTCCCCTTGATTACCTGAAGATAAAAAAATTGCCTGAGATTATCTTTAGCCTCTGCTAGATCTTGCAGGAGACCCGTCTTTTGAGATTCAGACCTAACCGTCTTTAAATTAGCTTTACATTTTTCAACCTCATCCTGTAGGGAAAGCATCTCCTTAGAGCGTTGTTTCCGCAGCGCCAATGAATATGCTAATACCTGCCCTCTAAAGGCTGTTTAAAAGCTTCCCACACAGAAAAGATAGAAGCAGTGTTCTCATTGATTTAAAAAAAATGCTTAATAAAAGACTGCATTGCAGTAATCCACTCCACATCTTCGAGAAGAGATTTATTGACACACCAGCGCCTAGTATTTCGAAGCTGTGTTTCCTTCATGTGAATTTTAATAGAAATGGCTGAATGATCAGAAAAGGCATTGGAGATAATCCCCATCTCATTTCTGGATAACAGATTATCAATAAAAAAGAAATCTATTCGAGATGCGGTCTTATATCTCAAGGAATAGCACGTATAATCTGAGTGCCCAGGATGACTTTGACGCCATTGATCCAGCAAAGCAAAAACCTTTTTCATCATATTAATCAGCTTATTTGCTTTGGGTTTTAGTTGTTTCTTAGTTGTATTAGAAGTATCTAGGCGAATATCTTGAAGTTAAAATCACCCCCCCCCAAATTATAGAGCCCTCAGAGACTGCCAATAGATCATAAATTTGCAGTAAAGCAGAGATGTCATCAAATATAGGACCATAGTAGTTCAAGAGATTAAATACTACCCCATTACGGTTAACTTGCACATAAATCCAGCGTCCTTGAACATTGCGACTAACTTTTAATATTTGACAATCGCAGTTATTGGAAAATATAATAGCCACCCCACGAACTGATGAGTTAGCCCAGGCAAAATAGGCTTGCTTATACCCCTTTGGAAGAATCAGTTTAGGTGTATCAGATCTAAAATGAGTCTCCTGGATAAACAGCACTTGTGGGGAGAAAAAAAGCAACCAAGTTAACATTGCACTTGCTTTTCTTAAATTCAACCAGCCATTCACATTGCACGCAATTATTTTGATGCTATACATTCAAAATTGAAATGACAGCTTTCATCGTACCAAAAATACATAGAATTAGAAATTTGAAAAGAAAAAACCCACTTATGTATGGAATCCAAAAATGATCCACTCATTTTTTCTCTGCTACCCCAACCCCACCCCCACCCTAGCCACCCCAAAACCCTACGTGGCGGGCGCCCCCCTAGCACCACGCCACGCGAAACCCCTAACTGATGAATGCCCTGGAATTGCATCCTTATCTGTCAGAATCGTGTCCCCACCACCATCCCCACCCCCACCCTTCTTGAAAATAACCAAAAAGGAAGAGAAAAAAAACGAAAGAGCATGAATAATACCCGCCTATATATAACTCTAATTTCGAATTGTTTTTAAGAAGTCCTGTGCTTCTGAAAGAACATTAAAGATCTTAAATTGTCCCTTCTAAAGCACCTTCAATTTTGAAGACTGAACCAAGGAGGCCTGTGCTCCGATTGATCTAAATTGAAAGGCAAGCAATTGAAACGCCTTTCTCCGCCTAGCTGAAGTCACAGAAAGATCAGAGAAAATCTTCAAAGAGGCATTTTGCAAAATCGTGAAAGTTTTTTGCTGTATCACTCTAGTGAGGACCTGTTCCTTAATCTGGAAATCGGAGAAGTTGACCAGAATAGTTCGAGGATATTTGGTCCCAGGTTTCTGATGATATGGAACTCGATGAGCCCGCATGATTGTCAAATCCTCAGGAGCAGATGGTAAAACATGATCTTTAATCATCATATTGATAAGCTGAGGAACTGATTGTATATGACCCTGGGATTCACTACCTTCCGGAATGCCCATAAATCGCAGATTGGAGCGTCTTGCATGATTCTCCATAGATTCTAATTTTAGCTCCAGTTCTGTAATTTTTGCAAATTAAGGTGTCGTACGGGATTGCAGAAGTGCCAATTTGTCCTCGATCTTAGAGATTCTTTGCTCCGCTGCCTGTAACTGGTTTGGCAATACCAATAAGGTCTCTTCCATTTTAGTAAGCCTTTGCTTTATTAGCTCCGTCTCCAAAGCTTGCTGGACTTTAAGCCCACGGATCTCCGCCAGAATTGTATCCAGCATTTCTTTCAAAGCTTCTGGCAGGAGCTCCTGAGCCACGCAAGGATTTTTAATCAATCATACTTTTGAGTGGATATTCAGTTCAGGAGCAACCATCGCTTGTACGCTGAGGCTGGTGCTTTGATCATGGGAGGGAATGAAGGAAGCTTCGTCTGAAGCTCCCGAATCGCCCAAAGCAGTTGGAGGAGTATAATCCGGTTTCTGTTGCACATTTCGTGCAGCGACCCCCTCGGATGTTGAATTTGCGGGCCCTAGTATTGTAATAATCAATGGCAATACTCCCGCTCTGATCTCCTCACCAGAATATTTAGACCCAACATTTGTGAACAAAGGGAAGGTTTTAGGCTTTTGAAGAGACTCAAGGCTCTTATCTAATCCTGTGTTCCTCGTTGGCGAAATAGAGGCTGGAGATGGAGTTGAATTGTCAGAGCTGTTAGAAATTGAACAGGAGGCACTTGCTTTTTCTATTGCAGCTGACCCAGGCTTGCGAAAAAATAAACCTTCCGCTGTCCCCCTTCCCTCTTCTTCGTGCGGCTGGGCAGGATTGAAGGAAAAGGCAGGAGCGCCTCCTGAGGTCTCCATCTGCTTATCTCACCAGCCAACCACCCTATTCTGTGAGGCCTTCTTTCGTTGTTTAGGGGGGACAGGGGGAACTGGTGAACCAATTTTTGCGTGAAGTTGTCGCTACAAATGCATCGAATACCAAAGTCTTGCCTTTCAGCTATTGTAAGTCAAGCATATACCTCCCACGGGTGCCAGGAAACTAGCACAGCCCTATATAAGCCACAAAGTCGTGCATAGCGCCTATATACACTTCGCCTTAGCCACTCCTTTACTTCCACCGCTGAGTGGGAGCAGATTGTACCAGTTCCTCTTCCAGGCTGAATAGGAGCAATCTCGTTATCTCTCCGCAAAGCTTGACAACAGCTGATACCAGACCTCATAAATTTCCAATATCTTAGCAGCAGCTGACACCAAGGGGCCGATTCCGATTTGGGCCGGAAATCTCTCCGACCGAGCCGGATCCGGAGAGATTTCCGACCGAGCCGGACTCCTGCAGTCCGCCCGAGCGAGTACGATGCGGCCGTATGCTGCCCGACTCGATTCGGTCGGACACCCATTGAAGTCAATGGGAGCCGGTCGTACAACGCGTACACGGGCTCCCATTGACTGAATGGGCACGTCGCGAACAGGGGGGCCCCCTACAGTGGGTACGCATCGGTGCGCGCGGACTCGCACGGCTACGCGTGCAGGGGGGTCCGACACGGACCCCCGAAGTCCGGCTCCGACAGCTCTTTGGAGCCGGACGCTACGAGTCGGTCGGGCTGTTCGAAGCGCGCATCGTACTTGCTCGGTCGGGTAACGTCTCCATTGCGTGGTGCGAGTCGTGTCCGTACGAGTTGGTCAGAGCGGTTCGGACCCGGGAACGAGTCGGTCGGCGATTTCGCGTATGCTCGCATCGTACTTGCTCGCGCGGACGCCTGTACGAATCGGTCGGAAACTAGGCCTCCGAATCGGATCCGGTAAAGCCGAATCCGATTCGGTGCCCTACCGGCCGAGATCGGAATCGGCCCCATAGTCTCCTCGCCTCAAAATCCACCAATCCTCAGCAGCTGCGGGCGCCACACTTTCTGCCTGGCTCCATTGCCTGAACAAAGGCTAATCAGCCCACTGGACAAAGGGTAGGAGAGGTAGGCACAGCTCTCCAAACCAAACCACAATCACGCTACCATAAACTCCTTCAGCTTGTTTTTCCCCAGGGACGAATCAAACCGCCATGGCTCAAGTGGTTCAAACGGTAGCCTCCAGGAAATCCCCTCACCGTGCCACCACAACACCGTGACTCGGTCTTTCAGCAAGTCTTCTTTTTTTAGCGCCTCATTTCGGAGCAACTAAACGCCGTCGGAGCTCCGAGTACAAGGCAGAGCTCCAGCGTCTGCCTGCGAAGGGGAGGGGCGGGCCGGAGGATCCGTTTCTGCCGTCAGCAGCAGGACATGGGGCAGCTGCTGCCGACCAGGCACCCCTCTTTTTCAACTAGTGCCGGTGGTACCTCTGATTTCTTGAAAAAGAGATCACCAGTGCACTAGTCATGAACTGTGACCACGTCGTTGAGCCAGGACAAAGACACTTCCATCCCTACTCACAAGGCCATGCAGAACGCACTGCATTCGGGTGCGCAACTCACCATGCTGTCCCATGGCGACCACAGGTGCTACCTGCATTGTGAACATTAAATGGACTAAAAGGTACAGAGCATTAGCAAAAACCAGGCCCCCCCACCCCCCAGGACCCAGTAATAGTTAGAACACTTAAAAGAACCCATGAGACTGTTTTTGCTTTGCTGTAAGGGTACCATTTAGAACTGTACAAAGGGGCGGCCCTGGCTGTCTGTCAAGAACTATTTTAAGATTTCCTGAGCACAGAGTTAATAACCATTTCCCTCTGAAAACAATGTACAGTATTGTGTGGTGTGTAATTATTAAAGTTCTTTCTCTTTTACAACAAAGCGCAGACTTTACATTGAATAATTAATTGTTATTAGATGATTTATTGAGTCCTGAGTCTCTAATCTCACACTGTCTCCCTTAGTCTTGCATTTCTTGACTTCACTACCTTGAGCATCAAGCGCTAAATGATTTTTCCTGGTGCTAAGTTTTGGGCACAATAGTAAGGTTAATCCCCAGGACACCATTGGTAAAAGGCTCTGATTATCAAAATCTGAGCCTAGTAACCCCTGATTGCCCTGGGACTCCTGAAAAAGTCCCACACAGGCCTACTATCAGATGTTATGCAAGCTAGAACTCTATGAATTCAATGTGAACAAACATTCCTTTTGTGATTCTAAGATGTACTAGAATTGATTACTTACTAATATCAGGTATCTTGTTACCCAATGTGAATGCTTGTGACATTCTCTGGCCACTCGCAGTTCACCTTCAATAAGATTTAGGGTTGGCAGGCCCTTTCAAACACAATGGCGAATGAATACATCAAAGTATGCAATGTTTTACGAGGAACAGAGAACAGTGACTCAGAATGTAGCAAAGTACCTGTCTTGATGACCACAAATGTTTAATTAGGTGAGACCAAATTCTGTGTGTGGCTAGTAAGGCATACCACAAAGGCACTTTGATATGCCATAGATAGCAGCACTATGAGCATGAGGAGAAAGCAGGATGACTTTCCGTCATTACTGCCATACGCTCAGACTGCAGCTTATTGTTGGCATACCTAGGAAAATAATGAAACAATTTGTGACCTTTTATGGCATACTGAATAACCCTCGACACCTAGACACTTTGAAGCAACTTTTTTAGATTAGATAAAAGCACCTAAACTGTCCCAGGAGGAACACAAGTTGCTTCAGAGCAGCATCACAACTGAGGCGATTATGAGTCATGTATGACAAAACAAAACAACAGGAGAAGATACTCTAAAGGCTGAATTCTACAAGACTGACAAAAAAGCCTGCTATCTCTACTATGTAGAATTTACAAGGTTCTGTGGAATTCTGACCTACTGCAAGAATTCAACAATGCCATAATCTCACTGACACTGAAGCCTGGCACAACCCACACTTTATGTGGAGGCTGGCAGCCCATTTCCATATGCAAACGTGGACACCAAAGATCTTGGCAAATTCCTAGTGGAAAAGTTGTGTTTTTTCAAAAGAACTTTGGATACATCCTATGCAAGGTCCCTCAAAGGTTCTCTGGAAGCAATCTCTGTATGTTACACCATCTACTCCGGTAAATAAACATTGATCTGGACCACAAACTGATACTATATTTTGATGCCATCCCTCGATGCTGAAAAATAATTCAACCAGGTTGTATGAGATTATCTCTTTCATATTCTAGACAGAGCTGAATTTGGGAAGACTATGTGTCAGATTTATTAAGCCATTTGTCAGTCACAAACTCTATGATTCACTAATTCACAGGGTCTGCAATTACTTAATGGCTTTTTGTAATGCACTAAAACCATTTTGCGATTTGGTAAAAGGGTTCAGAATCTCAAAATGGGCTTAGAGGGGCATAACAAATTGTTATTTGGAATGGGCTTGTTTATTGCATTGGTGGGAAAGTGCCCTTTTTGAATGGTGACCCTATTTCTTTGCTGAATTCTATTGCTGGTTTTTAGACTCTGTACACTTGGGCACTGCTGTCAAGTGCTCAGTGTGTCTGCTCTCACCACTAGAACATGTAAAAATTTGCTCATTCGTAATTGACATATTTAAGTGTTTGGTAAGGCCATAGTATATGGTGCAGAAACTGCACCAATGACATGGAAAGGCAAATATCACCTATGGATTTCAGTACTTATCGTGCAAACCATTAGTGTCACAGGCAAAATATGGCTGCAGGCCTACTATTGTAGCCTGACTGTTGCAGTTTAAACCTGCAATCCGACCTATCAAAATAGCCCTTTTGACAGGAGGAAACACCTTTTAAAATGTTAACGAGTCACCCCTATGTAGGCCTTGTAGCCCACTAGTTATGGTGCATGTTATCAGAGTGCAGATTAAAATCTCAGGTTTGGTTCCAGCTAGAAATAGGATTGAGCAACTTTTTGTCAATATTTATTACAAATTCAATGTGATGGCAAGTTAGAACTTTAATAAATATTTAGAAAAAGTAGCTTCAGAAAGTTACCTCTTCCCTGTCTGAAGCTCCTGGAGGCTAATTTGTATCAACTTGATAGCAGCTGTCAGTCAGTGCTTGACCCTAATGAGGTGTGAAAATTGCTTCCAGAGCAGAAACATAGGCTTGAGTATGTGGAGGGTTTTGTTTTACTTCCCTTTGCAGGAAGACTAGTCAGGGTGGACCCAGGAACTTAATTACCCTCTAAATTTAAGATGAGACCTCGGAAGGCAAACATTTGTCTCCCCAGCCAGGCTGGCTCCAAACGCAGTGGGAGGAAAGCTACTCCAGAACCTATTTTGAGTGACCACAAAGGAGGAGGCTATTCACATGCCTGGACATACCTCTGGGTGGGCGCTTAAGCTCTACTCAAGGGAGAAAGGGTTTGCCCAATTTGGATTTAAGGAGGAAGATGCACTGTGGGATTGTTTGCAGTAGGATTAACAGGAACTGCTGAAAAAGTGGGTAATGGTTCCCTGGGAACTCTTATTCCATGGTGAGGAAGGATCCAGGAGTCACCCACACTCGCTAGTTACAGCCAATGTGGCACTCCAAAGCATCTTCTTAAGAACGCTTTCTGGATGCATGGAAAAACAGAAGAAGGACTGCACCTACTGTTTTGAGACCTGTGAAGAGACATGAAAAGCTGGCCCCACTCCCACTTGTACTTAGGGCAAAGAAGTGGACTCCAAGGGGCAGTTGACTGATCTCGGGTGTGGCTACGGGACAGGACAATCTGCAAGAGGTCTTTTTCCTGAGGTGCCTCTAGAACAGTTGCAACTGGACCTGGACTGGACCCTGCTGGTGACCTCTGCTAGAGCACCTAAGTGCTGCCCCTGAGGCCCTGGTACCCCTAGCTGTGTCTAACTTGACTTTGCCTACAATCGCTGAAAAGTTGTGAGACTTAACAAAGATTTGGCTTCCAGCTGCAGGTGGACCATGACAAGCCACTGAGCCAATCTGGCCAAGATGCAACTTTGCTGCTCTGCAAAACCAGGTTTCTCTTGCTTGGAGCATCTCCTCTTCCACAAATCTGTTTCAGTGGGCCCTCTTCGAGAAGGCATCTGGTATCATGGAACTCATCGTTGGATACTGCCTGCAGCATTTTCAACTTCCATTTCAGAGATTAAGTCAGAAGGTTAAATCGCTGACCAGGATGAAACTGCTTGGTGTATCTGACCTGTGCTCCTTTCCAGTTGGCCTGAAATCGCGCCAATATCCCAATCACACACTAACAGTACTTTTTCTTGGAGCTTATTTATTTCTTGGCTCTCTACCTCTTAAATATTTAAAAATTCCTATAACTGGTTCCCCTTATTGTATTCCGGTTGTTTCGGTGTCATTTATTAATGTTTACTCTATTTTCATAATTTGTTGTTGGATTTTTATTGTGTTGTGCTTTTGACTTTTTAATTGTTTTGGTATTTCTAAATGCTTTACACAATTTTTCTGAAGTTTAACCTGTCTGTTTTGTGCCCTAGATTATCAGGGGTTGAGCTCATTTTTAAATTACTGAAACCTCCGCTTGGACCTAACAGGTCAGTGACTTTATTATTTGTGGTGGACTACCATCCAAACTAACTAATTCACTGTCTAACAGCGTCTCTTCCAAATAGTGATTCATTTTGGTATGTATCAGTGTTTAGTGACTGAAATCCAGTAGCAAAACATTGTAATGTTTCTGACCCCCAACATGGGCCCAACATGGGCGATTTGCAAAAGGGAAGGGGCTCCTTTTGTCTTTCTAAAGGTAAAAAAAACCAAAACTTTGTTGGGGAGTTGGGGGATATTATATATATATCCATTGTCAGCTTCACCTACGTTGCCGAACTCCTTCAAGGCGGGTGCTCTGGCGTGAGGGTGAACTCATGTAAGTATTCCAAGAAATTCTCCACACAGAAGACCGGGCACTCACGGGGTCTATAATCTCCTTTATTTGTCACAGTAAGTAGATGCGTTTCGGCAACTTCACCTTTATGAATGCTTGTAACAGTGATGACACCACACATTAACAGTTCCTTTTAAAATCTTGAAACTGCGCTCCCATTGGAGAAAACGATTCAGGCATAGAGGAGGAGCTGGCCGATGAAGGAATGCTTGTTCCTCCGGCCGCCATATTGGCATGTCTATTATTATTATATAGTAAAGCATTCTCATTGCGACAACTCGTGGATATTTCATTTATACAAAATAAACAATTTATTAAAAAATCCACCCTAAACAGCCAGCCACGATTGCAATCATATCAATTTGATATCATGCTAGCAGTCACCCTTTGAGCCCTTCCTCACAATTTCGCCCTGTATGGGCTGCCCAACGTTCTTCCAGGAGCAGTCCTTCCTTGTCAGATGGTTGTGATACCATTCCAACACACCCCATCGAATGTTGAGGTGTCTCCTGCCGTGGATAACACCATTCTGTAGTTGATTAACCCAGGGGCGCAGGAAGTCTGTCCAATGATATTTCTTCCCCGGATTAGATAATCCTTGTCCTTTGATCAGCGTCACACCGGCCAAATCACTGCAATTTGCGATGGTTCCGGCAACTTATTCATAAAGATACATTGTCAGCTTCACCTACGTTGCCGAACTCCTTCAAGGCGGGTGCTCTGGCGTGAGGGCAAACTCACTTAAGTATTCCAAGAAATTCTCCACACAGAAGACCGGACACTCATGGGGTCGATACTCTCCTTTATTTGTCACAGTAAGCAGATGCGTTTCAGCGGCTTCGCCTTTATCAATGCTTGTAACAGTGATGACACCTCACATTAACAGTTCCTTTTAAAATCTTGAAACTGCGCTCCCATTGGAGAAAACAATTCTATATATATATATAAATTATATATATATATATATATATATATATATATATATATATATATATATATATATATATATATATATATATATATATATTCAGCTCCAAGATGTGTCCATCAGTTGAGTCGCACTCGGCCATCAGCAGCAAGAGAATTCTCTTTCCATGGTATGGACGGATACCGCTTACTGCCATTAACAGCCTCCGTGTAGGTTTGCCTGACGCGTTTCGAAAGCTCCTCAGCTTTCTCTTCAGAGGCTTTCACGGGAAGGATGCGTGCATATGACGTTCCCATTTAAATACTGCACTCCCTCCAATGGGATAGTCATATAGAACTGTGCATTATGGGAACTATAGTTCGTAATCGATCATCCCCCAAATGGATGCATGCATTATACTCTGTATAGGTCACATGGACCCCGCAAGCGGGCCCGTCCTAAATCCTCTGCTGTTGGCCCACATAATCGATTTGGTAAATACCTTGTCGAGTGGCCCCCTATTATCGCGGGGTGGTGCAGACTCCGCGGCAGGACGGCCGCGAATACATTCAGCTCCAAGATGTGTCCATCAGTTGAGTCGCACTCGGCCATCAACAGCAAGAGAATTCTCTTTCCATGGTATGGACGGATACCGCTTAGAGCCATTAACGGCCTTGCCTGACGCGTTTCGAAAGCTCCTCAGCTTTCTCTTCAGAGGCTTTCACGGGAAGGATGCGTGCATATGACGTTCCCATTTAAATACTGCACTCCCTCCAATGGGATAGTCATATAGAACTGTGCATTATGGGAACTATAGTTCGTAATCAATCATCCCCCAAATGGATGCACGCATTATACTCTGTATAGGTCACATGGACCCCGCAAGCGGGCCCGTCCTAAATCCTCTGCAATTGGCCCACATAATCGATTTGGTAAATACCTTGTCAAGTGGCCCCCTATTATCGCGGGTGGTGCAGACTCCGCGGCAGGACGGCCGCGAATACATTCAGCTCCAAGATGTGTCCATCAGTTGAGTCGCACTCGGCCACCAGCAGCAAGAGAATTCTCTTTCCATGGTATGGACGGATACCGCTTACAGCCATTAACAGCCTCCGTGTAGGTTTGCCTGACGCGTTTCGAAAGCTCCTCAGCTTTCTCTTCAGAGGCTTTCACGGGAAGGATGCGTGCATATGACGTTCCCATTTAAATACTGCACTCCCTCCAATGGGATAGTCATATAGAACTGTGCATTATGGGAACTATAGTTCGTAATCGATCATCCCCCAAATGGATGCACGCATTATACTCTGTATAGGTCACATGGATATATATATATATATAAGCAGAGGACTGTGGGTAGTTCCCAAGGTTAAGTGGAAAGCAGCTTTGAATTGGTAAAATACCACCCAAGCTAACCTGGAATGAATAAAAGCAACCCCTGACTTTTTTCACTGTCATTCCAGCTCTTCAGAGAGGCTTAGCTTTGTCCAGACACAAGGAAACACCCAGTATAAGTCTAAACAATACCCTTTCAGACTGAGAGTGCTGCATAACTTATGCAAAAAAGAAGCAGAGAACTCTGGGTAGTTCTCAAGTTTAGGCGGTGAGCACCTCCTATATAGAGCATCCTACAACACAAGCGATACTGTAAAATCTGTTCACCTCAAATTTATGTTTTTCTAGCACAGTTTTTTTCAAAGTTATGTTTATTAAGTTTTTTTTTCTTTTTTTCGGACCGTTATGACAAATAACATCAACACAGTACCTCTCGCAGGAGGATATCAAATTGAAGCTGAATCACATCTGGGTAGAAAGACAGCCCTCTGGCTACTGGTCCATCTCCTAGCTGAAGGGATAAAACGCTAAGATAAGTTACAGTTTCTGACCATCCTGGAGTCGGAAGCTAAGTCTACAATGCAAACAGTGTGGGCCCGTGTTACCACCCTCGTTTCGGCAGCCCTCCAAGGGGACATTTGCCCCGTACTTTCCCTATGAAGAGAGTTACTAAAAGTTATGAGAGGCACATAACACCAAACATTTCCCAATGGGGGAAAAACCAAGGATGAATAAACCCCCCCATCCCTTCTTCCCACCCCCCTCCCCAATGGTGGCGGCGGCTAAACTCACTTCCTAGATATAGCTAGTAGCAATGACACTTGGTTCAATATTGAAAGAGATGGAGAGCTCTGACGTTAGGGGGGCATACGGCCGAAGGGAGACCCAGCGGGAGGAATTGAACCAGGGGTCCCCAGCGAAATTCAAACTTTTTATAGTCATCTCTGAATATTTCGGACATGCGCTCCAGACTAAGCAGTCTCCAGAGACTTGAGTGCCAGAGAGAGATAGCTGGAGCCTCCTTCCTTTTCCAGGCGGCCGCCAGGGTGGTCTTAGCCGCCCCAATGCATAGCCACATGATTGTTTTGTCAGCTCGGGTCTGGTGTTCTAGGGAAGGATCACGTAACCCCAGGAGGACCCCTGCCATAGTGGAAGGAACAGGGTATCCCAGTATATCTTTAATGTGGGTCAGAATTTACTCCCAGAATGGGCGAATGGATGGGCAGTCCCACCATATATGTTGAAAGTCCCCTAGCAGACCACATCCCCTCCAGCATCTATCGGAGGTTGCAGGAAAAATTTGTTTAAGTTTGGACGGATGTAAGTACCAGTCCATCATCGTCTTCAAATGTGCCTCACGAAGCTCCGTCCGTCGGGTGATGTCGGTCCATAGGTGGGCCCACTCCTCCTCCGAAATCCCCCGCTGTAGCATTCCCTCCCACATGGAATATATCGGGGTCTTGGGGAGCTAACAGTAGTAAGTAGGAAAGTATATATGAATGAGATCGTCCCCTTCATTGATGTGGCCTTGGTGAGGAAGCGTTCAAATTGTGTGAGGGGACGTGTGGCTGCTTCATGTACCTGCGGGGTGAGCGCCCAGTGCATTAATTGAGCGTAGTGGTACCCCTCCGTGTCACCCAGTCCGAAGTCCTGCTTACAGTCACTAAACGTAATGGGATCTGTGTGTTGAAAACGGTGTGTCAGAGCCAAACATCCTCCTTTTCTCCAGTTGTCAAAAGGTCCCTCTTGTAGGCCCGGTGGGAATGCCGGGTTAAAGTGGAGGGGCGTAAAGGGTGATGGAAATGAGGCCCATCTATCTTCACCCGTGAGCGTGTCCCATACTTTCAGTGTGGTGCGTGTAGGGGTACTAATATACGCATTCTTGGGTCTGTCTCTCTTGGGAAGCCATACAAGATCCCAAATCGTTCTCCCCGACACGCTGCGGTCCATGTGCAGCCAATGTTTGTCGGACTCTGGCTTGGACCATTCAACCAGTACTCTGAGTTGTGCCGCTTTATAGTATAGCTGAAGGTCCGGCAAGCCCACACCCCCCTTCCCACGAGGGCGACGAAGAAGAGAAAATGAGAAGCGTGCCCTCCCTCCCTGCCAGATGAAGCGAAGCACCATGGATTTAACTCGACGGAAGAAGTCCCCATCGAGTGCTATGGGCAAAGCCTGAAATAGATAAAGGAGTTTGGGGAGAAGCGTCATCTTCACTGCATGAATCCTACCAAGCCATGACAGGAAAAGAGGCTTCCATTTCATGAGATCCTTTTGAATCTTGTCAAGAAGAGCGGGGAAGTTGGCAGCGTAGAGACCCTCTATCTTCAGGGTCAACTGTACTCCCAGATATTGGATAGAGGACGAGGCCCATGCCAGTGTGGTGAGAGATTGCAGTGTGGGTAAATCTGCTCGTGGAAGAGTGAGGTTGAGAATGTATGATTTGTTGAGATTAACCTTAAAGCCGGCCACCATTTCAAAACGCTCTAATTCAGTCTGCACGTTTGGAAGGGATGTGGACGGGTCGGAGAGGGACAAGAGAACATCGTCCGCAAAAAGAGAAATTTTGTGCGACTCCCCCGCAAATGGTATGCCCTGGATGGTAGGATTAGCCCTGATCGCTGCCGCTAAAGGTTCTATACTTAGTGCGAAAAGAAGGGGAGACAGGGGGCAGCCCTGTCTGGTGCCTCTAGAATGGAGGAACGTGGGCGACAGTACCCCATTGACCACTACCCTGGACCTGGGATGGAGGTAATTAGCCCGGATCATAGTGAGGAATTTGTCCGCAAACCCAAATGCTGAGAGCGTGTGGAAAAGGAACCCCCAGTCCACTCGATCAAAGGCCTTCTCCGTGTTGAGCCCCACCAGCACTGCGGGAATCCGACGCCGGAGGCCTTCTCTACCAGGTGGACAATTCTTCGGGTATTGTCGTGTGTTTGCCGGCCCTTAATAAACCCCGATTGGTCGGCGTGAATCAGTTCAGGCATAAGGTCATTTAGGCGTTTAGCTATAATGGAAGAGTAAAGCTTCGCGTCCAAGTTGAGGAGGGCTATGGGCCGATAAGAAGCACAGTGTTGAGGGTCCTTCCCAGCCTTGGGTATGACAGAAATCACCGCCTCGGACATGGTGCCAGAGGTCATGCCCTCATCAGCCATGCTGTTAAATTGGTTAGTCAAGTGGGGCCCTATGTTGGGGGCGAACGTCTTATAAAAAAGGGAAGTATATCCGTCTGGGCCCGGCGCTTTGTGAGGTTTCAGAGCCATAATCGCGGTATTGACCTCGTCCAGCGTAATAGGAGCCGTGAGCCGATCATTCCAGTCATCTGATACCTGGGGCAGTGTTAGGGACCGAAGGTATTCCCTCTGGGCATCCGAATCCACGGCATCACCCTGGTAAAGTTTCGCGTAGAAAGAGCCAAAGAGGTCCGCTTTAGCTTCTTCGCTATGAGTAAGTTCCCCATCTGGACTACAGATACCCCCCCTACATATTCTCGCTCCCTTTTATCTTGTAATTGGCGGGCCAGATGTTTACCCACCTTGTTGCCCTGTAGGTAGGATAGGTGTCGTAGCTTAAGCAGTTTGAACTCCGCCCTGTTATCGTAGATCGCTCGGATTTTCCCCCGTATCGCTGTGAGATTACGAAGGGTCTGCCTGCTGGGGTTCGTTTTGTGTATGTGCTCAAGCTTGGAGAGCTCCTCCTCCAGGTTTTCCCTTTCTTTCGTCCGTTGCGCATTTAGGGCAGAATTAAGGGCAATGCATCTTCCCCGAAAGACTGCCTTAAAAGCATCCCAAGTAATATAGGTAGAGGTATCCTCTGGGTTGTTGTTAACAAAAAATTCTGTAATGGTTTCCCTCAATTTGGTGCAGGCTTCTTTATCCCGGGTAAGGGACGACGGGAAGTACCACTTAGGAGTTGTCGAGGCGTTCCCTCCCCAAGAGAGGCAGACAGAGAATAAGCTATGGTCCGAGACCGAAAGGGGGAATATCTTAGCGTCATGAAGTGCCCCCTGAAGAGACTGGTGGATAAAAATGTAGTCCGAATGGGAATAGGAATGGTGCACATGTGAGTAAAATGTGTAGTCCCGTGTCTGTGGGAATAGAATGCGCCAAGCGTCCAACAGCCCCATGTCGTGTATTCGGCTTTGTGTCTCCCGAGAGAAGGAGCCCACCTCCGAGCGATGTGTGTGCATACTGTCCAATTCCTTCTGCCACGTTAAATTAAAGTCGCCCATTAGAATCAGTGGCCCCTCTGCGAAATCGGAAAGTTTCCCCAGAAACGAGTGGAGGAAGGCCATCTGACCAGTGTTGGGAGCATAGACTGCTACTAGGGTACACAGTTTCCCTTTGAGGTACCCTTTAACCATGACCCAACGGCCGTCTCTATCAGTGTGTATTCCTAAGGGTTGAAATTGGGTAGAAGAGCGGAACAGGAGCGCTACTCCTCTATGCTTTGTATGTGCCGAAGATCTGTAAATCAGTGGGAAGTATTTATGTCTAAGTCTGGTATCTTCGGCCCTGGCTAAATGCGTTTCCTGCAGCGCCACTATGTCCAAATGGTGATCTATTATGTACTTCCACACCTTTTGGCGCTTTTGAGGGGAGTTAAGGCCCTTAACGTTCCATGTTCCAATCGTGATGGGCATCATTGTACCAGACAAACCCACCCGCCCATAGTAGTTCTAAACCCATCCGCCAGGCCCCCCCTGATTCGATGCTGCTGTCAGCTTGTCTCCAAGTATCAGATATTAAAAAGCCGCCACCATGTCCCGCCCACCCCTTCCCTTCCCGTCCCCAGAAAACAAGAACAAACATTACTCAAAAATAAACACTACTTCAGTGTTATAAACTTTACCCCTTGATGTTACTGAAGGGAGATCCCCTACTGGGGATCAGGGGGGATGGAAGGTCCAAGGACCCCGTCCACGCCCATCCCGGCACATTGCTGGTACACAGCAGAGGGTCTTCAGACTTGCATATACAAGATGTCCCAATACAACGGAACTACTGCAGGAATGTTGCCTATATCTACAGGAGGCCGTGTTTGGACCAGGAGGAGCCCCGCCATCGACGCCTCAACTTCCCAACTACCCCTGAGTCCCTACCACCCTCACCCCCCCTGCTCCGTGACCAGAGGCCAGGGGATCCGACTATTCAAGAAGAGAAACTTAGAGTCAGATGATGTTCAGATCCCTCAAACTACTTATCTGTACATGAAGGTCTATGGGCGAGGGTTGCCATCGTGTAGAGTAGATGGGGCCCCGACTGGAGCCGCTCCATCTTTGCTGCAGTGGATGATGTCCAAGAAATCGAGAAGAGACCCAGCGCTCCTAGTGTCCTGGCCGACCGACCAACTCAGGGAAGGGTCCTCCAGCGAGTCAGAGGAAGAAAATCAGCGTCGACCCCTACGCGGACCCATCGACCACGCAGAGGCCATGTGCGTGCCCCGGGAGGTCCCCCCAGCTGCACCACTGGCCGAGTCGGCCTCTGCGGATGTGAGGCCCAGCAGGTCCAGACCCTCTCGGAGTTCCGTGACATGTCGCCTTTTGTTCTGGAAGTCGAATCTGAGCCCGAAGGGATATGTCCAACGATATCTGGTCTTCTCCTCTCTTAGTTTGGTGGTGATGACTCTGAATGCGTGGCGGCGCGCCAGTGTAGACGGTGCCACGTCCTGGAATATTGTACAGGAATGCCCCTGGAAGGAGATGGAACTTGTTGCCCTGGCCGCCTGGATGATCACCTCTTTGACTTTATAGGAATGAAGTTTGGCTAGTACGTCGCGGGGCCTCTTAGTTTCATCGCTCTGTCTCGCGCCAACCCGATGCACCCTGTCCAGCTTTATTTTTAGGGTCTGAGGGCTCAGTATTTCAGCGAACAATCCCTCCACATATGCTTCTAGATCGGGCCCCTCTGCTCCTTCCTCCAGGTCTCTAATGCGGATGTTCTCTCTTCGAGCCCTATTTTCAAGGTCCTCCGCCTTAAGTTGTACCTGATGAAGCTGCTCTTTAAGAGCCTGGACGTCCTCGTGCATCTCGTTGGTGAGTCGAGCCTGCTCTTGGTGTTGTGACTCCAGATCCAGCACTCTTGTACCCACCGAGTCTACGTCTTGTTGGAGGGAGGTCAGGCGCCCCGTGAGATCGGTACGTAGTTGCTCCAGGGATGTGGTGAAGTCTTGCCGAATGTCGTTGCGCAGCTCAGTCTTAAAGTCCTGGAATAAGGATAGCAAGTCCGCCTTCGTGAGTGCCATGGCCTCCTCCCCTGTGCCCCTCTGCGGAGGTTGACGCCCATCAGGGGCTGTGAAAAAGTCCGATACCTTGCTTGGCGTCTTGCACGGTACCTTCTTTGGCGGCATAGAGATGAGGTCTCCCTGGCCCCAAGTGCTCTTTTCAGGAAAGCCAGAGGATGGACTGGGCGCAGCTTGCACGTGCCTGAGCTGAAGACTTGGAAATGGGCCCTGGTAGGTATCAGAGCACCCAGGGCACTCAGGGACCCCCACCGGGCAACCACCGTCGTCTGTTACCGGCCGAAGCTCAGTCAGCGATCATCGCGAGGTTCCCTCCATCCAAATGATAGCGGGGCAGCAATCCAGCAGGCGGAAGGCCCCGGGTCCTCCGAGCCCCGTCTCCCCTGGTTTCGAGGTGTATTCCTCCAGGACGTCACTGGTCCAGGTGCTCACTCCTCAGCGTAGGACCCTCACGTAGAAATGGAGGCCGCCCTGCTCAGAGGCCCGCTGCAGTGCGTACCCCTCGCACCCCGACAAGAAGTCTTCCCCAGTTGAGCCTCCGTGGGGAACTATTTGCCAATCGCCGTCCGCCTGCATCCGTTTGGCAGGGTCAACATCGCCAGTTGAAGCTTATGGGCCCTCGATCTAGGTTCCCCGCCTCCGTCACTTCGCCCCGGACATTACCGCCTCAAGGCCCCCGGGCAGGCCTCCAAACTTCTTTTCTTCATTGGGGGTACCGCCATACGGCCGAGGACCCGTAGAGACAGGCCAGGGAAACCCCGCCGCTCTCACGTCCGCTGTCGCGGGGCCTCGCCGAGACCCCGAGGAACCTAGGAGGGCAGAGGGCAGAAGTTTACCGCCCGGGGTCTCACCAGCATGGTCGCTCCCTCGGCGAATCGCCGACTGTTGCGTCTCCACTCCCCAGGGGGGGAGGGAACGGGGGCAGCTCACCAAAGACGTTGCAGCACACAGTACCTCCTGCAGCGGTCTCCGCCGGCAGTTCTTGTCTTCAAGCCGCCATGTTGGGGTCAGGCGCAGAGAGCGAAGCGATTCCACCACCGTCCGTCGCCTCCTACCGCTTTCCCCTCAAGCAGGGACAATCCCAGGCCGGTCTCCACCCTCGACTACGCTCTTCGGTTGCCACAATTCGCTGCTCCTCACCTCTCCGGCCGAGCTCCGGCTTCGCGTTCTCCACTCAGGGTCCGTCGGCCATTTTGTCCATGCCCGGGGCCTGTCCCCCAGATCCAACGGGCCAGTCAGGGCCGATTCGGGCGTCACGACGGCGTCAAACCGGACTCACAGGGTGCCCCGCATCTTCCCCTGCCAGGACATATCGTTTTTAACGCTCTGCCTCGCCGCTGGACAGTCGCATGGGCGCCAGGATAGTGCGTGGACCGGGAGCCGATTCGGTCTACGTCCGATTGACCATCTTGCCCGGCCACGCCCCCTCTAGCACAGTTTTTAAGCATAGGATTAGCACAGTGCCATCAACACCGATCTAGAATGGGAAAAAGGACCTGATTATGAGTGCCCTGGTCTTCTCGTAATCAGGCAGGCGGTCTTTGCGTAGCTTTGATGCAGCTGCGCCGGCGGAGAGTCAGCGCAACTGCTTCAAAGTTGTAATCAGGCCCAAAGTCTTTTGCCATTTATACAGCATAGTCTTTAAGCATAGGATTAGCTAGTGCCATTCATGCCGAGCTATAAAATGACAAACGTCTTTTACCACTCCAGGCACAGCATCACAGCTTTGGATTGGTAAAATGCCATCCAAGCTAACCTGGAATTAATACACACAACCCCTGACATGCGTTTCTCTGTCATTACAGCGCTTCAGAGAGGTTTAGCTTTGTCCAGACACATGGGAGCATCCAGTATAAGTCACAACAATACAACAACAAAAATGTTTCTGACCCCCAATATGGGGTGTAAATTCATTTGGAAATGAGAAGGTGCTTCTTTCACTTTTTACATATTTTTATATATATATATTGTTTTAAAAAATATTTAAAAAGTGATCGCAGATATGTTCGTCTGCTGACCCCAACAGGCCACCATTCTTGTGATGGGCACCAATCGTAGTGAGTCATAATTTGTGGCTACCTCATTGTAAGTTGTTTTTCAAAATTATTTTCCATGCGCAAAAAGCTGGTGCACAATTTGCGACCACTTTTTGTGAATGGAAATTTAATGCATCCGGTCCTTTATCACTAAAGTGAAATGGTTACAGGAGTCTTCTATTTCTCAAGCCAGCTGTAATGACTTCCTATCTGAATGCTTTCCAATCAAAAGGGATAAACATCAATCTTGCCCCATACCTCCATTGTTATTTATATCAGCCCTAGAACTGCTAGCCACATACAAATACCAGTCAGACCCCATGCTAGGAATTGACACAGTAGTAGGAGTACAGAAAATTACACTTTATGCAGATACCATCCTAATGATGCTCTCCAAACTGGAAGATTCCATCCCTGCCTGTTCCCTTTAATCTCATTACATCTTTCTCATGCTTCACAATAAACTGGGTTATGAGTGGAGTGCCCCTTGTGATCAAAGGATCAACAAACGCTTTATTGGAAAAATCTCTGTTCACCTGGGTGCCAAAAAATCTCAAATACTCAGGAGTGGTGAGCAGTACAGGTCTACAGATTATGGTCCCAAATAATATTTAGCTCCTCATAGATTAAATACTGGCAGAGTTCCAAACCTGAACCTCTAAAAGTACAGATGATTAAGATGATGGTTGCGCCTAGGTTTGATTGTATCTTAGGTATATTCTCTCTCAAAATCACAAACTCTTATATACTAAAGACTAATATTGTGATAAAAGCATATATATATATAAATGAGGCATTCGGACCGTGAGTTTGGCAGACAGGATAATGGTGTTTGTGATGAGGTACCCGGTCCACCACTCTCTGAATTATCCCAATTATCTTTACAGTGCCAATGGCACTTCTTCATGATGTCACCATGATCCAAGGACCTGACATAAACAAAAAACATTGTTTACAAACTGCTCTAGCTGTGGCAAAACTCTGAATCTTGTTGAAATGGAGAACATCAACATTGTCTACACAGTGTGAATAGCTGACCCTGTGGCCACACTCAGACCCCTGATCTCTGACTCAATGATCAGGGGTCATATTAAGGAAGTGCCCTGGAGGTGTAACGCAGGTTTGCACCTACTTTGCGCACCCCCGGGGAACTTTGGTAGTGCAAAAGGGGCCGCAGACCCCACATAAAGAGCTAGCGCTATCTTCTGAGGGCTTCCCTCATTTGCATGTGGGCATGTCCCCATGCAAATGAGGGAATCCCTTTGCCTCTGCACCAGTGCCATATTATAGATGCAGGCGCAGAGGCATAGAAGCTGTCAGGAGGCGCACTGACAGTGCGATATCTAAAAGGTGGCACACTGTCAGTCCTCTGGAAGGAGAGAAGGGGGTCCCATGGATCCCCCCAGACTTCCCCTTGCAGGCGGGAGCAGCCGCTCTGTTTTTCACATGAATGTGTTGCCACCAGCACATTCCATGTAATAGAGGGCCCTTTCCCTGTTTGCACCTGGAGCACCTGTTTTAAGGTGCGCCGGGCGCAAACAGGGAAGTGTGTCCTTTACATAATACTCTTTTATTATTCCATCTTGAGTGGTTTTCTTCAAGAGGACCGGCCAAATAGAAAAGTCAATTGTTATAAGATTTTTAAAAGCTTCGCTTAGATCACCAAAGTACCTTTACCATACATACACTTATTTCCACTTAATTTGCCCAACTATCCATTCTTGGGTTTGCATGCCTGCACTACAGTTCATAGTGCCCTCTACTCTGTCTTGCCTCAAATACATGGTACACCAAATGCACTGTTGAGATGTTATGTCACTGTTCTGTCTGAAGGATCAATATATGCCGTACACCCTTTGTAATCAACATGCTCCATACTTAAAGTTAGCAAAACATACATGCCCTTGCAAACACTGGAGCTCATAGGTTACTCAGTCCCCTTTTAATAAGTGTAGCAGTATAGTTAAACACAACCTAATGCAAGACCTATAAGGATCAGGTGTCAGATGTCCATGCCAAGAGTTTGAAGGTCTGGAGATCCAATTCTTTAGCGTTATCGGCTTAGAAACCCCAGCCCCAACTATGTCCCCAGCTCACATTTGCTACCTGCTAAGAGCAGGGGGTAAACATGTGAAATCGCACAAATGTAAAGTGCATAAAAAATAATGTAGACTAAAAAATAACCCAAAACATAATTGACAATATTGATAACAATATTTAACTCGAATACTAAGAAAAAATTAAAAAAGGCTGCATATCAAGAGGAAAATACCACCAACATAAAAGATACTCATAAAAAGTAGGTATGACATATATATGCACTAAAATATTTTTATAACGTAAAAAGCCAAAGTTAAATAATAAAATATCTTTACATATTTTTTAATTATTAAAATACAACCATTAATAAAATAAATATAATTTAACAGATTTTTTTAAAATCAACATGTTTTATTTTCTATAGTAAAACACCAAAAAGAACACAAACCAAGAGAAGAGGAAGAAAAAAAAGAAATCTACAAGAAACAGATCCAAAAAAAGTCAAAAATACAAAGGGGCTTATTACGATGTAGGTCGGAGTTGCCTCCGATCAACACCGTCTCGGGACCGACCGACCTCCAGCCGGTGGTTCCGACAGCCTGATTATGATGCGACCGAACACTGTTTGGTCAGATGCTCACATTTCTCTATGGGAGCCTGCATTACGGCCATAAACCAGCCGTAATACAGGCTCCCATAAAGAAATAGGGATGTGTGTAAAAACCCACACCATGTGGCAGGCACCCCATTAAGTCTGCCACACAGCACATGGATTTACAGGGGGGCACCCTAGGTACCCCCTTGGCCACCAACCGTATGTTGCGGAGGCAAGAGGGCCCTGCTATGGGCCCCCAAAGTTGCTCTCCGACAGCCTTTCCATGTCAGAAAGGCCGGCACGAAAAGGCTGCGGGAAACTGACATCCAGACGGCGGAAACCCTGAGATTACGGTGCGTTCCGACCGGCAGGAAGATTCCGAGAGCCGGTCAGAACTGCGTCAGGATGACCGACAGGTTGACGCTCCGACTGCCGACATCGTAATTCGGCGGTCGGACCGCAAACCGACCTTATCGGTCGGAAAGCCTCCGACCACAGTCGAAGGCTTTCTGACCGACTTCGTAATTGGCCCCAAAATGTAAGTATGATATGAAACGTTAAAAGTAAATATGATAATATTCATAAAGATAGTTTAATAAATAATATAATATATATTTCATATGTTAGTATAATTCAGAGAGTGCAAAATATCTGAAACTGCTACATATATCACATCCCGGAAAGGAACGCTCCTTTTAGAATTTACATGGATTACATGTAAAGCAAAGACTGTAGCACTAATCAAAAACACATTGGAAATGTATGAAATACTCCTCCACTGGCTGTTATGGCAGAGCAACAACAATAAAGGATATAGTTGGTTGTGAATGCTAGAGAACACAACCATCCTCCCAATATTACTGTGGTGAAAGTAAAAAACTTTAAAAATGATTTAAGAGAAGACAGTATCAGTTCCTTTGCACCTACAGGAACCCTATTAAGAGATTTGATTCCTCAAGGTCCTGAGGAAGCAATTAAACAATAACTATCTATACACATCCATACAAGGGAACTATTACCACTTTAACCAGGCCTTATAGAGATCCCTCCAAGAGTTAAAGCTAACATTACTCAACAAATGCACAATTTCCATTTGAAATAAAAAACATAAATAAACCTAGCATTTTTTCCAACTACAGAGGTAACAGAACACTAAAAGTTACTCATAGAAACACCGTTAAACCATGCAAATGAACAAAAGCTTCTCCACTACTCGACTATGTTAAAGAAACTTTGGTTGGATGTCTGATTCCATGGTGAAATGTGTACAATAGTACACTTTGACAAGAAGACAAAACAAACAATGCTGTGGGAGTTGGCAAAATACCTTCCTAGTATCACTGGGAAAGAGCTGTCAATTCTAATTGATAGGGCTATCAGTCGAGAGATCTCCACCCCGACTGTAGAGTCTGTTTATGGTAAAGTATAGGGAAAACTAAAAATGTTTAAACAAACAGGAAAACATTGATGTAAACTAACTTTATATATTTTGTTAAATGTACAAAAAAATTAAATGCTATTTAAATACATGAAATAAAATAAAAATTCTTTTTCTGAAGTTTAAATTAAACAAAAATCCTACATAAGGTAAAAAATAGCATTTTATTATGCAATAATAAATATTGAAAGCTATATATTGAATTAATGAAAAGTAATTTAATTATATTTTAATAAAATTTGTCACAATTTATAAATTCAAAAAATGTTTGCTAAAATATTTTATGATTAAATAATAAATATGTTTCTATTTTTAGTTTTTTAAATAAATTATATTTATTTCTATATGTAAATATTTTAATTTAATTTAACATTACTTCCTATGAGGTTTTATTTTAAGTTTATAGTTCCAATATTCTCTATGGGAGGGTGTTGCAGTATCAGTGGTTGGCGATGTGTGGTGAAGAACTTACTCCAGGTCTAAGCTGGAGTAATTTACAACTGGTTTGAGCCCATTTTTGGCTGTAGTAACTTTATAAGCGCAGCTTTAGCTTACTCTTTTGTGGGTGGGTGCATGCCAGTGGTGGCTCCTTTGCTAAGCGTCGCCCCACTGCTTTTAAGCAGTGTAACTAAAATAAAAATAAAATGATAATAACTCTAAGTTATAATCATTTTATTTTTTCCTTGTTGCAGCAGCTTAGCAGGCGGGGTGGGGCTGCTCTGCTGACAAAGCAGGGAGGGGCGTGGTGGTTTGCCGGCCAAACTTTCATGTTCACTTTGCATGATCCCCACCCAGGCTGCATTACAGCCTGGGTGGAGAACACGCCACTGCCCCCAGTCCCTGTTTGAGCACCGAACCACAGAGCTCAGACCAATCACAACGCTGCATTGCAGTGTTGTGATTGGCTCAGGGGAGCCTGGGTGCTTCCTGGTTGCTCTGTTGCTGTTCCGGGGACGACAGAGGCGAGAGCGGCGAGGAGGTACGTTTTATTTTTCTTTACCCCCTCTCCTGACCCCCCAACCCTTTGCCCTCCCACCCCCAAATGCCACTGGTGCATGCACCTTCCTGACTCCCTCCCTAGCTCTCCCTAAACCCCTCCTAACTCCCCCCTAAACCTATCCCATTTAGTATTACGTGTGCTCATTTTTCAAACCACCTCCTGGCGTCAGTCCCACATTTACTACTAAGGGCTTGATTACGACTACGGTGGTCCTATGGACTGTCTTAGCTGCGGTGGTAATGCGGGTACTGGCAGTCCGACCACCCTATTACAACTTGGGTGGTCGTACAGCCATTGGACCGCCGCAACCCCCAGGGATCAGAGATAGCTGGCAGTGGCGTGGCAGTATTGAGGCCACAATATGCTTGTCAGGACTGCTGCAGTTCCACCAAGCATATCACGAGTTTCCTCTCCGCCACGGGTTTCATGGCTGTTCCAACTCCATGAAAAATGCTGCAGAGAGGAATTAAAGGGGGGGCCTACGGGGCCCCTTGTTGCATCAGGGCCATGGGGTGCATGCAGTGGGGCACATGTTGTGCCCCCCTCCGTGCATGCATCCCAGTACCTGTATGGCGTGGACTGCACCAGTCCATGCTGTGCAGGTATTGCCTTTGAGGTTCCCAATGCAGCTGCCAAAGAACCGCCCACCAGTGATTGTAAAAGCCGTAATCTGGCGGGCGAAACGCACACAGGTTTGGCGGTGTGGGAGTGGGGTGGCGGAGTGACTGTCCTGCTCCCACACCACCAAACTCGTAATCAGCCTTAAGTAGTAAACTTACATGTGTGAGGATCTCCCCATAGAAAAGATAGGAGAGGTGGAGGTGAAGATTTACACTTGTAGGTTTGTGAATAGCATTTTGTAGTACTTCAATAAAACTATTGTAGTACTACTAAACTTGCTACAAAATGCATTTTGTGAACAGGCTCCTTGGTGTATACAGAGAGTGAGAAGGATATACCCTCTCTACAATGAGCACTGGGAACAACTGCTCAGGTCAAAAAATCTCACTTAGCAGTGTTTCTACGTAGTCCTCCAGTCAACCAGTATTGGTAGACTGAGGTACACCAACAATACGCAAATTATTGTGGTGGGAAAATGCCTCTAAGTCTTCATTCTTTGCCCGGATCACCTCCAGCACCTTTTCCATATTCAGGCATTTAGTTGTGATGGCCTGTAGATCATACTCTGCAGTGGATATACTCTGCTCCGCAGTCGTGATTTGTGTTGCTTGTTTGTCAAGCTTCGCTGCCATATTATCCATTCTGAGGTTCAATGTGACTATTTTACTATCGATGGATTGCAGGCTTTGCTGCATCGCCATGAGCATGGACTCTAATGATGAGCATTCTGAGTGTGCCTTTCTTACTCAGAGTCCGATGAAGTGTGCTGCTGGGGCCAGTTTGTGGGTCGAGACTCGAAGGTGAGCCAAGACTGTTGTTTGTCAGATTTGTGGAAAAACAAGGAGAGAGCGAGGGAAAAAAAGGAAGAGGGGGTACGTCTGGCTCCCCAATGTAATGTTAGACTTAAACAATGTGGACGAACCCACTATGCGTATGTGTTACAATCACTATGTGTGGTAAATACATGGACCCATTAGGTGTACTTAAAAGACCCCTCACACACCAACCTAGTTGGTGTCATGCTTCATCATAGGGGTCCCAACCGGGTGGTTGAGTGCCCCCCGGTTGTGCTACGACGCCTGGTTACAGCGGAGCTGGTGTGGTGCAGATATGTGATGTGACGTGAATTGATTATGTTAAAAATATCTCTGAGAATCCTTGCCTTTAGACATTAATATTGGCGGCTCAGGATATGGTTAAAAGATATATATATGATGCAACTATCAGGAGATTATTACCGTTAGTTGGCTATGTGTTGAGGTCTACATGTTTCAGCCCATTAAAAACGTGTGATAGGGCTTTCTTCAGGACCAGGTGAGTGGCAAAGGTGAAAAATGCCACGTGAAACCAGTGAGGTACCTACACACGTGCTAAGGTGTGTGGTGTAAGTGTCGGCGTACTTACTGACACTTGTCACAAAAAACACAGGAAATCATACTAAATGAAATTAAATGATCTAAAATACTTAAAAACATAACTAAATATAAATTAATGTTAAAAATATTTCAAAATAGCACATATTTATTATTTATGTATAAAATATTGATTATAAAATATTATAGTAAAATATTTAATAAGCTATTTTGAATTTACATTTTTTTAATTTATTTAATGTTAATTAAAATTTATTGTTACATTTTTTAAAATTCAAACTGACACTATAACAAACATCGACAGTACTTAAAAGTTGAAGATAGAACAATGCATCCGTGCATTTCTTGAATCCTAAGGGTTTTAAAACCGGTTTAATGAATAATTTAAAATACAATGTAAAGCATGAGCCAAAGAGCATAAAGTGCATCACTGATTGCTCTGATTGACCATCACAGGGGCAGGCCACCTCTGGTTCCCCCATCCGGGCTCCTGTTCCAGAAAAATTCAAAAGCCGTACCACAGTGCCGACCCTGAAGCTCAAAAAGTAAAGATCGCTCCCAGCGTGAGAGGGGTTTGGCAAGATACAGCACAAGATCCTCAGGTGCAAGGGAAGTGCATACTCTTTAACAGTCCTCTTGCTCATTTCATTTTCTAATCTCTGTGAGTGACATAAATTTAAAAACCATAACTTTACCTTCTTCTTATAAGATTTCCTAATTGTAAGTAGTATATCAAACATATTTGGTACATTCAGTGCATTGCATCTTAAACGTACACAAGCCAACCAGGGGTTTGAGAGGCCCTTATCTAGATTCAATCTATGATAATTTCCCTGTTCACATTACCCTCAGTATTGGTCCACACCACACGCTAATCCATAAAAGAAGCACAAGTTTAGTCATGTCTGTAATGTACCCAAGACTGAGCTCTGAGTGTAAAGTAAAATGGGAACTCGTACGGGTTAAATGCATAATCCGCCTACAGATGCAGTTTTGTTCAATCTGCAGGGTGTTAGTGTCATAATATCCCCAATATTGGGGACACACTGAGCATTATAAATATTCAAAACAGGAAGTACTGTGCCCCTTCCAGCACCCTGAGGTACATTAAATAAAGTAAGAGTTTCTGACCTGTGAATGCCAAGATACCGCACTACTGAAGGTGTTACCCAAATAATTGAAATTGTTCAGGCTTCACAGGGGGTTTCCCCATGCCATTAATTTGGTCAACGGTTTCTTGCCTGTTTCACATGCCATAACATGGGATTTTTCGTAGTTATTGACTAGGTCTAGTTCACTCATGAAAGATATAAAAGACTGCACCAGCAATCGTAATGCCCCTGGGGTCTGTGCCATAAGTAATCTGCGTAAAGCAGCTCCGGCACAGGAGCTCGCTTGATGATCGGGATATCTCTGGAAGCATTAGTCAGGGTTGGGCACAGTTTATTGACATAGACAACAAAAAGAAATTTGACCAGGATGCAACCTTGATGCACCCTTTGAGCAAGCAGGAATATATCAGATAATTCCCCTGTCGCCTGCAGGGAATGCAAGAAATTCACTAACACCACCTCCACTCCTAAATCCAGCAACATGAACCAAAGCTTTGCTCTATTGACGCAATTAAAAGTGGTTGACAAGTCCATAAAGGCCAGGCACAGTGGGCAGTGCATTGCAATGGTGTATTTGCCAATGATGAGGTTCAAATTTAAGCACTGTTTCACTGTACCCAGTCCCTGACGAAACCCAAATTGATAGGGACTCAAGATGTTATTAGAGTTCGCCCATAACGTTAAACGATTAAACATAACC
Source organism: Calotriton arnoldi (assembly GCA_963921515.1). NCBI lineage: Eukaryota > Metazoa > Chordata > Amphibia > Caudata > Salamandridae > Calotriton > Calotriton arnoldi. The sequence goes on along the minus strand of CAWUFW010002132.1, from coordinate 2,050,196 downwards.
TGCACAATGGGCCCGATTCACAAAGGTAAACTTAGACGAAACTCTAACTTTACAACTTTTGGTATTCACAAAGGGCATTTAGGAGTAGTAAAGTTAGACCTGTGCCTCAGTTTAACTTAAGTTTTTGTCTTAAGTTTAACTGAGAACAAAAGTCTAGTCTCAGTTAAACTTAAGACCAAAACTTAAGAGAACAGAAGTCGTAAATTTAGACTTTCGTCTCAGCTTACCTTTGTGAATCAGGCCCAATGATCTTAACTGAGCTGTCTATGAGGGAGATCGGACATTAGCATTTCGGTGAGTTACGATGCCCTTTTTTGAAGATCTGCACTATTATGGAGAGTGACCAAGCCTCAGGAATCTCGCTGCATAAGGAATTATTGGAGACATTCTTTATAAGGGGCCCCCATAAATCAGTATTACACTTAATTAAGCCCATAAGTCCAGCATCTGGGCCTGGGGCTTTGCCTTTGGGACTTTGTATGATAGCAAGGGTAACTTTCTGTAAGGTGATTGTCATGGCTGCTTGATCCAAAACTTTGACCCTTAACTACTCTTTTAGGATCTCATCTCACATGGGTAATAAATAGTTTTGTAATGTGCAACCCATTGAGGGCTGGGAACATTGCAACTTTGAAGGGGGTTTGGTGGTGCTTCCCTTTGTTTGATTCTGTTTACCATCACCCAGAAATTCTTACTATTCTTGGTGGATGATGCACTTTACAGTAGATCCCAATCCCTGCTTTTAGAGCCTGCTTCCTTGACCTCATGGCATGCTTATAAGCTTTGTGGGCCTCCTGCACTGCTATAGGATCTTTGGTATTGACAGAGAGGACCTTTCGTAACCTACGGTTGGCTAAGGAGCAATGTTTGTCAAACCAGCAGGGCATCCCCTGCCCACACCTTGTCGACTGTAGCATAACTGTCTGATGCTCAAGTTTACAAAGTTTAAATGTTTAATCATTTCAGCATCCTGTGCCTTGGACAAGCAAGACATAAAAGTCACAAGTTGGGACTTGAGCAACGTGGTTAGTGTTGCCACTGGATCCTTCCGCTGCCACACCATCCTTAAACGATCACTGGAGTGCTAGTTTAGAGGGATAGGTACCTCGGGAGAGGTCATTTTATGAACCAAGAGGTAACCTTCAAGATACAAGGCGCTGTGGTTGCTCCATTCCATGGCAAGTATAGCACCCTGCGAGAATCATGTTGAGAGATTACGTGTTGGAAAAATGTAATCTATAACTGAGACCCGTCCGTGCCCCCTAAGAGAGGGTAGCAACATACTACCTGTGCATAGCAACTTAACAAGGTTAACAAGGTTGTGTTCAGTCAGATACCTCCCCAATTCCTCCCCTCTGTAATCAGATCTCCCCTGCTGTAATAAAAGAAGGTCGGAAATCTGAATCTTATAGGTGGTCTCCAATTTTGCATTGAGATCCCCACAAAGGAAGAAATTGGGTTGATTCAATTTACTTTAAATCAGCTAAAAAAGTTAACAAATGTTTAAAATGACAGCATACAGCATTTATGAAATCGTTATAATAGAAATTAATCAAATAAAAATAAAAACTGCAGAGTACATCCTTAATAAGCAACACCATAAAGGCTGGGTTTCCAGTGTCCAACGCTGAGACTTTCACTTTCAGATTATAGTTAATCCAGATGGAGAAACCACCCTTGGATCTACCATTTAAGGAGGGAGTTGCTGAGCAGGAATAACATGCGAAACCATGGCAGGAAGAGGCTTTTTTTTGGCATTCCCACAGCAGTGCATTTAACAACAGGCACCGCAACGGGAACGCCAATAACAGTTCCTGCACGGCATGGATTGAAAAGTGCCTCCCTGTGTGCATCCACAGGGCGCACAGGCACCAAGGGGGACTGTAGGGCCCCCTTTGTTTCCTCTCCGCCAGGGTTTACATGGTGGAGGAACCGCCATGTAAACCCTAGCGGAGAGGAAGCTCCTCATATGCTTGGAGGGACTGAGGCGGTCCCGGCAAGCATTATGGATGCCTCCAGACCGCTGCAACACCGCCAGGGAACAGAGGTTCCCTGGCAGCTGTGGCAGGGCTGTGAGGGGCCCACCACCCATCTCATAATAGGGAGGTGGGGAGACCGCCACAGCTGCACCCCCACGAGTCTGGGGGTCCGTGGACCACCAGACTCATAATCAGTCCCCTAGCTCGAGAATTAAGCGTCGCCACATCCTCACATGAGGGGGTGGAGAAGCTTGTGACTGACGTTACAAGTGTAAAGTTGCTATCAGTAATGTCCCCCCTGTTTGTGGAGATCTTTGCCATTGGGGAAGAAATCTCCCCTTAGGAAAATATGGGAAATTTCATAAGGTTTATTTTTGATTAGAAAAAAATATAACATTAATTTAATGTAAAAGTAAAATGTACAATATTTTTAAACAAATAATATTAACCTAGGAATACTTAATGAAAAAGCTGCAACACACTATCAGTTAAAATTAACTTTGTATTGCACTAAAAATTAATTTAAATACATTAATTATTTTTCAATACTAGTTTTGAACACTACTAAAATAGCACATCTTCACTAACATTTTTACCTAATTTGCAACATACATATCTATGAGTCAAGTTTTTTTAAATTCATTTTTGTTTTTTAGGCTTTCCAGCTAAGTTAAAATTGTTACTTATTTTAAATTGAAGTGTATTATTACATTAGAAAGAAATTTAGCATTAAAGATAAATACACTTTTTTAACTTACTTTTTTATATATCTATTTTAAATTTAGTGTTATAGATTGGTTGCATTGTTTTATGCAGCAGGGTGTTGTAGTACCAGTGAATGGCCATGTGTGGTTCTTGGCTTACTTTAAGGCTGGGGTAGAGTACATTGAAGCCTGTTGTGACACTATTAGGGATGTGATACAATTAGCAGTAGTTTGTGAAAAGCAATTGTCATAACATTATCTGGGTGTGTTTTGTATTATCATATTCCTCCGTAAACCCCTCCTTAAATTTCCCTTAACCCTACATTTTTTATAGTAATTATTCCCCATTTTCCCATCACTCCCCCGTCTATCCCACAATTATTTAACTTGTATACTTATGTGTGTGGAGATCTCCACCAGCATTGGGGGAATGTCTGTACAGAAAAGATAGGCAAGGTGGAGGTAACAACTTCCGTGTGTAGGTTTGTGAAATGCAATTTCTAGAATGTGAAGTACTAATGAAGAACTGCTTTATGCACCCTAAAATGCTTTAGTGAATTGGGATATGGCATGTTTTACTGTCAATGCACACTCTCATGCTTTTTTCTCAATTACATTTCTTCCTTCACGATGTATGTCTTAAATGCTGTAAATTGCTTGCCTCTCCATATCTTTCATCATAGTCTCCATCAACAGGTACATCCTTTGCTCTCGATATTTTCTTATTATTACGCATTCTACATGTGCTTTTTCTAGTTCTTGTTATTTATTTCCTTGCCCTTTAATCCATCGAATATTTCCCATCTTACTGTCTCTCGTATACCCTGGTGTCATTTAGGTGTATCTTAAAAAATACCTCCAACATCTGATTTACTTTTCATTAGGATCAAATATACACATTGAAATAGGAAAACGTGTAGTTCATAATTCTGTGTTGTATTGATACATTGTGGGTAAAGAACTTTGGGTAAAAGATGTATGGTAATTGCATTTTAAATGCTGCTAGTGTTTTTTTACAGATAACAAGCGAAACTCCCGTGGTATTGCATATGCTCTTCTAATGAAGCATTAAAAGCCACCTCTTGAAACGCTCTTCACATTTCAAACCTCACCACACACTCTCTTGTTAATTCACAAGCTTTCTGGACAGCACAGATAGGTATGTAATATATGACTTTGTATTCAGTCCTGCTACTCCTTAGCAGCAAATAAAGCAACACCATAGAAACAGACCTTGATGTCAACAGAATCAGTGGTGTAACCAAGGGAACATCCACTTGGCATGCCCGAGTGAGAATAACAGAAGAAACCCAAAGAAAGTCTATGAATGCTAAATGTAAAAACCTTCAAAATTCAGAACATGTGCAGGGCCTGAACAATGTTGTAAAGAAAAAGCTGGAAAACAGGTTGGGCATCAAATAGGGAGATGAACATCAGGCCAATTGAAGAAGGACAGACGTCACATAAAGGGTACAAAGAGGCAATTACAAAAATTATTCAAGGGCACTCATGTTAGACTCGAGTGGGCACCTAGCATGTATGCAATAGATCAGTACAGTCAAGAATACTTCAGAAAGTCTACACATTAATCGGAAAGTAGTAGCCATACATGCATTCATGAGTTTCTATTCAGTGCTTAATGTGTGAAAAAATAGAAGCGCAAAAATGCTTTCTGAAGCCGCGATTTTAGCGAATAATGGTTTGGTATTGTCCCTTTCAATGTTGGGGGTTGAATTCAGGTGCGGTAGGGCCCGGGTGGGTTGACACCACTGGATTCTATAGTTGTCTATTGCCAGTTGATCCAGCGATCAGGGATCGATAACTTATCACAAACATAGGCCCATTTACTTTACCCAACTAATCCCTTCACGCTGGGGTTCAGTGTGATGCAAGTTTATTCCCATTTCACTAAATACACTTCAGGACCTGCATTTCTCCTAACAAATAATTGTGTCGATGGACCTATAGTTGGTTAGTTGATGTCAATAATATGTACTTATCTATGCATCCATTTTACTAAATAATAACAAACTCTATGTGTAGTTTTATATTGTTTATCATAAATAATGTAAGGAAATAATGCTCATCAAGTACAGTTACACAAAATGCAAATCATGAATTATCACAGAGAGAAAACATTGGTAATTATAAATTCAAACTCATATCAAATAAACAAATGCATTGAGGAGTGGATAGGCGAAGAGAGAAAAGATTTCAGAGACAAAATACATTTGCAAATGATTATGCAAATTCAGTAGATTATCTATACTAACCTAAGTAAGAATCAGGAAAACTACCCCACTGGCCAGTTAGGGCAGCAAGGCCACTCAAGTAGAGATGAATGGCGAAGATTAAGTCAGGAAACAGGTAGGCCTCTATCTGGAAACAGCAAACCGACGACAACGACGATCTCCCGCTAGCTAAACACCAGTCGACCTCTCCCAACACTCTTACCAGGGACCTTCAGTTATACCCTAAAACCTAAATGTCCAACCCACATTTGTTTAATTTTTAAAACGCAGTCCATCTCCCATTGGCTAAGATTGGGGGTGTACTGTCACACCACTCTCGTCATGTCCATTTTATTAGACACCACTTTGTTTAAACATTTGACATCACAACAGAATAATCCCAGGAAACACACGACAAAGGTAATTCACTTGTGCTTCTTCATTTCTCTCTTTGTTTGAAAGCTTTCTTGAACATTTTCATTTTTATTTAGCAAATTAACCCCAAACTTGCATGCAGAAGTATAGGCCCATGGTGGGTTTTCTACAGAAAACGAAACACAGACATTTATTATTTTTCATGAAATGTAATTCTCAAAGCGCACCATCCCAGCATTTGCACTAACCCATGCACAACCCATATTATTCCTAGCAATTATTAATGTACAAAAGCAGCATTCATTTTTATCAAAGCAGTTTTTGCGGCCATTAGTTTACGCATGCGCTTAAGCATTTCCCCATGTTTTAGCATTTATTAATAAAATTTTCACCGCACACTGTTAATGTGTTACTGAGGCTTTAATCCGAACAGGTTTTATTTACGCAAAACCCTACTCCATCAATCCCCCTTTGATGGCGTTTTGAGCCATCATCAAAATACCCATCACAAACAAGTTGCCACTTATTTAAAATACAGTACTTCTTTCTCGTTTTATTCTTCCATCTAAGTCTTTCATAATCTCATATTAATTTCCTCTGGTATACTCTAATTCTATCTCTTCTCTTTTTCTTTTCCTAGCTCTACGTTTAAGTGCTGATGTCTCTTTCTTTCTACATTTGCATATGCAACATTTGTAAATCATAATTATTATTATTATTACTGCAACTACTGAAGTGACAGGTATTAATATTTTCCCTATTAGACTACTCCCAAAAGAAGAAAGCCAATTTCCACTGAGGAAAATCTCTTACCAAGTTTCTCCCATGCACCATCAACCTTTAGTTCAGTCAAATCTTCATGAAATTCAGTAATATTTTTAATATACCCCTCAAGATTCTTACTTTTGTCAGGAATATAAGTACAGCATTGTTGTATTTTCAACATGCTACAGACTCCACCCTCTTTTGCCAATAATATATCAAGGGCAAGTCGATTTTGCAAAACCATTGATCTAATTGCAATCATTTTAGTATCAATCATCAAGAACCCACCAGCAGTATCTGTTGATAAACGATCAACCACTGTAGACAATTTTCAAATTTTATGTGAATTCAGAATAACTCCAACTGAAGGTATCAGTGCTCCAAAAATATCCCCAATTATTTCAGAATAACTCGCTCCTCTCTTATTACGTGTTAGTCCTTGTTTTATTTCATTAACTCCATTATCCTTATCTACATGATAAACCTTCGGGAATACTATGCCTAAATAACAACATCCATACCAACCTGTAGGTAACCTATAATAAGCATTCTTACCACACACATAATATATAACCGGGAAAACAGGATCAATCCCTCCTTTCAGTCCCCAACTTCCTTTTATCAAGAAAGTATGCTCACATTCACTAGAACCAATAAAATAACTATTAAGTTTAGTCTTTTCTATAAACACACAAAGCTTTCCTCTACGTTGAAAATCTAGAGTCATGGCAGCGTAAGTCTCACCCTTTTTATAATCACCCTCTCTGAAAGCCCATGGAGGTACATGAGACTTTTGCTCAGCAGCGTTCTTTTTAAAATTTTGTCTTCTATCTTCTACTAAATTCATAAATTCAATTTCTTCATGCTGTAGCTTACAAGTTAGATTATTTTTATGTGCTTCTATTGTATCTATTGGTTTGTTACAAATGAAAACATCTCCCATATATGCAGCATAAATAGGACCATAAACAACCTTTAAATCTCTCTGAATAGGAATTTCTGACAATATTAAATCAAAATTAGAGTAATAGTACTCCAAACCTTCCCTCTCATAGAAAAGACTAGTTAAGACACTACAAGACACACCATATGTTAAAGGTAGGTGATGGTAAGTCACCCCCTCTGAGACAGACGACGGTAATTGCATGCACACATAACAATCTCTTGCATTCATTGTGTTAACATACTCATAAAGCAACTTAGTAAAAACATTTAACGAAAAATCATTAATTGATTTATCATGATGATAAATACTATCATCTTCTATCTTTTCTATATTAGTATTTATATTTTCTTTAGTAACAGTATCTATTCTCTCACTTCCCACGTTATTAGTATTAATTTTATAATTAGTCACTGTTAGAACTGGGGGTCTCTAGTTGGCAATGGTATACACCTTTGTCCAAATAGGGACCCTTGCTTCTAAGTCAGGGAAAGGGGATTACACTCCTGGATAACCCCTGCTCACCCCCTTGGTAGCTTGGCACGAGCAGACAGGCTTATCTCAGGGGCAGTGTGTTAAGCATTTGTGAACACATACAGTAATACAGTGAAAACACTACAGATGGACACCACACAGGTTTTATAAAAATAAGTATTCTTTATATAGACTCAACACAAGACCACAAACGACAAAAATCCACAATACTGTACTCAAAATAGACTTAAAGATGGTAGAAGTAACTTAGTTCAAGATGATGATAAATGCGACACGTTTCTCACAAAAGTACCTTGGATGCGTAACGCAAAACAAACAAAGGGTCCGCAGGGAGGGCAATGCAGCAAGCAGGCGCCTCGATGCGGTGCGACGATCCGGTGTGATGCGATGAGAGTGCGCCCTTGATGCGATGCGACGACGTGAAGATGATGCGTGCACGCCCGATGGCCGTGCGGCGAACTCTGTACTTTTGGAGCCGCGACAGGCCCTGCGACACGCTTCTCCGGTGATGCGACGGCAGGCAGCTGCGACGAAGACACGCTTCTCTGGTGATGCGGCAGCGGCCTCTGCGGCGGCGACACGCTTCTCCGGCGATGCGACGGCAACAGCTGCGACAGCGACACGCTTCTTCTCATTGAGTCACTCTTCCAGCTCCCAGCGACACACAGGCTTCTGCAGACAGAATCCCAAGCAAGGGAATTCAGGAGGGAGCTGGTGGTGAAGTCTTGTAGCCCTGAGACTTCAGCAGGAGGCAAGCTCTAGTTCAAGTCCTTGGAGAAATATTCTGCAAGATGATGAAAGTTCTTTGAAAGTTCCTTCTCCTTTCCTTGGCAATGAAGACCACTGCAGGCCAACCCAGCAAACAGCACACTGGCAGAGGGGCAGTCCAAACTCCTGCAGCTTCCTTGGTTCTTCTCCTTGGCAAAGGTTCGTCTTGTCATTCCAGAAGTGATCTAAAGTCTTGGGGTCTGGGCCCCACTATTTATACCAGTAAATCCTCTGTCCTCTGAAGGCAGAGGGTCCTGTACCTAGTCTAAACCAGTTCTGGGTGCATTCTGCCAGTGCACACCTTCTTCCTTTGTCAGTATGGCCAGGGCCATCAGACGCACCACAGGAGGTGGAGCCAGCATTGTGGAAGGCAGGCACAACTCTATTCAGGCCCAGGTGCTACTCCTCCCACCACTCCCAATGCAGTTAGGTCTATTCAGCCTAGTGCTGACTCACCCTGTCTCCTGGAGCCCCCCAGCCCCTGTCACTCACAAAACCAGACATACAATACACAAGCTAGCAGAGGCAGGCTGGATGGTTAGGCAAGAAAATACCTACTTTCTAAAAGTGGTATTTTCAAACACAGAATGTTAAAACCAACTTCACTAATAGATGTATTTTATCATTCTGAGTTCAGGCATACTAAATTCGAATTTCTACCATGTTCCCTGGGTAATTTAGGATTATAAGATGTTATAATCAAGCTGCTCATTCTGGCCTATGGGGACAGGTAGCCTTGCAATAGTGAAAAACAAAATTGGCTGTAATTCACTATCAGGACATGCTACACACATCAGGGCATGTCCTACCTTTTACATACAATGCACCCTGCCCTTGGGCCTACCTTAGGGGTGACTGATATGTAGAAAAGGGAAGGTTTAGGGACTGGCAAGTGGGTGCACTTGCCAAGTCGACATGGCAGTCTCAGACTGCACACAGGCTCTGCAATGGCAGGCCTGAGCTACACTTTACAAGCTGCTTCTGTGGGTGGCACAACCAGTGCTGCAAGCACACCAGCAGCATTTGATTTACAGGCCCCGGGCACCCATGGTGCACTATACTAGGGTCTGACAAGTAAATCAAATAATCCAATCATGGAGTCACTAATCCATACATCAATTTTCAATAGGGAGAGCATATGCACTTTAGCACGGATCAGCAGTGGTAAAGTGCCCAGAGTCATAAAACCAACAAAAACAGGTCAGAAAGAATACAGGAGGAAGGCAAAAAGTTCAGGGATGACCCTGCAAAAAGGGCCAAGTCCAACACAACCCCCTTCCAGCCAAAATGCAGGGTAGACCAATCACTACCTTGATGGGCTTCCCTGCTTTGGGCGATAGAACATGGACCCTGGCCCGCAACAGCAGGGGCATACTCCAGTTCTACGCCAATCTGAGCCTATTTGGGTCCCTCTGCCCAAACTCTCAGGGCCCACCAAGCTAACCCATGGGGAACCCTTCTCCGCACCTGTGGACACCATCTGTGCAGCACCTAACCTTATCTTGCTCACAGGTGTGTCCCAAAAGACAGACAGCAAGCCACAGTGGCCACTGACAGTGGTCAGTGATGAGACCCAGGCCTTATGCCTCGCAGGGCTCTCAAACCTCTGTGGCGTTAGAGAGCGGGGCGCAGTAGCCCCAGGTGCTTGGCACCCTTTGTCCACTCTCCCTCCTGTCAGGTCAGGTATAACATCCTGGCACTGACCCACCAGCCCCGGGCCTCTACCTGGCAGCTGGAGAGGAGACTGGGGTGGGCTTTCCCACACCCGGTCCTCCTCCTCCTCGGGGCTCTGCACCCTCCCACTTGGAGTGGTACCCCCTTCCAGAATTGTCAGGGTGCCTGTGGCAGGTGTCCTGCACAATTCGCCCACCAGTTCAGGGGTTCTATCCTGCAACTGGGCTTCCAGGTCAGGGGGGACACCCCGAACCTGGCCCTCCAACCTAGGGTCTAAACCCTCCAGTTGAACTGGGGTCAGAGGCGAGGACTCCCTCCCTCTGCACCCCCTTCCAGAGTGCTGTACCCTCCCACCTGGAGTGGAACCCCTAGAAGACCAACCGGTCAGGACACTGTTTACAGTTGTCCCTCCCTCCAGGTCAGACAACACCTGAACCTGGCTTCCCAACCCAGGGACCAACCCCTGCGGTTGAATACTTGCCCGGCGCACCAGGACTACATGGGGAGCACATATGCCCCCCGAGGGTGACACACAACTCATGTGTCGTGTGACAGTCTGCCTGGCGCAGATCTCCCGACCCCTGTCCATCTGACAGTGCGTGACGACCGCCCAGGACAGAAGTGGTGTCACCATGGTCATTCATTGGTGACTCAGCCCTTCTGGCTGGCCCCTGACCCACTGGTTCTTCCACTGGGGACTCTTTCCCCCTCTCACCCCTCAATCTGGACTTCTGCACCCTCCACTTAGGAGTGGCACTGCCAGACACCAGAACTGATGGAGGCCTGCTTACAGACACTCCCAGTTCACCAGACACTAGGGGATCCCCCTCAATGGGCGGCCCATCAGGACAGACTAGGCTCCCTACCTGGTGTTCCCTTAAAGAACCATCCAGGCCCTGAGACTGAGGTTGGGCACTATCGGGACGCATCCCTGTCTCACTCCTTCTTGAAGACAGGACGTGAGGCCCTACACCCCTCCCACTACAACAGGACCTAGCTGGGCTACTCTGAACCACCTCCACCACTCTGGGTTGGAAGATACCTGAGCCACTCCCCTTAGGGTCACTCCCCAATGCCTCTTCAGACCCTCTGGCATCCACAAAAAGGTCTGCCTCCCTGGTGAGATCCCTGGGGTCAGAGAATTCACTCTCCAACAGGTGTTGGCATAGCTCTGGAAAACAGGGACTTACAATATGCTCTCCCACAATTGGATCACACAGCCCCCTACAAGGGTTAACCAAACTATCCTTCACCTCACTATCCAGTGCCTCGCACATGTACCCCACACCACTCTCCTGAGACTGGCAAGACAGTATCTGACTGCCTCTGTCACTCAACCCACACTCTTCTGGGCGGTCTCCACACTCACACACCAGGACTTCAATCATGGGGGAACCCCTCTCCCTGTACCTCTCATCTAGAGTCAGTAGAGTGTCCCTCCCACCACTAGGACCATGAACCCCTGCGTCAGTTTCCCAATTCACCTCAGGGACACTGCGCACCACTGGAGCTACCTCACATCCTAGAACCTCCTGGTGTATGTTAACCCCCTCCAAGTCGGGCGCCACATCTCTGGGTGTGTGCACTACTCCCTCAGCACTAGGTAACATAATTTTGCTGCCACCATCTGAGCCGGATTCCACCTCCAACTCAGCCAAGCTCACTTTCTGAGCTACACACATTTCTTGTTGCTGGGTTGAAACACTCATGGCCTCAAGCCTCTCGAGCTCCAAATCAAGCTCCCTCATTCTCAACTCATGTTCCAATCTCATCCTCTCTCTCTCCAAGGACAACCTGCTATTCTCTAGGTCCCTTTGACCCTCCATCTGGAGCCTGGCCATCTCCAGTTCGTGCACCCTATCTCTCACCCTGTCTTCCAGCTCTCCTGGGGACAGGCATTTGGAAGAGATGCTACTGCCAGGCGGGGACGGTACCCCTTCCCTGGCTGGAATCAATGGTATATTCAGCTACCCCTCTGCATCCCCAACTGGCTCCACCACCAGTTCAGGGGTATTTCTTGCTTCCACCCAGGCCCTCAGCACCTTTTGGTATTCATCCTTTTTGGCAATGCCTTGGGTAGCAACTTTAAATTTTTTGCAAAAGCGCTTTAGCTGTTTCACATTGTAGGTTTCCAACCTCTCTCCCTCAAAATCTAGATCCATAGATGCAACAGATGCTGGTCGGCTCATGGAAGTAAGAATTGGCAGTTCTCAGAAAAAATAACAGTACAAGGAGAAACAAATTCTACCAAAAAAGTATGTGGCTGCGTTTGGTCTGCATTTACTAGTAGTGTACACCAATCACTGTATATGAGTCACAAATGCAAGTCCAGAATCCCCACCGCTGACCACCAATGTTAGAACTGGGGGTCTCTAGTTGGCAATGGTATACACCTTTGTCCAAATAGGGACCCTTGCTTCTAAGTCAGGGAAGGGGGATTACACTCCTGGATAACCCCTGCTCACCCCCTTGGTAGCTTGGCACGAGCAGACAGGCTTATCTCAGAGGCAGTGTGTTAAGCATTTGTGAACACATACAGTAATACAGTGAAAACACTACAGATGGACACCACACAGGTTTTATAAAAATAAGTATTCTATATATAGGCTCAACACAAGACCACAAATGACAAAAATCCACAATACTGTACTCAAAATAGACTTAAAGATGGTAGAAGTAACTTAGTTCAAGATGATGATAAATGCGACACGTTTCTCACAAAAGTACCTTGGATGCGTAACGCAAAACAAACAAAGGGTCCGCAGGGAGGGCGATGCTGCAAGCAGGCGCCTCGATGCGGTGTGACGATCCGGTGTGATGCAATGAGAGTGCGCCCTTGATGCGATGCGACGATGTGAAGATGAAGCGTGCACGCCTGATGGCCGTGCGGCAAACTCTGTACTTTTGGAGCCGCGACAGGCCCTGCGACAGGCTTCTCCGGTGATGCGACGGCGACAGGCTTCTCCGGTGATGCGGCGGCGACCCTTGCTGTGGTGACACGCTTCCTCGGTGATGCGACGGCAGGCAGTTGCGACGAAGACACGCTTCTCCGGTGATGCGACGGCAGGCAGCTGCGACGAAGACACGCTTCTCTGGTGATGTGGCGGCGGCCTCTGCGGCGGCGACAAACTTCTCCGGCGATGCGACGACAACAGCTGCAACAGCGACACGCTTCTTCTCATTGAGTCGCGCTTCCAGCTCCCAGCGACACGCAGGCTTCTGCAGACAGAATCCCCAGCAAGGGAATTCAGGAGGGAGCTGGTGGTGAAGTCTTGTAGCCCTGAGACTTCAGCAGGAGGCAAGCTCTAGTTCAAGCCCTTGGAGAAATATTCTGCAAGATGATGAAAGTTCTTTGAAAGTTCCTTCTCCTTTCCTTGGCAATGAAGACCACTGCAGGCCAACCCAGCAAACAGCACACTGGCAGAGGGGCAGTCCAAACTCCTGCAGTTTCCTTGGTTCCTCTCCTTGGCAAAGGTTCGTCTTGTTGTTCCAGAAGTGATCTAAAGTCTTGGGGTCTGGGCCCCACTATTTATACCAGTAAATCCTTTGTCCTCTGAAGGCAGAGGGTACTGTACCCAGTCCAAACCAGTTCTGGGTGCATTCTACCAGTGCACACCTTCTTCCTTTGTCAGTGCGGGCCAGGGCCATCAGACGCACCACAGGAGGTGGAGCCAGCATTGTGGAAGGCAGGCACAGCTCTATTCAGGCCCAGGTGCTACTCCTCCCACCACTCCCAATGCAGCTGGTCTATTCAGCCTAGTGCTGACTCACCCTGTCTCCTGGAGTCCCGAAGCCCCTGTCACTCACAAAACCAGACGTACAATACACAAGCTAGCAGAGGCAGGCTGGATGGTTAGGCAAGAAAATACCTACTTTCTAAAAGTGGTATTTTCAAACACAGAATGTTAAAACCAACTTCACTAAAAGATGTGTTTTATCATTCTGAGTTCAGACATACTAAATTCGAATTTCTACCATGTTCCCTGGGTCAGTTAGGATTATAAGATGTTATAATCAAGCTGCCCATTCTGGCCTATGGGGCAGGTAGCCTTCCAATAGTGAAAAACGAAATTGGCTGTAATTCACTATCAGGACATGCTACACACATCAGGGCATGTCCTACCTTTTACATACAATGCACCCTGCCCTTGGGCCTACTTAGGGGTGACTGATATGGAGAAAAGGGAAGGTTTAGGGACTGGCAAGTGGGTGCACTTACCAAGTCGACATGGCAGTCTCAGACTGCACACAGGCTCTGCAATGGCAGGCCTGAGCTACACTTTACAAGCTGCTTCTGTGGGTGGCACAACCAGTGCTGCAAGCCCCCCACCAGCATTTGATTTACAGGCCCCGGGCACCCATGGTGCACTATATTAGGGTCTGACAAGTAAATCAAATAATCCAATCATGGAGTCACTAATCCATACATCAATTTACAATAGGGAGAGCATATGCACTTTAGCACGGATCAGCAGTGGTAAAGTGCCCAGAGTCATAAAACCAACAAAAACAGGTCAGAAAGAATACAGGAGGAAGGCAAAAAGTTCAGGGATGACCCTGCAAAAAGGGCCAAGTCCAACAGTCACCATTAAGACGGGGACAATAACAATCAATGTTAACCATACCAATGTTAGTAGTAAGACACTCCATAAGCAAGCATTAATACATTTACGTTTAAAACTATGATTTTGATATCCAGTCTCTGTTACCTTTGCCATTTTAGACACTATATAAAAAAAATTAAAAATCTAAGAAAAAAACTAAAAAAATCAAAAATCTTTAAAACTTTTGAAAAAACTTATCCAAAACCATCTAGAGTAGTGTATCTTTACACTTTATGCCTCTCTTCTTTACCCCCTCTTTTTCTTTTTTTTCTTTTTATATCTTCTTCAAATCTTTTTGGAATTTTCAGAATAGTCTTCATTGAAATTGTTGCACCTTTATTTTCACAGTTCTCTTTTAAGGTGGTTTCAGTTTGTTTTGATCACTTCGATCAGTACCAGCTTCTTCTTTCTGATCTGTGTTCTCAATTTCTTCTAACACCACATATGTCCATTCTGGAGCTGTGTATTTCTTATTTGAAAATCTTATTCTCCTTGTTTTTCCTACTGATTCTTCTTCTGAATCATTTTTTCCAGTTTGACTTGATATTTCATTTATTTGAACTGGCATTTTCTTTTCTAAAGTGTATTTCAATCTTTTCACCCCTTTTGGCCACACATCACCTTTTCTTGCTCTCTTAACTTGAACTTCTTCTTCTCCTTCGTTGTCAAGCTCGCAAGTTCTTTTATTCAGTTCTTTTCTCTGTTGTACTTGCTCTTGTTTTTCATCAGTCACTTTCTCTTTTTCTTTCTCAACAGCAGTCTCTTGAGACCCAGTAGCTGGTGCCCACTTTATTTGACTTTTACTTGGTTCTTCTTCAGCCTTTTCAGAATCTGTAACACTAGATTCTATAGCTTCATGCTCTTCAGCTTTTGGTTCTTTACTCTGCTTTACCAGTTGCTGCTCTTCTTCTTGTCTTTCAAGTGGACTTGGGACTCTTCTTGTATGACTTGCATGAATCCAGTTTGGCAAGCCACCACACTTCACTGCTGTCATTGTCACCAAAATGATCTGATATGGTCCGTTCCACCTGGGTTCCAAACACTACTTCCTCACGTGTTTGTTGACAAGAACCCACTCTCCTGGACACAAATCATGTGCTTGATCCGGCTGTGTTGTGGTTGCAATTTCTCCAACCTGATGAGACACAGAACGCACCAGATCAACCAATCCTTTGCAATAATCAAGCACCAGATCATCAGTAATATTCATCAGTTTGTTTGCTGGTACAATTGCTTGTCTCATGGCTCTTCCCATTAGAATCTCATGAGGACTCAATCCAGTCTTTTTTTCAGGAATGCTTCTAAGACTCATTAATACCAGAGGTAAAGCGTCTGGCCATTTCAGTGTTGTAGACGCACACACTTTTGACTGTCTGGATTTAATAGTGCCATTAATTTGCTCAACCACTCCAGATGCTTCTGGTCAATAGGCACAAAGCAGCTTTTGCTCAATTTGTAATGCTGCACAAATCATCAGAATTATTTCATTATTGAAGTGAGTTCCCGTATCTGTTTCTAAAGAGACTGGAAATCCGAATCTTGGGATAATCTCTCTTAAAAGTAGTTTAGCAACAGTTAGGCTATCATTCCTTCTTGTTGGATAAGCTTCTACCCAACGAGAAAACAAACAAACAACAACCAACACATATTTTAGTCCATTTCAAGGGGGAAGTTCTATAAAGTCAAGCTGTAGTCAGGTAAATTGTCCTGCTGCTTTCCCAATTCGACCCCAACTAACAACTGTCTTTCTACCTGGATTTTGCTGCTGGCACACTACGCATCTCTGGCAAAGACTCTCTGCAATGACTCTAAACCTTGGATTGTACCATGACTGCTTGAAGAGCCTAATCATAGCATCTCTTCCAACATGTGCAATTCCATGGTACATCCTTGCCATCTAAGACAGTAGACTATCTGGCATAACTGGTCTCTCATCAACATACACCCAAACTTCATCTTCTGCTCTCTTTTTGTAGCCTGATTTTATCCAAATTTGTTTTTCTTCCTCACTTGCTTCTTCCTGAAGCTGTCTAATCTCTTCCCATGTTTCCAAAGAGGAAAACATCAAGTGGCAATTTGTATGTTTTTTCTCCACCCCTCTGTTTATTGCAATTGAATCTTGTGCACAGAAACGCACCACTTGGTCTGCGTATCTGTTTCCTTTTGTCACATAGTCATCTCCTGACTTATGTGCTGAACATTTTACCACTGCAATCTTTTTGGGCATTTGTAATGCATGCAATAGATCCTTCACATTTTTACTGTTCCGGATCGATGATCCTGAAGAAGTCAGAAATCCTTTTTGCATCCACAACTGACCAAAATCATGCACCACCCCAAAACCATATTGACTATCAGTGAATATGGTTACTCTCATATTTTTGCCAATTATACATGCTCTAGTCAGAGCTATTAGCTCAGAAATTTGAGCAGAATGTATCCCTTTTAGACAGGATGCTTCAAGAACCATAGACACTGTACATACTGCATAAGCAGCACTCAATGCACCTTTTTCATCTCTCAGACAAGATCCATCCACGAACATCACACTATCTGATCTGACTCTTCTAGTGGAATATCCTTAATGTCAGGTCTTGGTTTCGTGCACAATTCTGTCACATCCAAACAATCATGATCTGCTTCATCCTTCACTTCTTCACGATTTAAACTAGGCAACAGAGTTGCTGGGTTCAATATTGTACATCTCATTACTGTCACATTTTCAGCACCCAAAATCACTCTTTGAAACCTAGTCAGCCGACTATAGGTCATATGCTGAGTCCGTGTCCTTGTTAATAGGATCTCAACAGAGTGTGGCACATATACTTTCACTGGATGCCCCATAACAATTGTTTCACTCTGCTCAAGACTCACACAAGTAGCAGCCACTGCTTTTAAACAACCTGGTAACGCTGCAGCCACTGAATCCAAAGTAGCAGAAAAATATGCCACTGGACGACGTGCCATTCCATGTTTTTGTGTTAAGACTGATAATGCACACCCACCTCTCTCACAACAGAACAATGCAAAATCTTTTGTGTATCTGGCATTCCCAATGCAGGTGCTCGACAAAGACTATCTCGCAATTCAATAAAAGCTTTCATACATTCTTCATCCAATTCAATCGGATCAACCACATCTTTGTGAGTCAACCTCTGTAGAGGTTTTGCAATCAGTGAAAACCCACTGATCCATTGTCTGCAGTATCCAACCATTCCCAAAAACATTCGAACTTCCTTTTGAGTTTTAGGAGGACCCATCTTCAAAATCACGTTGATTCTTTCTGGTGTTACTTTTCTAACTCCTTTCTCAATTTTATGTCCCAAATACTGAACTTCTTTTTTTTAAAAACTGTAATTTTGCTGGTGACACTTTATGCCCACCTTCTCCCAAATGATTTAGTAAGGCAATTGTATCTGTCACACAAGCCTCTCTCATTTTTGATGCCACAAGAGGGTCATCAATGTATTGAACTAACACTGAATTTTCTGGCATGATCAATGACTCCAAACACTTTTTTAAAATCTGATTAAAAATCGAAGGACTCTCTGTATACCCTTGAGGAACTCGGCACCATGCCAAAACACGGTTTCCGAACCGAAATGCAAACAAATATTGGCTATCCGGATGCAAATGTATCGAGAAAAATGCTTGACACAGATCAATTACTGTGTACCATTCTGCATCACAAGGAATTTGGTAAAGAATCACTGCTGGATTTGGCACTATTGGACAGCAAGGTACTACGATCTTATTAATTTTGCGCAAATATTGCACTATTCTATATTTTCCGCTTGGTTTCTTAATCCCCAAAATAGGTGAGTTACAAGGACTACTCAGTATTTATTTTAAAATACCTTGCTCATTCATCTGATCAATTACAGGAATTACTCCTGCTGTTTATTCAGGACTCATCTTGTACTGAGGTGTGTTTGGATATATTGCACCTGGTTTAACTGTAACCTGAATAGGATCCACACCTTTCATCAACCCAATGTCTTTTCCTGTAAAATCCCACACATCAGGTCTCACTGCATTTCTCAATTCTGCAGGTAAATCTTCTTCTGTAAGCAATGAATATAAATCATTCACCTCTGTCCCTTGCTTTGCTAACATCATTTTAAAAGCAACATCCTCGTCTGGTGTTTGAAAAGCAATACCATCTGGCGTACAATAGATGGTGCAATTCATCCTCCAGAGCAAGTCCCTTCCTAAAAGGTTCACCGGACTTGTATCACATACCACAAACCGATGCATGTCTCTGAATCTTCCAATATGAACTTCTATTGGTCTTGTTATTGGAGTCTTAATATATTTATTTGAAACTCCCACAACTTGGATAGTTTCTCCCGAGAGGGGTAGGTTTGGAATTTCTGCTGCTCTCACAGTAGAACGGGTAGCACCAGTGTCCACTAGGAATGTAATATCATTACCTTCCACTTTTCCATCAACAAAAG
Organism: Calotriton arnoldi; assembly: GCA_963921515.1. Classification (NCBI taxonomy): domain Eukaryota; kingdom Metazoa; phylum Chordata; class Amphibia; order Caudata; family Salamandridae; genus Calotriton; species Calotriton arnoldi. The sequence goes on along the minus strand of CAWUFW010002132.1, from coordinate 2,031,201 downwards.
GACCTGACTGATCTACCTCTAGAGATGCGCCAAGCACGCACTCTTCCTCCCCCCTAGGCACCGTCATTGAGATGAGTCTGAGTCACTCTCTGGACATTGCAACAAATACTGTGAAACCACTTGCACATTTTGATTCTTACCAACCTGTTCACCTGCGTGAAATCCAGTACTCGCACTGTATCTCTGTACTTGAGCATTCACATTATTTGGCATAGGAGCTTGAGGCACCTGTACTTATTGTGTTTGTGGTGTAACTACCTGCTGCTGTTGTTGGTGTTGTTGATTTACAACCACTTTATTCTGCATCTGCGGATTGAAATTTTGATTCATTCCATTATTTTTCAATAAAGATCTACACTTATTCCTCCAATGTCCAAACTTTCCGCACGCATGACAAGGATATTTCTTTTTCATTTCTTCTCTATTCATTTTACCTCTACCTCTACCTCCATTTGGTACTTGACCATTCTGATTTTGTCCATTCATTTGGAAATCTGTTTGAGAACCATTGTTTCCATCTTTCTGCTCTGCCACTTTCACCTGTGCCCACATCATTTTATCTTTCAGCTTTGTATGCCTTGACTCAATATCATCACTACAATATTTAGCATATCTCAGTATCTCATCAACTGTTTTACTCTGCCAACATATCAAATGTTGTTGAATCATGTTACTAGTTTTAGGTTTTAATCCAAAAACAAACCTATATACAAAATGTCCCATATCTTTATCACCTATACTTTCAAAACCACTATACTGTTTGAACACCTGTAGCAACCTTTCATAATAGGCATGTACTGATTCTTTGGGTTCCTGGGTTGTCTTATCAATTTTAACCTAATCTGTTTCTTTTGGAGAGATTTTACTCTTCAAGTAAGTAATTACTTGATTATATTTTTTCATCACCTCATCTGAAGGTGCCCCTGTTTTCACATCTCTAGGGTATTCCTCTTTAGGCCAATCAACAGTAATCTTACACTTAGCCCATAAGTCAGCTGGAACTACAATCTCAAACAAACCATCTAAATCCTTTAGCAAAACTTTTGAAACATTTACAAACCTCTCTACCTGTTTGTACCACTCAACAGGTTTCTCCCTCAACCTGGGAAAATCATTTGTAAAGGATAATATATCTTGTCTTGACCAGGGAACGTGAACATATCCACCACCTGGAACTTCTCTCATTGGGCATATCATTTCAGCCTGTCCCGTTTCTCTTAATGGAAATAAAGACGCATGGTTACTTGCAAGCATTTCTTCCTTCTTTTTCGCCCATCTACCTTTCCTTCGATCTAAATCTCCCCATTTTTTCAAAGTATTCATCAGTTCTTTTACTTGTAATCGTTTACCAAACATATTCAAACTCTCCAAATCCTTATCAGTTAAATCCAATCTGTATGTTTTTTGCAAAACTTTAGATTTTTCTATGTATACTCCATATTCTTGTGCAGCTTCTGCCAACCTCTCATGTAGATTCCTTGCTTTCCATGTAATATTCTTGCACAAAAATAACAACTCTTCATCTCGGTACTTACTCAATCTTTCTGGACTTATGGTACCAATAATCATTTCTTCCAGATCCACTCTCAATGTAGCTACATCTATACTCGATTGTGACTTATTCTTTTCCATCCCTCTTATCCAGTCATCTAATTCCTCTGGCGAAGGACCCACTGAACTCCCTGATACTGGAGTTGTTCCTCTATCATTCTGCACTATTTTCCTAGGATCCATCTGTACACTTCTCTTAGGTGTTTCAATTACATTTTCACTCACTGGAAGATCAATCAATGAAGTAATCATCTCAACTTGTTCTGATCCACTAACATTCCTGACATTATTCACTGGAATTGTCAATGCATGTACTCTTGATATATTCTGACTCTCATCATACAATGGAACTATAGGACCAATCGTTACTGGTACTGATAATGCTTCTGCATTCAGACTCATCTGACTAATTATTTGAGCTAACTCCTCTCTTGCCTTATTTAACATATCAATCTCATTCTCCTGCAACACTCCTCGAGTATGTGAAACTACCGGAGCTTGTGTAACCTGAGGAACCTGTGGAGTTTGTGGAGCTTGTGGAACCTGAGGAACTTGTATTTCTATTAGTGGTGCATTTGGAACTGTCTCCCCTGAACTTTCCTGATATGGTGGAGGTCTCTTTAACAGTATTTCATCTAACAACTTATCATCAATCTCATCTGAGTCATTATCTTGTTCTGAAGTCTCTAAATTAATCTTTTTCTCTTTACCTTTGCCTCCAGTCTGATCTTCAGCAACTATTACTGGATATAATCCATCTGCCATTACATCTCTCCTCCATCTTTTCTTTTGATCATCCCATCTAGCCTCAGAATATCTCGTTATTATATTCTTGTATTTGATTCCATTCCTGTCTCTCTCCCTTTAATAAGCCTCATTATCCCATTCCTCAAGCGCTTCATATTGCGTAGGTCTAGGACTTGGTTTTAACGATTTCATTCGTCATCTCAAGTTCTCCAAAATCCTTACGTTAAATGTACCATTCTCTGGAAAAGCTAAAACTCCATCATCTTCCGTATATTTAATCCAATTTTCTAACCATGTACACGTATGATAACCATGTTCCAACATCATAAAAGAAGCAGGCGTTCTCGGTGGAGGTATAGGAAGCCCCTCTCTAGTAACTATCGGCTTGTCTTTTTAAAAAAAATCTTTTATTCTTTTTACCAGCTTAATTTTTTAAACACTCTTTTTCTCGCTAAATAAACCAAAACAAACAAGAGAAAAACCTCCGTAAATCCTCTCACTCTATTCGCTAAATCTCAACCAATACTAGCGCAGCTCACAGCAACCAACCAATCACGACTCACTACGTATTCGCTATTTCGACCAATGCTAGCGCGGCTCACAGCAACCAACCAATCACGGCTCACTATACACCCGCTGTCTGACCAATGCCAGTGCGGCCTTTTGTGACGTCAGTATTACTCCTGCTACTGACCCTCCCTTTACAAAATAATATGGCAAAGTATTTTCTACGTTTTCTTAACTATTTCTTGTTAGAAACAACACAAAACAATGCTACTTTGTCTGCTCCACTAATAAAGAGATAGTTTCATTTACTCATAAAGAGATTCTCTCGCTTCTAGTAAAATAATGACCAGCGCTACTCTACTCCCAATCAAGTTAAAGGAGGTCTTGGTACTCCTCTGGGGATACTAGCCAAAGTTTCGGAAGAGGACTTTCCTTTCAGAGAGAGGTCTTGGTACTCCTTTGGGGATGTAAGGCCAGAGTTTCAGAAGCTGACCTTTCACTATTTCATGCAATCTTCTTTCAAATGAATAAGTCCCTAAAATAACATCGTCAGCCTTTCACTGTTCAATATTCCAACAACAGACAAAGTCCTTCTCCAGTGTGATACTTTTTCACACTATTCTTCTGCCCCTTAAGGCTAATAATAGCATCATCCTGGGATCTTAGGCAACTCTGTACCCGGACTTCCAAACAACATAAAAACAAAGACACTAACTTTTCATGTTAATAATCAATAATCTATAATTATTGCCAAACTAATCAATAATAACCATCCTCTGCTACCAAAAACTGATCCAGCGATCAGGGATCGATAATTTTTCACAAACATAGGCCCATTTACTTTACCCAACTAATCCCTTCACGCTGGGGTTCAGTGTGATGCAAGTTTATTCCCAATTCACTAAATACACTTCAGGACCTGCATTTCTCCTAACAAATAATTGTGTCGATGGACCTATAGTTGGTTAGTTGATGTCAATAATATGTACTTATCTATGCATCCATTTTACTAAATAATAACAGACTCTATGTGTAGTTTTATGTTGTTTATCATAAATAATGTAAGGAAATAATGCTCATCAAGTACAGTTAGACGAAATGCAAATCATGAATTATCACAGAGAGAAAACATTGGTAATTATAAATTCAAACTCATATCAAATAAACAAATGCATCGAGGAGTGGATAGGCGAAGAGGGAAAAGATTTCAGAGACAAAATACATTTGCAAATGATTATGCAAATTCAGTAGATTATCTATACTAACCTAAGTAAGAATCAGGAAAACTACCCCACTGGCCAGTTAGGGCAGCAAGGCCACTCAAGTAGAGATGAATGGCAAAGATTAAGTCAGGAAACAGGTAGGCCTCTATCTGGAAACAGCAAACCGACGACAATGACGATCTCCCGCTAGCTAAACACCAGTCGACCTCTCCCAACACTCTTACCAGGGACCTTCAGTTATACCCTAAAACCTAAATGTCCAACCCACATTTGTTTCATTTTTAAAACGCACTCCATCTCTCATTGGCTAAGATTGGGGGTGTACTGTCACACCACTCTCGTTATGTCCATTTTATTAGACACCTCTTTGTTTAAACATTTGACATCACAACAGAATCATCCCAGGAAACAACTTTGAACACAATCTTAGTAAATATTTCCATCAACATTTTACATGTTGCAAGTCTCTACGCCTCTATTGTTCGCCTCTGCCATCTCGTGAAGGAAGCTACATATTTCCACTTGTTTATCTACTTCTCCCGCAGCTTAGCGGACATTTAGCACACGACGAAGGTCATTCACTTGTGCTTCTACATTTCTCTCTTTGTTTGAAAGCTTTCTTGAACATTTTCATTTTTATTTAGCAAATTAACCCCAAACTGGCATGCAGAAGTATAGGCCCATGGTGGTTTTTCTACAGAAAATGAAACACAGACATTTATTATTTTTCATGAAAGGTAATTCTCAAAGCGCACCATCCCAGCATTTGCACTAACCCATGCACAACCCATATTATTCCTAGCAATTATTAACGTACAAAAGCAGCTTTAATTTTTATCAAAGCAGTTTTTGCGGCCTAGTCTCATGCATTAGTACACACATTAGTTTACGCATGCGCATAAGCATTTCCCCATGTTTTAGCATTTATTAATAAAATTTTCACCGCACACTGTTAATGTGTTACTGAGGGTTTAATCCGAACAGGTTTTATTTACGCAAAACCCTGCTCCATCACAGTCATCCCTCGTTTGGTAACAACAAATAAATGTGAACCTTCTCACAATAGGAGTGGATTTCTGTAGATTTCACACAGAACGAGTGGGCACAGTGAAGTACTTCTGTGACTAAGGAATAGGGATGCTGTTGGTCGGCTGCAGAGGCAGGATCAGTGCATTGGTGCATCCTCGAGGGCAACAAGCAGCTATGAAGATTACCCAATCTGGCAGCAATGGAGGAAGTCTTGTGCTGTGTTATAAATGGAGAGCAAGAGGCCTACTGCTCACAGGCACATATTCTCGGTTGGTGCTTGAACGTTGCGTCATAAGTGAAAGACATTGGGGCAGATTTACAAGAAAGTGACGCATCTGTAAAGATGCGTCACTTGCCCTGCGCCACCCTGAGAAACCCTTGCGCCAGCATGGATGCGCCGTATTTACAATACAGAGCACCATGGCGCAAGGATCAACAGATGCATCAGAAATTCTTGCGCATCTTTTGACCCAAAAGTGACGCATTGCTGCAGTCGTGTCGCGCAAGCACGACGCAACTCCAGCAATGCATGGGAGGCCTATCCTCATTGTGCTACATCACTCCTTATGCCTGCTCCAAGCAGGTGGTGGTGGGACGCAGTGGTGTCCTAAAAGTGCAGCAGTGAAATCTTTTAGATTTCACTGCGTCACTTTTACGAGGCTTTCCTGCGTGAGAACGCCCACCCTGCATACATTATACCTGACGCAGGTATAATGTGGTGCGGGGCTTTACAACGTGACGCATCTCCCTACATGCGTCACGTTGTAAATGGGCCGCATTTTTCCGCCGCCGCTGCGACAGAAAAGTGACGCAACAGTGGCGCACAAATGACGCAAGTGGCTTGTAAATCTGCCCCATTGCCTGTAGCCAATGTAAGTGAAGTTGGTGCGCTGCTGTGAGCTCACACTTTTTACAGCACAACATTGCTTTAGGACATTGAGGAGGCCGCTTTTATCTGTGTGAAGTGTGACAGTCTGAAGAGGGTCTTCAGTACACTATGGTGTACAGCACTAGCAGCCCTCAACATTTTGAACAGATGGAGCACCGAGCCTAGGATGGCACAGAGCCTGGTGCATGTGCGCTCCAAACCTTTTCATAGAGGTTGGTACCTGTCTGCCTGCCTAGAGCATAGTTAGTTATGCAGTAGGGCGGATGCTCCAAATAACAGTGACCTACTACTTTAAAAAAAACAAAAAACTATATTTTTCCATTTTATAACACAATACAAAAGACCAGACAGCAGGCAGTGATATGTATGAAGGGTGCGATACACATAAAAAGCATGAACCGTTTTACATACATCATCATTATTATGAGCCCCAGAAACAGGCCACAGTATGACATCGGGTTTCACCGCATTGGGCATGTGCCTCCCTCCCCATCAGCATTTTCCGTCGCAGACCCCCCACCCAGACTTTCTTCCCCACTATCATCAGTCTCATCACACCCGCGGAGGACTCATCCAATGTCAGATTCAGGAGGGCATCACATAGGTCTCTCCAGTCTGTTAAATCCTCTGCTAGTTTGTCATTGTGTCTGTGCAACTTCATGTGAAGTTCTTCTGCCAGGGACCTCTCCATTATGACAGCTGGACCAGTGTGCTTTCTCAGGCAATCTTTGACTCATCCATGTGATGGCGACCCAACGTCTAGCCAATACCAATGCCAATTGTAAATATTTGTAGAGCAGTTTCCTCCCCTTTGGTCGCATAACATTGCCTAACAAACAGCACTGAGGCGAGAGACCTATGTGTAGGCGGGTGGTCCTTACAATATCAGCCACGACTTGCCGACAAAACGTCTGTACCAAAATGTAGTGACATGCTAAGTGTAAAAAGTCGCCACCCTCTGCCCCACATCTGGGACAGCTATTGGGTCGTGTCAGGGATAAAATGTGCAGTGTACTAGGTGTGAGATAAGTCCTGTGTAGGAAGTTATAATGTACTAACTGGAAACAAGCATTGCTGGAGACAGTATGTGTTAGTTCATTAACCCGTGTCCAATCGCTGTCGGATAGTGGTGTTTTGAGGTCCAACTCAAAACATGCATGAGGAAGGGTTCCAACAGCTTCTGCCTGCATTGCTCTATACAGTAAGGGTATTAGGTGGCGTCCCATGCCACATGTTACTAGGACCCCAAGTGTTTGTGTGGGACTGGAGGACCCAGGGTATGAAGGCCAGTTGATCCTAGCCACATCCGCCAGGCTAGCATGTATGAAAAAAAGAATCAAGGCCAAGCGTGAATTCCACGTGTGCCTCCTCAAAATTGATAAATGTTTCACCAGAATATAAGTCCTGCCACGCCTGAAAGGACATTTTATCTGATAACTGTCTGATTGGCTTTAATGTCCACATGTCAAGTTCCCTGTGCAATGGAGCCCGCTTTAGGACGGTTCTCCCAATTTACTTCGGGATCTAGCCATCGGGCTGCATGTTGTAGGTGCACAGCATAGTAGTATAAATCTAGACGTGGTACCTTCAATCCCCCATCCTCATAACGTTTGCTCAGAGTCCTTAAGGCCACTCTGCTGTGTCGGCCCGCCCAGAGGAGCACATTCAGAAGGGAGTCGAGTTGTGTAAATATGTGCGTGGTAAGGAACAGAGTCAATTCTGCCATACATAGAGACATTGCAGCAGCAGCACCATTTTTTCAATAGGGAAAGGAGCAGGGTGGTCCAAAAAGTTAGAGATCTCCTCAAGGACTCCAGGACTCTCTTCACATTCAAGGGCAGCTGGTGGGTCCTAGAATGCGCTGCTTTGATTTCCTTTGATTTTCTGAAGCCTCCGAAAGACCTCCAGGAGATTCTGCGTTAATGTGGCTGAAAATGCCTGGTAAAATTCAGGAGGGAACTCATCTCCACCCAGTGTCAACAGTGACCTATTACTTAATACTTGGAACACCAAAGAATCAACACAAACAACAGGTATCCAAATGACAGTAGCAGGTGTTTTAGGATGCTGACATTGAATATCACCTAGGAAAGAATGGTATCAGAGCTCACATATTCACTAACTCATACATCTATACATTCACTTCAGTGACTTAAGCCCCCTCGCCAGAGATCTGTCGGTAACCTACATGTCACTCATGCCTTATCTGTACATATTCTGTGAGCAATGACAGCTAGTACTAGTCGACCCTGCCGGATCTGCTCTGCAGGAAATGGAAGACTGCATGTATTGCCCTCTGTAAGAGAGGGAACCTTGCTTTCCATCTGCCATATTGGCCCAGTTCTGTGAGGAAGTAAAGCTTGTACTGCTGCTGCCTGGTTTGTACCTGTTCTGTGATGGAAAAGGCTTGTCCTGATGCTACCCTAGCTGTACCCGTCTTCTGAGGTTGGAAGCTTGCACTGTTTCTACAGCTGGTGTACCTCTTCTATGAAGAGGGGTGATTTCAATACTGTTGCCTCATTGTATAAAATTCCAAGCATATTTTGAATGCACTTTTTTAGCATGCCCAGGCCATTTAGAAGCTTTTGTTGGAGCAAAGGCAAAAACTATTTGAGAAGCCACAACTCAGAGACCCTGGTTTCAATCACAGCTTTCCAGCTTGAACAAATTTTGCTATCCAGGAAAATCACTTTTCTTCCATCTGCCTCCTTTTCCATCATCATCACATTTGAGAGCACCTTGAAACAATTCAGTTCAGGATGTGCACTGTACAAAAATCTCTTATGGTTTAATTGACATTTGAACATTGGAATGTGGAGCCCTCCATTGAAGACAATGGAGTGCTCCGTGCTTCTACGGGCTGTTAAAGGCCCGCAAAGCAACATTCCAATGTTGTTTTCACAAAGGCCTCTCGGAGCCTGAGGGGATTTAAACCCCCTCGAACTCCGAGAGGCCTTTGTTTTATTTGTTAGAACATTCTGCCCTCTAGTGGCAGAATGTTCTAATAGCCTTATAGCCCTTCGTAGCTGGGCTATACCGGCTATTAAAGTCCCGCTCTCTTGTTAAAGGCCCTCGCCTTCGGCTCGGGCCTTTAACGCTGGATTGGGCCTTTAATAGCCGGTATAGCCCGCTATGGCGGGCTATGAGGCTATAATAATGTTGCTTCCTTAATAACCGTAATAAAGGCCTTATATAGCTGGGACAAGATAACTGACTTACCCCTTGAATTGTAGTTGCACAATATATATTCAGGAACCTAGTTTCAATTCTGGCTTCAAGGTTAGCCAAACAGGGTGACCCCAGGTGATATGTTTTTTTCCCTTTGCTTCCATTTCCCTGATCATCACATCTGAGAGAACCTTCAAATAATTCAGTTCAGGATGTACACTGTACAACAATCTCTCTTGTGTGTGGTGTAAAAGAAATATAATGTTGCTCCATCTATAAAAATAAAGGTGTATACAGGAGAAACAAGACAATCGACTTGTCTCTTCAGTTATTAATAAAATTGTCACAGCAGTGAGGTTGCGGTTCACTAATTCTAATAAAGGCCACTCAGTGCAGTGATAAAATCTAAGATGCTAAATTGTAACAATCCAAAATAAACTTTTTATATAAAAGCCCGTACCTCAGCTATAAATAAAGTGTCAGTCAGTGATGCTTGCTAGACAGGGTAGCAGGTCCAAGATGAGCTAAGAGCTGTTGTGCTATTCTCCTCAGCCCCTATGGTGCTGCTTTCCAGACAGGATGCAACAAAGACAGAGTTGCTTTGGTGTTGGGCACCTGGTCTGCAGTCTCAAGGCCTATGAATTGTCCCTTCCCATGCCCAGCCAGCTTGCAGTGTGGATTGGCAGCGTGGCATGGCTTGTTACATAGTTCAGGCTATGGTTATAATGATTTGCCCTGCAAAACATGCTGCGCATGCTGACAGCCTTGCTAAAAGCACATTTCAAGGCCTCTTCAAGGAGTGGGGCCCGATGGAATGTGCCCAATTGCCCCTTCACCCCTTACCCACCTACTGTCTAACGCTGGTGCACATGCTCTATGAAGCAGGGACTGTTTCACAATATTTGATTTGAGATACATAAGATACATATATTCCTAGGGAAGATGCCTGGCTCCCCAGGGGCAATATTTAGGCGCCAGTACATGTGATGGAAAAGACAAATAGGGTCTGTTGCTCAGCCCTCCTGTTTTTAATCCTGTGATAGGACATTTTAGCTCACCCACATGCAATTTTAATATAGGTTTGACAGTTTAACAAAGGCAGAACATAAATGCTAGCATAAGTGACATAGCTGCACCCAAACTAGGAAAACCATAACTAGGAGACTTACGACCAGTTAACAGTAGTACTCTGGAATACTGCTCAGTGCAAGATATGGAACTGACTAATAAATCCTGCTACACTAGGTAGGCTGTTTTTCATAATCCTTTAAGAGTACATGAACGGTTTGGCTGTTTCTTCCAGGAGTTATGTACTTCTTGTAAGTTTATGGAAATTGTACACCAGTCTTTAACTCCTCTCACTCCCTCTTTAGAGAGTTAGCTATCTGTGTTGTACCTGTCCTGTATGTGTGAGAAAATCATGTTCGATTCCTTCTGCCATCTGTCCTTAACTTTTACTTTTATTGTGTTGTGGATCTTGGTATAAAATGTCCTACTACATCAAAAAAAAATGATTCACATTGCCAATGCTTGTTTCAATGCATGATGCGATTGAAAGAGTGATTTGATATATGCATTAAACAAGCTATTTTTTAAGTGGAGTAGTGTAATTGGTAACATTTTAAAATAAAGATGACAAGTCAACTTTGTAAAATTTTAAAACCTAGCTGACAAGTGGCCAATTGTGGCATTTTAGTCAACAGCACATTTACTCCTGGGGTTGTAAGTCTATTATGAAACTGTTGAAAGCAAAACTACAAGCCTCACAATGCAACATGCCTTTGGTTGAAAAAAATAAACAGTTGATGGTACCATATGTCCTAGTGCCAAAGTGCAAAGATCTCCTTTTTGGCCTGTAGGCAATCACAGAGTAAACAGCCCAGTGGCGAGAGGGCAGAAGTAGCCTTTCTGATGCCAATGGAAGCATCATGCTGGTAAAGGTTTACATTAACACTCCCTAGAAAACCTGCAAAAGACGTCCTTTACCACAAAAATGTGAGAAGCAGCAATACATGTGACTAGAAACACACAGAAAAAAATAATAATGTCATATCGCCCCTATTCCCAAACACATCATCGGACTAAACCTTGCTGTGATTTTGATGGTGCTCTTTTAACACTACTGTGATGCCCTGTGCTGAAGAAGGGAAGCACATACTGCAGGTTCTGCCCCACGATGGCCGCCAGTGGTGCATAATAAGGGCAAGTGATTACTGTTGGGGATGACAATACATGGAAAATCGTGTGATGGCTTATTAACACCTGCATTTATAGCCTGTGGCTCCCTGCAAGGTATCCAATATTTTTTATACCAAAGGTGCGCCTAATTTAGAAAGAGGCCCAAAACCAGATGTTAATAAAAACGATAAAACGCAAATGAGTGAAGTTTGTTTTTGCAACATTATTTATAGATAAAATTTACAGAAAAATGCATGCATAGATGACCATACCTTTGACCTCAAACAATTGGAAGCACCTGGAAAAAAAAGAATAAGAACTGAGAAACCGAAGGGGTGGTGGCACTAGGTGATTTCTTGGCTTCGCCTGAAGAGCTTCAATTAGACTGGGAGCAATCGAAGGAAAGTTTTGAGGCCTACATCAAGCCCATTGGGGGTGCATATTTCCTGACAAGAGGAAGTTGGAGCTATTAAAGCATAGTCTACATATGGAGGGTAGTCGAATTTTAAGGACTTGCCACTGATCATTGGGGAGGAAGGAGAAAAGGATGGAGACCTGGATGAAACAGTCATGCCCCCATCAGGCATCAACTAACATAAATGGCACAGCCCACCAGACTGCACACTGGCACTCCTTACTGGCATTCAATACAACTCATCACATCTCACCCAGGGCCTGGAGGAATATGACCACATCACCCCCATTCTAATGAAACTCCATTGACTTCACTTGCAAAACCAGCTCCATCATTTACAGAGCCAGCACCCATGCTCACCATCTCTGCTGGTTCTTGGCACACCCACAACCAGGACTCCATCAGGCAGCAGACTAAGGGGTCGAATACGATGCCATTCAGAAAGGCTCCGAATCAGATTCGGGTTTCCCGAATCGGATTCGGAAACCTTGTTTCCGACCGATTCGGAAACCTTTCTGAACAACCAATTACGATGTTCGGACTTTCCGAATCGGTTCTGAATCTGAACCGAACTGCATTCGGAAAGTCAGAGTTGTTCGGAGCCGAATCGTCCGTTTCAACAGGCCGCGTTACCAAATGACTCGGAAGCTTTCCGAATGAGCGATTACGATGTCAGATTCGGACATCCCTTACGAATTGGTTGTTCCGACTCGGATTGGCTGTCGGAATCTAACTTTGGGGGCCTGTAGCAGGCCCCCCTTCACCCGGGGTCTTCCGAATGGGGCCCGAGGGGGTACCCAAGGTATTCCCCCTTTCCAACCATACACAGTGTGGCAGGAACCAAGGGCTGCCCGCCACAGGGTGCACGATTTTCCCCAGCCACCCCTTTCTTTAATGGGGGACTGTGTATTCAGTCGGAACACAGGCTCCCATTGAAGTCAATGGGATTCCGACCGAATCGCATCCGGATGCATCGTAATCCGTCAGTCGGACTCCCCGGATCCGATTCGGTTGGAAACCATTCTGAGTCTGATTTGGTCGGAACGCTTTCCGACCGGCATCGTAATCGACTCCTAAGAAGTAAAAAAAACCAAGACAGCAGGCCTTTTCATTCTATGCCCCCATGATCTGGACTGACATCCCCATATCCATTAGGACTGCCCAATGCTGCTACACTTAGGAAAGAGTTGAAGACTCACCTCTCTAATGAACATCTTTAGAGACATGGGTCCTGTGCTCGCTATGCCACTGGGGTCAAGCTAGCCTGGCTGATGAGGGGTGATGTCCTGAAACCGGTTCCAGGATGCTTGTTGTTCCGTCCATCAATTGTTCTTTTTGCATTTATTTAAAATCAATCATAGCCATGGTGGTCTGGCAATGGCAGTGATTTGTAGTGGGTCAATTTTTGACCTAACTAATGCATATTAATGAGGTAGTCCAAACGGTGCCCCCTACAAATTGGAATTTTGCGAATCAACATGTTTGAACATATGCCAGTTCACAAAAAATAATGCATTCAGTAAAAGTTAGTGAGGAAACTGTGACCACTTTTACCAAATGCATTGTACGAACATAAGACCCAAAGTTCTTAGCCATCTCAGTTATATATTAATTCCTAATTACAAATTACTTTCTATTGAATGTATTGCTTTAAGTCGACCTGACATTTGTGCAAAAGTGTATGGGAACACACCTATAGATGTTGTGAGGTATTTCAAAATAAGCTTGGAGTTGAGATGTAAATTTATCCGAGCAAATGTTTATGCTGCTAGGAAGGCCCTTGTCTTTTAGGATCGCCCCTGCAAAGGGAATTGATGGTGAAGTTAGATCCTAACCTTTCAAATCGAGGTCTAGGGTATAATAGTAACTGGAGAGCATGAAGAACATGTTATGTGAAAATAGATTCTCCTCTTCTGAATTTAATGGGTCACTATATTTATTGAAAGGCTTATGCACTGCATTATACTTGATGCCAAACTAAAGGTACACAAGGCGAGGAATACTCCTATATCAGTGAGAGAAGAATTATGAGAAGAAGGTGAATGTTTCTGCTGAGAAGCTTTGATAGAAGAGATTGAATCATCTGAAGGATTGCATCCAGTAGTAGTAGCTATAAAAACTAATGAAGGTGCAAACTTTTGTGTGGATTTGAGAGACCTAAATGAGAATATGTGGGTTGACCGTCATCCTCTGCCAATCATTGGTAAAACACTGTTGATGATGCCACAGATCACGTTGCACAAGGAATCACAGGCAATTGTCATTTATCACACCGGAAGGAGTATTTAGGTAGAAACATATGCCTTTCGGGTTGGTGTCAAAATCAGCTGTTTTTCAGCATGCAATGCACCAATTGTTTAAAGATGTGTATGACTTTGCAGGATGATATTCTTGTGTTTGGTCAGAGGTGCACAGAACACGATGAACCTTTTTCAGGGTGTTAAAAATTGTGGAGTAAATTGGTTTAATAATTTTGTAAGATAAGTGTAAAATTAGAAGAGACACGGCTCGATTACAAGTTTGTCGGTGTGGAAGTGGCTGCAACGCCACCGCCCCGCTCCCACACCTCCAAACAGGACCGCGACCTGCCCACCAGATTACGAGTAATTTCGTGGTATGGAGGGTGCGCAGCGTGGTCGTCCCATGACGCAGCAGTACACAGGCTCATATGTGAGCCTTAGAACTGCACTGCGATGGGATCGCCAATGCATGTTCCTGCATGGCATGGACTGTGCAGTCCATGCCGTGCAGGAACAGGGGTGCATGCACACAGGGGGGCACAACAAGTGCCCCTCCTGGAGGCACCCCCATGCACAGGGGCAAGAGGGGGCGCTGGAGGTCCCCCTTTGTTTCCTCAGCATTTTCATGGCATGAAAACCGCCATGAGACCTCTGGCTGTGTGGAAACTCCTACTATGCTTGGCAGTGCCACAGTGGCACCACCAAGCATATTGCGCCCTCAAGACCACCGCGCCACAGCCAGGGATCGTGGATCCTGGCAGTTGTGGCGGCTCTTTGGAGGTCCGACCTCTGTACTCATAATACGGTGGTCGGACCCCTGGTGTGGCGGTACCCGACCGCCACCGCAAGTCCACTGCCAAACTCGTAATTAGGCCCACAGTCTGAAGTACTGTATTAATAAAAAAAAAGGGTGTCATGCCTAAGAAAATGAACTACTGCAATAGTTGATACCCGTAGTCATAAGGACAGTGATCAACTTAGGTCTTTCTTAGGCCTGGACGAGTATTATTCTAAATACATTCTGATGTTCCCCGACAGGAAGAGAACGGCATAATGATTTGCAATGACCAATCAACAGTAACCGATGTCTCCCACTTAATCATACATTCTGTAACCATTATGAATTATTGGCAGTAACTGATCTCTTTAAACTACACACAATCCCTATGCGTATGGTTATTTGAACATGTTTAATCTTCATTTTGGAAAAACTTCCTTTATTATTACTCCACCTACCGGATAGAAATACTTAAACTAGGAACAATTATCCTGCTATATCGCCTGGAGGGAGGTGGAGCGAGACATGGTAGAGGGATTGCAGTACATTCTCTTTACTTAAACATAAAAGTCCAAAACAGTACAGCGGCCCTGCTAATAATTTAAGGGCTTTGAAGCACTTATTAAATGGGCTTTCCTGTACTTACGGTTTTTCTCATAAAAAATGTGTGAAACCCTCGCCCACATTAAGTGGCATGCTTCACCATAAGGGATTACTCCTCACCAGCAAATATTGTTGCAGGGTAGACTCTCCATGGGCTCTTTGTGCTTGCTATGTTTAGGATGAGCCAGTTATTAAAAAATATCCATATGTGCATGTCTCAGGGGATTATGGTGCTGTGGTAGGAAAATCAACCTTTAATACTGCCCTCATCACAAAGTTAAAACAGCAGACACGAGGGCTATTAGGGCCCCTAAAGTTGTAAGGCCGGATTCACAAATGTAAACTGAGACGAAAGTCTAACTTTTACGACTTTCGGTATTCACAAAGGGCATTTCCGAGTAGTAAATTTAGATTCCAACTTCCTATGAGTGTCTGGTGTTTGCAGTATATTTTTGATCAGCATTAATGATAGCACCTTTTATTTACAGTCCCTAAAAACGCTCAAAGTGTGGCATTAAGTTCATTATAAAAAGAACGTTATTGTGGTGATACTAAATACCAGGAGATGACGAAACCGTTTTTTGTGGTTCAGTTAACATGTTGTATCAGGTATTTTCGAATGTGTTTATTCAGAATCCTGCGACCTTCTATAAGCAGACATCCATCAGACTATTCGCACACCTGGTTTGAACCTCAGAGCTCCAATATGTAGGGCCAAACATTGATTGACTCTAATGCTTAACATTTCCTTTCAACAGACAGTCATCAAATCCGAAATTACCTTGAATTATGGTAAAATGACTTTGCAGTTGGGCACTAATAAAAATAACCTACTTTGCATCTGCTTCACCTTTTTACATTATGTTTTTTTTGACAAGAGCTTGTCAAAACAAGAAACAAGATTTCCTCATGGACCTTGTGAGACTATGGAGGAGAGGGACGTGGGATGAGGGAGTGCCATCGACCATCTCCTCCTCTCTGTAATATTCCACTTCTCTATACCTTCCAGGATGCCTTCACTCCACTTCTGATGTCAATGGGGCAGTAATGTGATAAGACTTAAGGCGAGTGTGTCCAATGTAAGTCTAGAAGGGCCAAATCCATGCCATATATTCAGGCTATCCACTGACTATGCAACTGACTTCCATGTGGAATGATTGTATGCTTTGAAAATCTAACCTGGACCGACCCTCCTTTACACCTGTTGGGCACCTATGATGCATGGAAGTGCTTTGGAGCTTTCATTCACCACGGGTGTCTCTCCAGAGGAAAGCTTTAAAATCCAACGAAATTGGCAGCCCCAGCTGCTTCTACGTTGCAATATTTTCCTTTCTGCTCTTCACAAGACAGACATTACTCCCCTCTTCCTGCAGTTATCACAAATACACTCATGCAGAGCGAGATGTGCCCTTCTGGAAGGGATCAAGGTTGCTTCACTTTCCTCCTGACTGTGCAGAAGAGAAAGTACAGCTTGATCTCATCTGTAGGTCATTTTATTCTTCACTCTGGACTGTTCTCTCTCTTTGTTCTTAACCCCTGGTGGGTAGGAAACCTCACTCCAAGGTGATATCAGTCATGCTACTTAATGTGGGACTGGTGCAGTGGGGAAGAGTAACGTCTGTTTACATGGCCGTGCATTGGGGGTGGGCTGGAGATATCCCACATCCATTTTTAGGTACTAAGGGGCATATTTACAAAAAAAGTCACGCAGCGCAGCACATCGCCCTGCTGCGCTGCAAAGCATTCCTGTCCTTTCCCCTGTGCTGGCACACAGTGGGCTGCCTAACGCCAACGCAGGCACTCTGTCAGCACGGAAAAAGCCTATCAGGATTGTTTTTGTTCAGGAAGGGGCACCTTCCTGCACAAAAACATTCCTGATAGGCTTTTTCCTTTTTCTATGTGTGCTGCATTCTTCAGCACACATAGAAAGAGGAAAAACGAGTACAAACAAAGATATTTCTCCTCGTTGCACCTTTCCTGGGGAGGCATATCTTTTTGGGGCATTCCCAGGTTTACCTGTTCTTGTAAATCTAGGAATGCATCAAAATCCATGGATGTTGCGTGGGAACACCTGTAGAAGTTGAATAAAAGAGACACAGGCAATTTGCCATATTTCATAGATAGCCGTGTATAAGTGATATCAAAGTCCCAAGCTAAAATAGCAGGATGCCCAATTTGCAGAACCTTTATAAGGACCTTTATACCCAAAAAACACAAAAAGGCTTGTTAAACATGTGCCAAATATCCAATCATGTTACAGTAAAAGGTAAGTTCTTCACTATTATGGACAAATACATTGTGATTTGCTGATTGGAACATGCAGGAATAACACAAGCATTACGCGTCTAGCCAATCACAATGAAATGACACCTCGTGGTACATGCGTGATGCAGATGGCTACAGGTAATGGTGTCTACATATCCTGTTGGTTGGGAACATCAAATGTGTCCAGACATCATTCGGCTGGGGGACGGCCTACATACTATCTCTCTATATGCCGACGATCTGCTATTATATCTGAGAGACCTGCTTGATATCCCCACTACCATAGCAGACACACTCCAGGATTTCGAAAGGGTATCGGGTCTCCGGGTGAACTGGGCAAAGTCGGACTTGTACCCCTTTTGGGACGAAACCATTGATCCGAACGTGCGCATGAACAACTTTTCTCTCCGTTGGCATCCACTCACGTTCCGATATCTCGGCATCTTCATATACCGGAACTAGGGTCGACCCCGTATAGCGCTATGGAAACTCCATGCTCCTACCAGCAGGGGGGGGGGGGCTTGGCAGTCCCCAACATGGAATTGTATTGTCTGGCGGCACAATTACAATGGGTGACGAAATGGTTTGCGGGTCTCGGCCTTGATGACACAGCCACCACACAGCCGCCGTGGTCCCAATCCCAGATATATCACCTGTTCCATCCTATCGCCCAACCACCGCGCCCATCACAGACCTGTCTCGCCCTAGCACATCGTTGCTATAGAAGGGGTCAGAACCTCACTAGGAACACTGCCCCCTATGCCCCGTTGCTGCCACTTCTGGGGACGCCCAGGGGTGGGACGGGCACCTCTAAGGGGGCGCTCGTGCGTTGGCATGCAGCGGAAATATACACACTGGGTGACCTCTACGCTGAGGGCACTCTAATACCTTTCGAGACCCTGGAGGATGATTATGACCTGCCAGCAGATCAATTCCTGCTGCATAATTCCATCACGAGATCGCTATCTGCGGTGTGGGGTAACATCACCTCTGAGCCGGAGATGCATCTCCTGATACAATACTTACATGTCATGGGTAACGGATCCCACATTGTACACTGGCTGGCGGAGGCGTTACTCACCCACACAACGCAACCCATGACGGCCCTTCATTTAAAGTGGGAAGCTGACAGTGGAAAACAATGGACAGACCGCAAATGGGACATGGTGTTAGCTAATCCCACCTGCATAATGAGAAACTCCAAATTCAGGCTTGTACAGACATATATCACGCATAGGGCGTACCTCTGTCCGGACAAATTAAACAAGTATTTTCACACGACCACCTTGGCATGCCCCCGCTGTCTACAGACAGATGCGGACCTCCTCCACATGTTATGGTCCTGCGCCTCCTTACATACATATTGGCAAGAAATTACTGTGGCACTCGCAACATGCACCGGCAGACCACTACCACACACGTGGGAGGCATGCATTCTAGGTTTTTACCCCAGACCGAAGAAGCACAAGGTCACGTCCAGGTTTACTGACCTAGGCCTCATAGTAGCAAAGAGACTGATTACCAAGTGATGGAAACATGCTGACCCCCGTTAACAGTTGGAAAAATTTGCTCCTCGTGTGGGCGCAAGCAGAAAGCGCGTCACTGCATAGGGAGGAAACAGAAGGCTTCGCAAATACCCTATTGCACAATTTTGGGATACCATACTTACGGACTTGACACATATGAACGGGGAGGTTGGGAGTAGTTCCTCACAAACGGTTGGTGAACGAGACATGGTCGCCGATCCCCAGACACATAACACCCCAGGCTCAGGATAAACCAAGCATAGACATGGAGGAGGGGGTCGTTCCCAAGGCGCATGTGCACTAGAGGAGGGGAGGCCTAGCCGCTTACCCCATCAGGTATCATGGGGACGGGATGGAGAGCTTGGTACAGTCGAGATGGGATGGCAGTCTATGTCCCCTACGCACACCGACCCAGGCATGACAACTTGTTGATGGTTTTGTTGGATTGTTTGATTATAAATTGTATCATACTTTGCTTCATCCTTTATTTCCAAATTGGACAATTAGGTACAGAAATTCATGTGGAATGCCATTTGGGCGCATGGACAAAACGATAGCATCGAGGCGGGATAGAGCGAACACTTTGTCACCCTAATGGACATAAAAGTGCGCTTCTTCTGATAGCTGAGTCCGACGTAATGTATGGAGATCACATTATTCTGTCATCTACCGGTCATACGGAACTAGTATCAGACACAGTTTATAATGTTTCAACAGTATGTATGAATACTAATAAAGGATGGGTACGCGCTACAACCTAGTTCAAACAGTAGGTGTAAATATAATGCAGTTTTTTTGTGCTTCAGGGGTAACGTCTTCCAAGCACACGTCACGTCATAAATGAAATGTCTGCACATCCAGAATGTGGGTGTGTCCCCCTGAGCACTATTCAGATCCTTATTAAGGCTCCTCTAAGTAATTCCATTCACGACGAATAGGGTTCAATTCATGCTTTATTCATCCATATATGTCATTGTTCAATATCTATTCCATTTTTAAAGCTGAATTTTTTCTTCAAATGACTGAATGATTATGTCCAATGCATTTCGGGTACACACCCTTCTTCAGGGACCCATCCTATAAAAATTTTAAGAATGGTATGAGGAGGCAGACCGTGACAAAACTTAAATTGTCTATTAAATAAAATTAAGCTCATCAAAACAGTGTCTTTATCAAAGTGCAACTAATTCGTGCATAAACACACGTGAAAAAATAACATGACAGGATCGTAATGTGCTCATATCATGTATTGTGTACTGAATACAATACTACAACAGTTTAAAAAAAACATTTATAGAAGACTAAACCATGTATAAATTAAAAACTTCTCCCGTGGATCCTAAACTGCTTTCTGTGGCAAAACAGTACGCCTGTGCTCACGTGGTAAACAAATTAGCTAATGCGAGCTTACACTAAGGAAGGACCACACATCATAATAACGAAACCGAAAAAGAATACTACACCGTGCTCATACTAGCACAAAAGCCATGCAGGTAAAACAAACAAATAACAGAAAACTTACTATTCAGTCAATCAATAGACTTCTATCAAACGCTCCGGCTGGTGCAAGTTAGTGTTCGAGATGACCACTGCTTAAGAGAACGCTAACAAATAAATATCAAAGAAGGACTCCACATAATACTGAAGGTTAATGGCAGCCATCTTTCAATGTAGTAAATATATATCTAGTAATTGGATTAACGACATCAAAAATAAACCTCATTGGCATACTAATGCTCATCCGGACAATATGCGGGTTAAACAAAAAAACTACGGTTAAATTCATGGACCTGCTTCCATCGAAACAGTCCAGTTAATACGCACTGGTGTTTGAAAAACGCTAGGAGGTAGATACCAGAAACGGACTACACAATTCACAAATGGCAATGGCAGCCATCTTATAGTGTGGTAAATATAACATGCCTAGTCCAATGTCAACAGTGGTAAAACACGTATCTATACGCCAACTCTCAAGTAAAATAAAAGAATATTTACTAGATACTGATAAATAAAATCAGAGGAAACAGACCAACTCGTGTGAGCTAGTATATCAGATACCAGAAACTCAAAAACGCTAGAAAGTAAATTCCTTAAGCTGACAACACATAACACTAGTAACAATAGCGGTCATATTTACAGTGTAGAACATATAAGTTACCTAATCCAGTTTTAATAGTGAAAAAACATGTCTATGCATAAGATATCAAAAAAGACTGATTAGCATAAGAAGAATAATATACAAAAAAAACTAAAAAACAAGTGAAACACCCATATAAGCCTACGTATACTAGATGGTGAAAATGTGGTTTAATAAATGCTATAATAATAACATTATCGCACTCTAGTTATACCTATGTTCATAAATCAACCTCTACACAAAAATTACAAAAAACTATACGAATGATGTGGTATAAGCTCAACAGCTACAGCAAAATCACCTTAACAACTACCTGCATATGCTACTCACATATGCTACTCAGCGGCTACTAGCAAACGGCAACACTCTGTCAACAATTTACAAATAGCAAGAATATTCCATACGGTCATTCATCCCATATGGCTTCAGACAATCCAATGTTTTTATCCAGTAATTCTCCCTTTGTAAAAGGAATTTATTGTTGTCACGGCCCTCTATTCTCTCAACAGTTTCTAAAACCAGAAATTTTAATTGACTAATTTTATGAAACTGCTCCTGAAAATGATTCGCCACAACTGATCTGATGTTTTTGTACGTATGTTAGATTTGTGTTCATTAATCCTTACTTTAACTTTCCGCTCGGTCTTACCAACGTATGTCTGTCCACATGGACATTTTAGCACGTAAATTACATTCATAGTATCACAAGTAGCATTTACCCTTAATTTGATCTTATGCCCTTTTCTTGGATGTGTAATACTTGCACCTGGTATTATGTTATGACAGTTATTACAGTTATAACACGCAACAGTTCCTTTAAATGTTTCATAACCATGTGGTTGAGCAAATTTTAGCATTTCGCCCAAGTTTTTTCCCCTGTTGTAAGCAAAAATAGGCAGTTCATTAAATAAATTCTTGAAGTCCTGTTCTTGCCTCAAAACCTGCCAATGTGATCTTATGATTCGTTTAAAGGCTTTGCTCATCAAGGAGTATTTTGAAACGATCACCATACGGTTCGATACCTTTGTTGGTGTTTTTTGTAACAGTTCAGTTCTTGTTTTAGTTTGACTCCTTTGTTTAGCCTGTTCCAACAGGGGCATAGGATACCCTCTCTGTTGAAAGCGTCTTATCAATTCCTCCGATCGTTGTTTAGCTGTCTCAGCATCAGAAACAATTCTTTTAATTCTTAACAACTGAGAATAAGGTAAATGTTGCTTAAGTGCTTCTTGATGATACTGTGGTAATGTAACATATTATTGCGGTCTGTTTTCTTCCTGAAAATATCTGTTTCAAAATGATACCCCTTCTTTGTAATCTCTACATCCAGGTATGTAATTTTTTCTTTCTGTATTTCATACGTAAATTGAATGCGTTCATTGATGTTGTTGAGTTGCTCAAGAGCATCTTTAAGCATAATTTCCAGACCATTCCATATGATGAAAATATCATCAATGAATCGTAGGAAACATTTACAGTGATCCTTCCATGGATATTTGTTTAAGATATTATCTTGTTCAAATTTACCCATGAACAAATTCGCGTACGCCGGAGCGGCGCAATTGCCCATGGAAGTTCCAGTCGTTTGTAAAAACCATTGATCTTGCCATTTAAAATAACTGTGAAAGAGGGAGAATTGAAGTAATTCCATCAAAAATATCTGCATTTCAAGATCAATATCTGATCGTAATAGTGAATACTCTGTGGCCTCTATCCCTAAGTCATGTGGTATAGAAGTGTAAAGTGATTTAACATCCACTGTGCACATAGTGATAGTTTCATTCTCTTCAATTTGCAGTGACCTTAGTTTGTTCAAAAAATCCGTAGTGTCTTTAACAAATGTCTGCAGGGTGTTCACACATGGTTGTAAATATCTGTCCAAAAATTGACCTGTGGGTTCATGTATGCTCCCCCTGGTAGATACTATAGGTCTAAATGGAGGATGTAGTAAGTCTTTGTGGATCTTGGGCGTCATATATAGAATAGGACTTTTTGGATGTTTTTGGATGAGAATTTTTTTTGTTCTATCGTCAATAGTACCTTTCTCATATGCTTTGTTGACTAGCAGTTTTAATAAGGCAGCAAAATTCTCGGTAGGGTTACCCTCCAGTTTAATATATGTGGATTCATCTGAAACATGCTTTCTCACCTCTTCTTCATATTGGATGGTGTCCAATATAACTAAAGCTCCTCCCTTATCCGCCTTTTGACAAGTTATATTGGGGTTGTTAGCAATCTTTCTAATGACGTTAGTCTCTTATTGTGAGAGGTTGCTCTTGTTGTTCTTTTTACAACATTTAAGTTTAGAGAGATCATGTTTCACCAAATTTTCAAAAGTATCCAATGTTTTATGACTGGTAGGTGCCATATATGTACTAGGAGGAGTCAATCCCCGTAATTGATTATTCAACTCTCTTTGAGGCTGTGGAAAAATATTTTCAAAAAAGTGTCTTAAACGCAATTTCCGCATGAGTTTAAAGAAACTCACTTCTAATTCCAAATTGTCAGTATTAGTGGTCCTGACAAATGATGTCCCTTTTTGTAACGAATTAGTTGCACTTTGATAAAGACACTGTTTTGATGAGCTTAATTTTATTTAATAGACAATTTAAGTTTTGTCACGGTCTGCCTCCTCATACCATTCTTAAAATTTTTATAGGATGGGTCCCTGAAGAAGGGTGTGTACCCGAAATGCATTGGACATAATCATTCAGTCATTTGAAGAAAAATTCAGCTTTAAAAATGGAATAGATATTGAACAATGACATATATGGATGAATAAAGCATGAATTGAACCCTATTCGTCGTGAATGGAATTACTTAGAGGAGCCTTAATAAGGAACTGAATAGTGCTCAGGGGGACACACCCACATTCTGGATGTGCAGACATTTCAACAGTATGTATGACACTATCCATCGCACTTGTTGTGGTTGCTTGATCCCTGTCTCGTATATGTTTACTGTTACCTGTATGTTTGCGAAAAAATGCAATAAAGATATTTTTTTTAAAAATAAAAAAATAAAAAAATGTGTCCAGACAGGGGTTTACACAATACCGGTGCAATCAACTTTCGAATTTTGGTCTTTGCTGTATATGGACAAAGATTGACACATTACTTGCTCGGAAAGTATGGCAGCAACTTGTTATGGTAATTGTACATCTTGTGATATTTCATTGTGTAAGCCAAAAAGACACAAGTTCAACTTTAGGGCATATTACTTGTTCCGCACGTTCCACCAGCACGGCCTTATCATCATTGAGTATCACAGGACAAGACTACAAGAACAGAATGGACTCAACACAAAATGAAACAGGCTTCCGTACACCCCCCTCCCACACCTATGGAAACTCCACCCTGTCGCAGAGTAATGCAACGCTGCGATTTGAGCTGCGTTACATTACTCAATATTTATGAAGCCACACAGGGCCATGGTGCGTGTTGCAAGAGCGACCCACTGGGACACGTAAATATGCCCCTAAGTGCTGATTTCTTGGACAATTCCCTTTTGTCCTGCATCTTGACCAGGCAACTTCACCCACTATATGAGGCCATCCATGTTCCTTACTAAATAGAAGCACTTTACAAGATTGCCTGGTCAACATGCTCCACCATGCATCTGCAATGTCCCCTTTCGGATGATTGTCTTGTTTCACTAATTCTTTTTCATCAACCTTTTCAACTTTTTATTAAGACGAACTCAATTAGATAGGTGGCTGGTTATTTGAGAATAAAGTGCCCTCCTCATAGTTATAAGCCTATCACATATCCCATATTTGAGTAGTTGTCTCTTTACAGTCACATGGCAGATCACAAGTCCCATAATTTCATTTTTGTTCAATCTTGTTAATTTCAGTATATCCTCCCTGGACATGTAACTTATAAAATGCTTTGATATATTAAATGTAGTTCAGAATAGTCTTTCTTAGATTGACAGCACTGGGCCCATATTATGCCGTTACAGACTCCTGCTGAGGTCTAAGCCCGTATTTAAAGACCCTGAACCTGAGTTGTAGGCCTGAGTCACATGCAAGGTCCCATACAGAGGGTAAAGTCCTTGAACAACCAATATATTCTAAGGCAGAAGGGCTATAATGCTATTAGAACATTCCATCCACTTTGTGAATATTGTTTTAAAGCATGAGAAACAGAAAGACAAACATGGGAATATTGGAGCAGAAGGTCTATCCCAGAAATGATTGTGCGTGAGCCACTCAATTGACCTCAGTAGAGCTCCCAACATTCCAATATTCTAATTTTAGTTGTATTTTTTCTAAATGTCTAACCTTCAGAACCGAGTTTTTGGTTTTTAGGATACTGATGTTTGAACATGCTTTCACTACCGCTCAACATGTGCGTTCACCTGGTCTCGTTTGGTCTAATTCATGCAGCTTCACTGTTGTACAGATGATACCTATGTAGAGTCTCACAGTGAATAAGTTACTGTTTCACATTGGCTGAGAGCCTATGACGTAGTATTGGGAGTTAGATGAAATTCGTCCCGGCATTCTCCACCCCTGGAAGTTCCCAATGCTACAAGCATTCGTGGAGGGAGTTTGGAAAAATTCCCTATTATTGTATTTTTGAGAATAACATTTAGAGATCAGTGTTTCCACAGGAATCCCGCATTGTTGTCCCCTGGAGTTTCACTCCCAACATTTCAGTTGATTTCAGTAGCAGAGGTCTCCGAGTGGGTGAAACACCACAACCTGCAATCTCAGTGGCGCTGGTAACCCGTGCGGTGGCTCCATCCGAATTACTGTGACACTTGTAATGAGGTTTCTAAAAGGCAAGCAGTGTCTACATCACTGGTCCTTTGGTATCTTGTATTAAATCTCACTCCCACCCCATCACCAATGTAGAGTCGCCTACTGCATACAATTCCCGCTGATGGGTATAGTGCTTAGGAATCTTCTTTGTAATGCTTTACATTTGACATGTAGTAGAAGTTTTGTACTTTATTTTGGTTTCTTAGGGAAGATTCTCTGGTTAATTTGACATCAACAACTCAGGTGTATGTGGCACAGTACATTTCCTCTCCTATGCCAATCTTTCAAAACTAATGGTCAAGTAATTTGGAAAGATATGTTTCCAAACATTTTTTTGTAAATAGTTTTACGTTTTTGTTTCAGTTGTAATTCCAATTCAAATATTAGCATCCAGATTTCCAGTCTTTCAACACCTTGTTCTATATGATGACAACAGCTTTTGTTGAGCACCTATTTCACTTCCCAGCAACAACATACAGGGCTGGGTCTAGGACGGTGCGACTGGTGCAGCTGCACCTGGCGCTGACTTTGGTGAGGGGCGCAATGTTTAGAAATACATTATGGGTTTAAAAGCACGTGAACTTACTTATGCTCAAACAGTTTTCAGGCAACACTAAAATTGCAAAGATAACTGGTGATTAATGTTCCTACTTGTGAGAAATCAGAATTTTGCCTAGTGGCAGTCTTGACTCAACATAAAGTAGGGCAGAGGGTTTATGCGCCTGCTGCAAAGAACGTGTACCACGCAGATCACAGAACTGATTGTGAGTGAACTATGATTAGTGCTATTAAGGAAGTGTATGTCAGAGAAAGGCTATTGAGAGATGAGGTGCACTGTTGGAGAGTAATAGTGAGGGAATTTGTGTAGAAGGAGGCTATTGCACTGGGCACCACCAACACTAAAGCCGACCCTGACAATATACAGTACTGCTCATCACTCTCAATGCATGAGTTCTACTTGCATCTTGAATTCATCTTTACACCAGCTTGTCCCACATAAGAGCTGTGAATCCAGTTAAATCTCTTATGTTAGGTACAGCTAAGGCGCCTACCTCTTGTTTCTGTTGAACAGGGTGCTTCATAGTCCTCACAAATGTCTTAAGATGTTATTTATTGATTTCAAAAAATGCAGTTCAGAAAGATTTTATGAGTTCCCTTACATGTACAGAGCAGTTTTAAGAGAAGAATCATCTCAACGTAGATTATACCCATAAAGGATAATGCATTTTATACCACAGTTTTTCAAATACATTGTCTAAAATGCCATGGTCCCAATTCACACAAAAAGAGTAGGAAAAATACAAGTGGAGATCTTCGCCTAAACTTGGTCGTATGTTTCCTACTTTTTTTAATTACAAGCATTCCCAGTTGCAACAGGTGGAGTTATCCAGGTGTACTCTTGGGAAGGTCCACTGACTTTATCTTAAGGTACCCCATCACACTGTTTGGAGGTTTCCATAGCAGAGAACTCCCTTCAGAGTGAAAAGAACTCTTTTGTGCAAATGCAATCTTTTAGTTCTCTTTTCTCTGCAGGAACAATATTTTTCCTAGAGGAGAAACATTTCCTACACACCCATAGCAAATCCATAGCCCTTTCCACCCTGAAAATAGGTTTATAGCAGGCCTTTGCTGGGATGAATTTGTGACTCATTCAAGGCTGGGACAGAAATAGAGCGGAGTTTGGGAATGCCCACAACTGATTAAATTTGTGGGTGTTCCCAAACTGCTGAGGCAAACCATGTTTTGGAACACCCACTTACCCCATGAGCGAAATTTTGTGGGTGCAGAGAATCCCACACATGTGGCGGAATTTGCCATACCTGTAACTGGGACTATGCCTGCCAATGTACCCTTTGTATAAACTACATTAATTCTATAGTAAACTTACATTTATAATCAAATTTACCTTCGTAAATAAGGCTCATTGCAGTCCTGAAGGAATGCCAATGAATTATTCCAATAATAGAGGACTTGACGGAGTACCCAAATGCAATATTTCAGCAAGGAATCAAAACCCTAAATGTGCCTATAAAAACATTTTGGGCTTGATTCACAAAGAGTTTGCTATGAGTAGGTGTGACATGGTCATTTGGTTCTCCTGTCTTACTTCTGGAATTCAGAACTAAGCCAATTACACTACAAGAGTAAGTCGTGACACAATGTTTTGTGAATCAGTCCTTCTGTGTCAGATGCATAAACAAGTAAGCAGAGCCAGTAACTCTGTGTGCCGCAAGAGAAACAGTGCTTATTTGTTATAGTGTGCACCGCTGAAGATAAATGCTCATATAAATTCTCATAGGAATAACACCACCTTCAAATTCATTGTCAAGACAATTGCCATTACTTCTTTTTTAATTAAAAGTCTACAAAATGTTCTGTGCTAGTAATATTGTATAGAACTAAACATTGGTAACAGTGAATGGCAAGGATGTTTTTCACCAAGGGGTTCTGGGTGACATCAAACAGATCCACAAAAAAGGAAGAGCTAGAGAGGGAAATACACTAAGGGCACTCTCCACTCAAACCAATCAATTACAACCAAGCCCTTGGTAAAACCAACAATCTAACATTCTTCATCTAGGGGATCCCCCAATCATATATTTAGGGAGGGTTCTGTTCTAGTACCCATCTAGAGACAAACTCTGTGCATGTTCTGCATTAAGACAAGCCCAGTGCCCATGAATCCTCACATCAATCCACCATGAGACTGCGTGAAACATAGCGATAGAATATATACGAAGTGACTTTCGTAAGCAACTAACCAGGAGCTAATTGGCAGTTTCTCACCAATTTGCTCACTTTGTCATCTTTGGCAGCTTTCCTATAAAAATGGAGGAACCAATACCCAGACAAAGTCAGAGGAATGGTATGTGTATGTGTGTCTATATATCCCTAACAGTTATGTCACACTTCTCAATACCTCCCTAGGTCCTTATACAGGAAGGAGAGAATTCTTCCTCACAAAAAGAATTAAAAATGAGTTGTGTGTGGCATTTAACACCTGCCTTTAATTTTTATGCCCACACTCATAGTTAAAAACAGACTTTCATGTTTAGACCATTTTAATAACAGATTTCATTGCCAACTCAAACTTACTAGCAATTTTGTCAGGGCAAGAGGACCAATTTTCACCCATACTTACAACGGACTATATGACCACCGTGTGATTGCCTACCAGTAGGCCATAGTGGAAAACTGTCAGCGGGACATAATCAGTCACTGCCGGTGTTGGCAAACAGGATCTACCCGGGCCCCAGGTGTGTATATGGGTGAAAATTGGTCCTAAACATGGCAGTCTGTTTTTAACTTTGATTGAGGGCATAAAAATTAAATATGGGTGCTAAATGCAACACGCAACTCATTTTTTTATTCTTTTCATGAAGAAAATTGTCTCCTTCCTTTATGAGGACATACAGTGGTTTTGAGATGTCTGACATACCTGTTAGGTGTTAGTTCCTCTATTTTTATAGGAAAGCTGCCAATGATGACAAAGTGAGCAAATTGGTGAGGAAATGCCAAATAGTGGTTGCTTGTTTACATGAGGTACTTACTATATATTCTATCACAATTTTTCACATAGTCTCACAGTGGATTGATGTGAGGATTCCTGGGTACTGGGCTTGTCTTAAAGCAGAACATACCTAGAGGTTGCCTCTACATGGGTACTAGAACAGATCCCTCCCTGAATATTTGATTGGGTGATCCCCTAGGTGAAGAATTGAGGGGCATATTAGCAAGGGCACTATCGCCGCTTTAGCGGCACTTTTTGCCGCTAAAGCAGCGATATTATTATCGCCCTATCAGCAAACTGTCTCTAACAGCAGTTAGAGACAGTTTTCGGGCATTAGCGCCCGTGTTTTTACCGCTTTGCATGTCAGCGATATTTATCGCTAATGACATGCAAAGTGGGCGTTCCCGACGAACAAACCTGGGAAACACCCGCTAACAGGCCTATCGCCTATTAGCAAGGTAGCCATGGCCCCAGTTAGCAACGTGAAAAGTCGCGCTAACCGGGGTCATCGCTCATTTATTTAACACCTGCAATTAGCAGGTGTTAGCCATATCTAACATGGGGGTGGATTATGCTGATACGACCACAGGGTCGTATCAGCAAGGTTATCGCCGTTTTCCATGAAACATCGCTGGAAAACCAGCGATGTTTCATGGAAAACACTGCTATGGCTGGAATAATTATCGCCATAGCGCTAAATGTCGCTAATACAGCGTTAGCATGGCAAATTATTCCGACGATAGCCGGCGATAAAAGTGCTCGTTAAACACGCTTTGCGATGTTTAGCGCACTTCTTAGATAATATGCCCCTGAGTGTGTTGGTTTTACCAAGGGCTTGGTTGTAATTGACATTAAATAGATAACAAGAGCGAAGCTAGATTTGTCCATGATGTCACTCTGAACCCCAATGTGAAAAATAACCCTGTTATCAATTTTATACCCAAGTATAATTTTATGTTATGGATGGCCTCTAAAATCGTCTGCTTTCAACATCTATGCAGGGACAGAGGAATAATATGAAGCCATGCATAACATGGCTTCTCCTCCCTGCCCCCGAAAAATATAACTGTCCTCATGTCACCCTACCCACCACCTTTTGTGCCCCTCCCTACCGAAGCTGTACACTCTGCTCTCCATCAGACCACAACTCAAGTGCTGCACTGAAATGGGTCTCAGAGAGACCTGTCAGAGCAGCCTGGAATTCATTTATGATGTAGAAACAGTGGTTAACAACTTTTTTTACTGTTAGACCTGTCAGCCTTAGGGTGGTCTTCCCCCAAACATTTTGCACTCAGTCCTCCTGTTTTGCTGAATTATTTTTTGTTGGCCTTAAGACTCTGTGCACCTTACCCCGGCTAACCAGTGCTAAAGTGATTTTGCACTCTCCTTTAAACATGGTAAAATTGGCTTACACCCAATTGGCACATTCAATTTACTAGTAAGTCCCTAGGAAAATGGTGCTACAGGTACTCAGGGCCTGTAAATTAAATGCTACCAGTGAGCCTGCAGCACTCATTGTGGTACTCATTTAAGAAGCCTTTTAAAACATGTCTCAGGCCTGCCATTGCAGCCTTTGTGTGCAGTTTTAAACTGCCATTTCGACCTGGAAAAATACAATTTTGCTAGGCCTAACCCTTCGTTTATAATACATATAAGTTACGCCTAGTTTAGGCCCTAAACAGCTCATAGGGCAGGGTGCATTGTATGTAAAACATTGGACATGTACTTTTAAGTTTTACGTCCCGGTATTGAAAAACTCCTACGTTTGTTTTTCACTATTGCAAGGCCTACCTCTCCCATAGGATAACAAGGGGTTACCTTATTACATTTATTAAAGGGATAGTTTTTGTGTGCAGCAGGTAGCAATGTCATTTTTGGTATCTAAGAATTGTCATTTAAAACCCTCTTTAATAGTAAAGTCGGATTTTAAGTCACAATTCTGAAAATGCCACTTTTGGAAAGGCACAAGGTATAAAAATAGGACCCTCAGACTCACTCTTTAGTACACTCCTGGACATGTGGATACTACAGAAGAAGGACTGTCCTGCTGCCAGATGACTACCCTGCTCTTTGAGGCCTGCCTTACTGTCTGAGAAGAAGACTGGGCTTGCACCCTTCATCCTAGGTTGAAGGGACTCCAAGGGTCAGCTGACTGACCTCCTGTTCTGAGCTACAGGGATACAACAAGCTCCAGAGGCCTCTCCACAACTGCCCTGCTGACCTGCTGTACTGGACCTATCTAGACCCGCAACTGGACCTGCCTGAGTCCAGCTGGCCTCTGCTGGAGTGAGTTCCTGATCCCCAAGAGACACCCCTCAGGTCTGGGTCCCCTGGTGTGGCATCAGTTGAGATTCACCTAAAAGAAAAAGAAAATTCTGAAGTTTTGGACAACTTGTGACTGCAAAAAGGCTCATTCGTGCCAAGATCTTGCTGCTGCTCTGACTGTCAACGTGGAGCTCCGGGGCACCTGACTGTTTGCGCTACAGCGACCGCCAGCGTTGACCGCCAATGGGAGATCTGTGGTGCATCATACTTATCATATAAGCTCAGTTCTCAGGCATTAGAGTTATCTATTAGGTTAAACATGCTTCTATGTTACTTGTGTCTACCTTGCCTCAATATGAAAATCACAGCGTTTGTAAAGATACTACAGCTGTGTAGGACCACATACTTATAAAAGACACCAACTTGACCCGATTTTAAGGAAAGCACTACTGCCCAAAAACAACCCACCTAAACTCCCATACCTCCTCTACATCTCACCACTCCACACCCTCTGACTGACAAGTGCCTGGGTGTCAGCAGATGCTATGGCTGCTGGGATGGGAATGAAAATACTAGCAACTTCACAGGCTGTCTACCAAAGGCTGGCCTGAGTGGCAGGTGCTTGGTGCACCTCAGTTGAAATAGATGAAGGCTTGGGGTTCCTTCTTCTGCCCTTTTTGACCCAGTGAGGAGGAATGCCTGGCTTTCACTTGAGCCTTTAACTCTAGCTCCAGTCACCCACAAATGGAATCTTCTCCATACATGGATACATGTGTGCTCTAGCACTATTTCACATGTCACTTCTAATTTCAGGTTTGAAAAACAACCTACCTTTAAACATGTGCTGCTCTAAGTCACAAGACCAGGAAGACTTTCAGCCTGATGCGCACACAGGCAAGGGGCTGAAGATAGAATGGGACTATGAGATCTTTAAGTGCAGCTCATCCAGCCTCATGAGAAGCTCCAAAATTCGCCTACCACTAGGGGGACATTCCAAATTTCCTGAATGACTGACTGGTCCTGCCCAGCAGTTCAAATCCTTCCAGTTCAGACTGATTTTACTCATCACAACACACAGTGGTTTCCCCCAGGGGGGAAACCTTTTTCCTAAAGTGAGCACTTTATCATCAGCATGCAGCTCAAACAGGTTGCACCTTGCTTCATTTCCATACTAAACCTTAGGTAACTCTTCATACTTTAATACTATTTTCATGGCTACACATGCACAGCCGTGCCTCTACTGCCGTTAGGTCTACTGTCATTGTCTCATCACCGTTACTACTACCTCCCAGTTACCTCTCCTGCAACTAATGTTACTATCATTAATGCCACAGTTTTACCTGATCTTACATTACCATGTCAGCATATATTTATTACTGTTAGACTTGGCATCTTTGGTGTGGTTTCCCCTGACTTTTTGCCTCTACCGCCTGTATTTTTGATGCTGTGCTGGATTTCGTTTTTGTTGGCTAGATGCTTTGGGCACTTGGCCACTGCTGATCAGTATCAAAGTGCAAGTCCTCCCTGTGTAAATTGTTATTGCAATTGGTTCTCCTTGATTGCCATATCTGATTTACTGGTAAGTCCCTAGTAAAGTGCACTGAGTGTGCAAGGGCCTGTAAATCAAATGCTAGTAGTGGGCCTGCAGCACTGATTGTGCCACCCAGAAGAGTAGACCTGAAAAGGTATCTCAGATCTGCCACTGCAGTGTCTGTGCGCAGTTTTTAACTGCCATGTCGACCCGGCAAGCACGCCCACTTACCAGGCCCTAACCTTCCCTTTTCTTACATGTAGGACACCCCTATGGTAGGCTCAAGGTACCCCCATGGGCAGGGTGCAGTGTACGGGAAAGGTAGGACATGTACTGGTGTGTGTGGCATGTCCTGATAGTGAAATACTGCCAATTTCATTTTTCACTATTGAAAGGCTATCTGTCCCACAGGTTGGAATGGGAAATACTTTGTAACATCTTACTAGTATTAGTTCCCATTGGGACCAGATAGAGAAATAAAGTTTAGGCTTTCAGAATTTAATGACACATCTTTTAGCAAAGATGGGTTTTAAATTGTGTGTTTGAAAATGCCACTTTTAGAAAGTAGGCATTTTCTTGTTTAACCATTCTCTGTGCCTCTGCCTGTTGGTGGATTGGCTGTCTGGTGTTGGAGTGATGGGGGCTGGGGATGTTCATTCACTGTAGACTGCCACTGTGGGTGGGGGGGGGTTGAGGTGTGCCTGGCCCTTCCTGGATGACTCAGAGCTGACCTGAATGGGGCTTGGCTGCATTTAGAGTAGTGGGAGGAGATTTCCTTGCACCAGAATAGGGCCTGTCTCCCTTGCACAATGCTGTCTCCACCCCCTGTGGTCATACTGCACCAGTGAGGACAGAACTGGTTTGGACTGGACTCAGAGCCCCTTGCACAAAGAGAGCAAGGACAAAATGGGGTATATGTAGTAGACCTTAAGCCCCAGAATTTTCGATCACTTCTGGACTCAAGAGGAACCTTTGCCAATGAGAAGAGCTGTGAGGAGGAGTACTGCCCCTTTGCTGTGTGCTGTGTGGGGTTGGCCTGCAGTTGCTGTTTCTGCCAAGAAAAGGACAAATACTGGAACTTTGCTGTGAACCTGCTTGAAGAAGATCTCCAAGGGCCTGTGTTTGCTGGCCTCCTGTTCAGAAGTCTCAGGGACAGAAAGACTTCACCTGCAGCTCCCCTGAATTCCGCTGCTGAGAGTTCTGACCTGCCAGGAGGTACCTGGTCCAGTTCTGGGACTCTGGAGGTTGTTCCTGCTGTTGGGAGCTCGAAGAAACCTAAAGAACGGAATAAATTGACACATCTCTCTTCTTGCGGCTGTTTTTCCCAACACAACACCGCCGTGCGAGAAGAATCTCCACGCATCGCCGCGCCACTGCCGAACGCTGCTGCCGAATTATTAAAATTAAAATTAATTAATTCAAATTTAATTTTGGATAATTCTAATTCTATCCTTTGCATTTGTCATTATTTTTTATTATATTTGTTGGAAAACTCCATCTTTTGTGTGGGTTTCTCCTAGATTTTTTCCTTCTTTTGCTGAAATCGTTTTTGTTGTTTATAATCAATCAATCAATCAATCATGTCACTTATAAAGCGCACTACATACCCGCGAGGGTCTCAAGGCGCTGGGGGAAGAGGGGGGTGGTGCTGCTACTGATCGAAGAGCCAGGTCTTGAGGAGTCTTCTGAAGGCCAGTAGGTCTTGGGTCTGTCGGAGGTTGGTGGGGAGGGTGTTCCAGGTATTGGCGGCGAGGTGGGAGAAGGATCTGCCGCCGGCGGTCGTTTTCCGGATGCGGGGGACTGTGGCGAGGGCGAGGCTGGTCGAGCGGAGCTGGCGGGTGGGGGTATAAGACTATGCTCACTTTACCTGCTAGCCAGCAGTTAAGTGCTTTTGCTCTCCCTTTAACATGGTTATTGGCAATGCTTACTTTAAGCAGATGGTTGCCAGTAGGGGCCACCAGCACTCATTTCTAGGGACTGCCACTTATTTGTCCTCCTCAGGTATTTACTGAGTATAAGAGAGGGAAAACAAACAAAGAGGATAGACGGAGGAAGAGAATATGGAAAAATCGTCACAAAGGGAGACAGCAGGAACCTGCAAGAGTGAGATAAAAGGTCAGGCTGTGTCTCGAAGTCGATTAAAAAGGCCGGAGGTGGATTCCAGAATATACAGCATTTGTAGCCGGTATGCCGGTGCCACCATGGAATTCTGGGCGCCAGAAATTATTATTCTACAAATTAAGCACTGGTTATTGGTATACAGCTAATTGGCAAATTTAATTAACTAATAAGTCTCTAGTAGATGGTACTACATATACCCAGGATCTGTAAATTAAATGCTACTAGTAGACTTCATCACTCATTGTGCCACTCACTAACGTAGCTCTGTAAAATATGTCTCCCGGACTGCCTTTGCAGCCTGGGCGGGCAGTTTTTAACTACCATTGTGTTCTGGTAAAACCAACCTTTTGCTAGGCCTAAACCTTCATTTTAATTCTTATAAGTCATTTGTAAGGCAGGCCCTAAATGGCCATAGGTCAGGGTGCATAGTTTTAAAAGTATCGCTTTGTTCGCCCTAAGTTGGCAGGGTATGCCCAGACGTGGGTCCCTTGCTCACTTTGCCACTGGATTCAAGATAGCCTGGCTGATGAGGGTTTTGAACCCGAAACCGGTCCCAGGATGCTTGTTTCCGGTCCAGGGAAGACATGGCTTGGCAGTTCGGGCTGGACTGTTCCCATGAGGCACAGGGTCAGACTGATTTGCATATGGCCATGTCTGAACTGGGGTGGTGAAGTGAGCTAAAGAATGATGATGAATTAAACCCAGATCAGTTGACTGGGGGTGAGTGTTTGATTTGCTCTAACGCTCCGTCCATCATCCCCTTTGGTATCGCTTTGTTCGCCCTAAGTTGGCAGGGTATGCCCAGCCGTGGGTCCCTTGCTCACTTTGCCACTGGATTCAAGATAGCCTGGCTGATGAGGGTTTTGAACCCGAAACTGGTCCCAGGATGCTTGTTTCCGGTCCAGGGAAGACATGGCTTGGCAGTTCGGGATGGACTGTTCCCATGAGGCACAGGGTCAGACTGATTTGCATATGGCCATGTCTGAACTGGGGTGGTGGAGTGAGCTAAAGAATGATGATGGATTAAACCCAGATCAGTTGACTGGGGGTGAGTGTTTGATTTGCTCTAAAGCTCCGTCCATCATCCCCTTTGGTATCGCTTTGTTCGCCCTAAGTTGGCAGGGTATGCCCAGACGTGGGTCCCTTGCTCACTTTGCCACTGGATTCAAGATAGCCTGGCTGATGAGGGTTTTGAACCCGAAACCGGTCCCAGGATGCTTGTTTCCGGTCCAGGGAAGCCATGGCTTGGCAGTTCGGGCTGGACTGCTCCCATGAGGCACAGGGTCAGACTGATTTGCATATGGCCATGTCTGAACTGGGGTGGTGGAGTGAGCTAAAGAATGATGATGGATTAAACCCAGATCAGTTGACTGGGGGTGAGTGTTTGATTTGCTCTAACGCTGCGTCCATCATCCCCTTTGGTATCGCTTTGTTCGCCCTAAGTTGGCAGGGTATGCCCAGACGTTGGTCCCTTGCTCACTTTGCCACTGGATTCAAGATAGCCTGGCTGATGAGGGTTTTGAACCCGAAACCGGTCCCAGGATGCTTGTTTCCGGTCCAGGGAAGACATGGCTTGGCAGTTCGGGCTGGACTGTTCCCATGAGGCACAGGGTCAGACTGATTTGCATATGGCCATGTCTGAACTGGGGTGGTGGAGTGAGCTAAAGAATGATGATGGATTAAACCCAGATCAGTTGACTGGGGGTAAGTGTTTGATTTGCTCTAACGCTCCGTCCATCATCCCCTTTGGTATCGCTTTGTTCGCCCTAAGTTGGCAGGGTATGCCCAGACGTGGGTCCCTTGCTCACTTTGCCACTGGATTCAAGATAGCCTGGCTGATGAGGGTTTTGAACCCGAAACCGGTCCCAGGATGCTTGTTTCCAGTCCAGGGAAGACATGGCTTGGCAGTTCGGGCTGGACTGTTCCCATGAGGCACAGGGTCAGACTGATTTGCATATGGCCATGTCTGAACTGGGGTGGTGGAGTGAGCTAAAGAATGATGATGGATTAAACCCAGATCAGTTGACTGGGGGTGAGTGTTTGATTTGCTCTAAAGCTCCGTCCATCATCCCCTTTGGTATCGCTTTGTTCGCCCTAAGTTGGCAGGGTATGCCCAGACGTGGGTCCCTTGCTCACTTTGCCACTGGATTCAAGATAGCCTGGCTGATGAGGGTTTTGAACCCGAAACCGGTCCCAGGATGCTTGTTTCCGGTCAAGGGAAGACATGGCTTGGCAGTTCGGGCTGGACTGTTCCCATGAGGCACAGGGTCAGACTGATTTGCATATGGCCATGTCTGAACTGGGGTGGTGGAGTGAGCTAAAGAATGATGATGGATTAAACCCAGATCAGTTGACTGGGGGTGAGTGTTTGATTTGCTCTAACGCTCCGTCCATCATCCCCTTTGGTATCGCTTTGTTCGCCCTAAGTTGGCAGGGTATGCGCAGACGTGGGACCCTTGCTCACTTTGCCACTGGATTCAAGATAGCCTGGCTGATGAGGGTTTTGAACCCGAAACCGGTCCCAGGATGCTTGTTTCCGGTCCAGGGAAGACATGGCTTGGCAGTTCGGGCTGGACTGTTCCCATGAGGCACAGGGTCAGACTGATTTGCATATGGCCATGTCTGAACTGGGGTGGTGGAGAGAGCTAAAGAATGATGATGGATTAAACCCAGATCAGTTGACTGGGGGTGAGTGTTTGATTTGCTCTAACGCTCCGTCCATCATCCCCTTCGGTATCGCTTTGTTCGCCCTCAGTTGGCAGGGTATGCCCAGACTTGGGTCCCTTGCTCACTTTGCCACTGGATTCAAGATAGCCTGGCTGATGAGGGTTTTGAACCCGAAACCGGTCCCTGGATGCTTGTTTCCGGTCCAGGGAAGACATGGCTTGGCAGTTCGGGCTGGACTGTTCCCATGAGGCACAGGGTCAGACTGATTTGCATATGGCCATGTCTGAACTGGGGTGGTGGAGTGAGCTAAAGAATGATGATGGATTAAACCCAGATCAGTTGACTGGGGGTGAGTGTTTGATTTGCTCTAACACTCCGTCCATCATCCCCTTTGGTATCGCTTTGTTCGCCCTAAGTTGGCAGGGTATGCCCAGACGTGGGTCCCTTGCTCACTTTGCCACTGGATTCAAGATAGCCTGGCTGATGAGGGTTTTGAACCCGAAACCGGTCCCAGGATGCTTGTTTCCGGTCCAGGGAAGACATGGCTTGGCAGTTCGGGCTGGACTGTTCCCATGAGGCACAGGGTCAGACTGATTTGCATATGGCCATGTCTGAACTGGGGTGGTGGAGTGAGATAAAGAATGATGATGGATTAAACCCAGATCAGTTGACTGGGGGTGAGTGTTTGATTTGCTCTAACGCTCCGTCCATCATCCCCTTTGGTATCGCTTTGTTCGCCCTAAGTTGGCAGGGTATGCCCAGACGTGGGACCCTTGCTCACTTTGCCACTGGATTCAAGATAGCCTGGCTGATGAGGGTTTTGAACCCGAAACCGGTCCCAGGATGCTTGTTTCCGGTCAAGGGAAGACATGGCTTGGCAGTTCGGGCTGGACTGTTCCCATGAGGCACAGGGTCAGACTGATTTGCATATGGCCATGTCTGAACTGGGGTGGTGGAGTGAGCTAAAGAATGATGATGGATTAAACCCAGATCAGTTGACTGGGGGTGAGTGTTTGATTTGCTCTAACGCTCCGTCCATCATCCCCTTTGGTATCGCTTTGTTCGCCCTAAGTTGGCAGGGTATGCGCAGACGTGGGACCCTTGCTCACTTTGCCACTGGATTCAAGATAGCCTGGCTGATGAGGGTTTTGAACCCGAAACCGGTCCCAGGATGCTTGTTTCCGGTCCAGGGAAGACATGGCTTGGCAGTTCGGGCTGGACTGTTCCCATGAGGCACAGGGTCAGACTGATTTGCATATGGCCATGTCTGAACTGGGGTGGTGGAGAGAGCTAAAGAATGATGATGGATTAAACCCAGATCAGTTGACTGGGGGTGAGTGTTTGATTTGCTCTAACGCTCCGTCCATCATCCCCTTCGGTATCGCTTTGTTCGCCCTCAGTTGGCAGGGTATGCCCAGACTTGGGTCCCTTGCTCACTTTGCCACTGGATTCAAGATAGCCTGGCTGATGAGGGTTTTGAACCCGAAACCGGTCCCTGGATGCTTGTTTCCGGTCCAGGGAAGACATGGCTTGGCAGTTCGGGCTGGACTGTTCCCATGAGGCACAGGGTCAGACTGATTTGCATATGGCCATGTCTGAACTGGGGTGGTGGAGTGAGCTAAAGAATGATGATGGATTAAACCCAGATCAGTTGACTGGGGGTGAGTGTTTGATTTGCTCTAACACTCCGTCCATCATCCCCTTTGGTATCGCTTTGTTCGCCCTAAGTTGGCAGGGTATGCCCAGACGTGGGTCCCTTGCTCACTTTGCCACTGGATTCAAGATAGCCTGGCTGATGAGGGTTTTGAACCCAAAATCGGTCCCAGGATGCTTGTTTCCGGTCCAGGGAAGACATGGCTTGGCAGTTCGGGCTGGACTGTTCCCATGAGGCACAGGGTCAGACTGATTTGCATATGGCCATGTCTGAACTGGGGTGGTGGAGTGAGCTAAAGAATGATGATGGATTAAACCCAGATCAGTTGACTGGGGGTGAGTGTTTGATTTGCTCTAACGCTCCGTCCATCATCCCCTTCGGTATCGCTTTGTTCGCCCTAAGTTGGCAGGGTATGCCCAGACGTGGGTCCCTTGCTCACTTTGCCACTGGATTCAAGATAGCCTGGCTGATGAGGGTTTTGAACCTGAAACCGGTCCCTGGATGCTTGTTTCCGGTCCAGGGAAGACATGGCTTGGCAGTTCGGGCTGGACTGTTCCCATGAGGCACAGGGTCAGACTGATTTGCATATGGCCATGTCTGAACTGGGGTGGTGGAGTGAGCTAAAGAATGATGATGGATTAAACCCAGATCAGTTGACTGGGGGTGAGTGTTTGATTTGCTCTAACGCTCCGTCCATCATCTCCTTTGGTATCGCTTAGTTTTAAAAGTAGGACATGTGTCATTTATATATTACATATCCTGGCAGTGAAAAACCTACAAAGTTTTTTTTCACTGTGGCAAGGGTGGCTTTAACCATAGTTTAACACTGCCTTACACTATTAGCTTTTATAAGTGCTAAATTCAGTTTAGGAGTACCTAGAAAAATGGTTCAATGACTAATTTTATTCATAAATTAAAATTCGCCTAATTGTCAAGTCAGATTTTATGTTACCATTTTGGAAATGACATGTTTAGAAAGTTGTCATTTCCCTGCCTAAAACCATAAGGCTTTCCTACCAGTGTCCATCTGTCACCTGACCCCTGATGGCTCCCCTGTGGTGATATGTGAATTGCTACCAGCCAAGGGGCCCTGGGAGTGGGGAGGGGACTCCACTCTTGACAGGATGTTTCCAGCCCCTTCCTGAGCTTCAAATAATGCCTCCCTTGTCACTGGCAGATGAAGCTCACACCTAGGTCTGCCTCCCTTTTGTCTCTTTAGTCAGGCTGGCATCAAACTCAGTGGGGAAGAACTGGCCAGAACTGGTTTAGGGGGGCAGAAAAAGGCTTGCCCTGCACCCAAAGGCTGGCACTGGGCATAAAAGTGGACCCCACAGACCCCCTCCCCCAAACAGTCTGGGAACTATGGAGAATCAGAAGAAGGACTGTCCTGCTGTCTGAAGAACCTGAAGGAAGACTGAACCTGCGTGTCATGAACCCAGGAACCCAGAAGTGACTCCAAGGGTCAGTAGGCTGACCTCTTGTTTGAACTATAGGGACACAACAAGTTTCCAGAGGCTTCTCTCCCTGTAACTGTCCAAACAACCAACTCCAACTTAACATGCCCTGGATCTTCTGGCCTGCTGGCCTCTGTTGGAGTGAGCCTTAATTCCCAAGTGATCCCCAGTGGGACCTGGATCCTTTGCTGGTGTTAGAGTGTACTACTCCTGTCCATACTGAAAAAAGTTTGGATTTTGAATATTTTTACTGGTTGGCCTCAGCTTGCTGGTTTGCCTCGTTGAAGGAGGTTTGACTTCCAGAAACGCTTCTAAGCCCGAACATAGAGGGCTTCACCGGGACTTATGCCGAGCAGCAGCCCATCGAAGTCTAGGCCTTCTTGGGCACAAAGTTTGGACTGCTTGCTCTGAGCTTTCCAGCCTTTGTCACCACCCGCTCTTCAGCAACCCACTATCGTGAAGCCCAGCATCGGATTCAGCTTGCAGCATGCCCCATCAGTTAAATAATTGATGACCACTTTTTATCCATAAAGATTTCTTAGTCACAAGACATTCTTTCCACTGGGGTGCGCCTGTTCCCTGTATCCGACCCACGTTCCATCGTGGTCGGCCTTACCTTTTATCTTTGCCTCGGTCTAGCGCAACCAGATACCAGCGGTCAGTGCATTGTGCTTTTTGGTGCTATTTTTAATTCAAACTTTAAAAATTCATATCTTTGATTCTATTTATTGGATTTTTGTTTTGATGTCATGTTTTTTAATGTATGCTAGTTTTCTAGATTGGTTTGGGATTTTTCTTATGTTATGTTTTCACTTTATTACTGTTTGAGTACTGCATAAATACTTTACACATTGCCTTTAAGTTAAGCCTGGTTGCTTTGTGCCAAGTTGCCAGAGGGTTAAGCACATTTATTTAGTGACTTCAGTGGTTCACCCTGGCAAGGATTGTGGTTTACCCTGGCAAGGATTGTGATTATTATAAGAAGTGGGTTTTCACCCAGCTCAACTGATATTCCAATTTCTTACAATATTGTTTATTGCGACTGCTCATAATTACTTTACTAATTTACTGCTGCTACCTTCTTCGATGTCAACATGTGCTCACAGCTCAGTGCAGCCTGCTCATCTACAATTTCTGGCTCCTGGTGTTACCACACAGTTTTTGTTTCTCTGTCTCCCGTAGTTGGAAGAAATCAGAAAACTTTGTGCAACTTCAAGAATGCCACAATTTGCTGATTATATCGTTGAAATAAAAATGCTCCTACTCCTACTAAACATGTTGTACTTTGGATATGAATTTCTAACCACACTCTGATTTTAGCCTATTTATCTTCCTCAGGTCCACGTATATGCTCTATTTTTCCATGCCCTCTCATTCAAATCTAGGTTTTCTCTTGCTCCCACCTCGATTATAAGAATAATTAGCCCATTCATCATCATCATAATATCTTTATTCGGATATAAAATGTCCATAAAAGCACAAACAAATCTCACAGAATTAATCATAAAAATTCGATAAAACATCATAGGATTGTCACAAATATATAAAATTATATATATAGCAGCATCGTATAATAAAGTGCAAAGTGCGGATAGTTATAGGGGGAATAGCAGCAGAGGGAAATATACTATTGAATACCAAGCAGAAAAACTCCACATATTTGAATATTAGTCAGGATCCAATCAGCATATTTTTGCATATAATACAATCAAGTCCGTTTATCAGGGGTTCATAGAAGCACGAGAACGAATAGCCATTTTTAAAAAAGTACAAATACGAAGTGTTAAGTTTTCCCCATTAAGCTGAAGGATAGTCCCGTATGCAACCTTAAAATCAGTTATTCCACTAGCTCTAAAAAACGGAATCAAGAGTTGCTTACTGTACTTTCGATAAAAATTACAAAAGAACAGAAAATGCAGCATGGTTTGCTTACCTTGATTGCCACAAGGGCAAGACATTTCCTCAATATTAGGCTGAAAGCCTAAGGGGAAACACAACAGGTATTTTAATGTACCAGATCTAAGGCGAAAGAGCAAACTTCGTTCCCAGCGAGTAATATCTCTTAAAAGGTAACTAACTGGTAAATAAGAAGAAGGACCTCCGTCGTCTACCATTGATATATAACGTGCAACGGATACTTTAGAAAGCTCTTGTGCATGTCTTATGTCCCCATAATATTTATATATAGCCTCACGAATAATCTTTTTATTAATTCCTTGTAATTGATCTGGTTTGTGAAAAATGTATCCAAGATTTACTCTAGTTAAACTTGCCCTCACTTCTGCAAGCCACGGTATATCTCCACCCTTATCGCATTTTAAACAGTCGACTATAATTTCCCTGGTTAGCGAGGCTGCCGGGTTTTGCCAAACCTTCAACCAAAACAGGGCAGGGCGGGACCTAATATAATCTTCTAAATAAAATAATTTTAACTCATTATGGCAAACAAAAGACGAAGAAGAGATAGGTATCACCAAAATTCTCCTACAAAATCTGTTTTCTTCGACCTGGACGCTTTTAGAATTTATAAAGCCCCAGATTTCAGCCCCATATGTTACAATTAGCCCATTAAAA
The DNA here is from genome assembly GCA_963921515.1 of Calotriton arnoldi. Classification (NCBI taxonomy): domain Eukaryota; kingdom Metazoa; phylum Chordata; class Amphibia; order Caudata; family Salamandridae; genus Calotriton; species Calotriton arnoldi. The sequence goes on along the minus strand of CAWUFW010002132.1, from coordinate 1,987,403 downwards.
ACTTTCCCTCCAGTTAAAGATCATTGCCAGTTTTACCTACATTTTGCCAGTATTGCATAGGTATCAATTACATTTAAGTCATGTATGAAGTATCAATTTAGTGGTCATACAGTACGGAGGACCGATAACACACAAAGGTCACAGTGGCTTAGGGCCTAATTACAATGTTGGGCAGACCACCACCGACAGGCCATTGGTGGCGGTCTGCCCGACAGACAGGTCATCACTCCAACCGCCGCATTACTATGCAGGCGGCCGGACCGCAGAGGTCGGTGGGAAAGACCGCCGCCTCTGACAGGATCATGTGATCCCTACAAGGTGGCAGTCAAAATCATAGCGCCAACAAGAGGTGGTGCTGAGGCGGTCACCGCCGTCGGGATTACGATGTCTCCTTCCGACAGCTTTTCCATGATGGTCCCACTGCCATTGGCTGTTGGAAAAGTCACTTTGGAAGCCCCAAACAGGGCCCCTGTCGCTCGTGGGCCACTGCAAAGTGACCCTGGGGGCCACGCACATCCATGCACAGTGTGCCATGCACCACATGTGCTCTTTAACACTGTGGCTTGTGCTGCGGCCATTTTCCAGGGTCGCAGCACAAGTTGTAGTGTTAAAGCGCACTTTTCCGACTGCCAGCCCGTCGGTTGCATCATAATTGGGCGCCTGCTTGTTGATTCGTCTGACTGATGTGATGGCGGGCAGAGATCCCACCGCCTGTTATCGTAATAAAGCCTTTAGTATCTACCACAGTAATATTTATACAAGCTAACTCACAAAAATATGACTAGTCAGATATGTGGTCAGGTTGTCGAGTGGAGGGACATGAGGCATTAGAGGGTGAGGGAAGTTTGAACAGATTTGAGCTATTTCCTGAAGGTCATGAGTGGGGCAGACTCATATAAGAGGGTAGATTGTTCCAGAGATTGTAGGTGTAGACTGATATTTTCTGTCTCCTTCTTTTCACTTTCCTTGCCTGGTTTATTCTGTAGGTACTTTGGGTGTGACCACAGGGTTACGGTCTATCAGGGAGATAATCAGGTTTATTGGTGTGATTGGCCTTGTAGATGATGCAGAGAGCGTAACGCATGCTGGATGGAGAAATCACTGAAGATCTTTGAAGATGAAGATGATTTTGTTGTATGTCCATTGGCTAACAATCAGATATTTAACAGATATCAACAACATTTACAATACTATATGTAACATAAGCAGACCAGGACTGATTAGACTTATTGCAAGCAGCCTCCCATTAACTTTTGTGTATTTCATCTACTGCCTTAAGTGGCCTAGGTATGCTCAGACATGGGTCCCATGTTCATTGTGTACCTGAAACTGAGCTGTATCCGGCTAATGAGCCTATTACTAGGGTGAAACCGGTCCTGGGTTGCTTGTGTTACGGTTCAGGGAAGACCTGGCTGGGCAGTTCGGGCTGGACCGTTCCCATAAGGAGCAGAGTCAAGACTGACTTGCATATGGCTGGGTCCAAACCGAAGTGGCATGGCGAGGGAGAGAACGATGGGTTGGAGTGCTGCCCCGGGTTTTTGCCAGTGAGTAGAGTTATTGCAAGCAGCCTCCCATCACCTTTTATGTGCTTCATTGATATGGACCTAGAGTCGAGACGGTGGTGACCAGGGTGCTGTCCCCGTCACTGTTAGAATACATAATTGGTTGCACCATGTAGCTAAATAGATGGGCCAGGAGGTAAGGTGTTGCGCAGCATAGTAGGTATAATTGATACCAGGTTTCCTGTAATTTGTAATTTACATGCTCAGCGCAAGAGAGATAAGGATCACTGGTGACAGCCAGGGAATCTTTGCTATTTGCAGAGGGGGTGGGAGAGTGGCATCTTTTCTTTGATTTTGAATATGAGCAGGAAGCGTCTTGGGCGGAGTATGTCAGTCTCCGATGACACTTGAAGACATTCTAGTCATGTGCCGACTCCCAGATTTCTAGTGTAAAAGACTGGGGAAGACATACATAATTGAGGAGTGATTTCAATGATTCTATTTTTACCTATGGTTGTTGGTCTTCAAAAAACAGCGTCGATTTTTTGACATACATGCAGGTGTAGATGTGGGTCAGTAAGGACTTGATGGCTGACAGTGTTGAATACCACAGAGAGTTTAAAAAAGATAAGGAGGGACCAGGCACCTTTGGAAGCGATGTTCATGGCTGCACTGGCAACTTGTATTTTCACATAACTGCACATCCATTTATACTGCAAGCGTTATTGCTCCTGACCCGTGTTCTCAGTGCTGCTTGAGCAATTTTCATAGTGGGGTGCTGATATCAATGTTGCATCACTGAACTCACAGGGATTCTGAAAAATCCTAACATCACACAAACAAGTGTAGCACATGTGCTATTGCCCATTCAGCAATAGGATGTTAAGGGTGCAGTATGTAGATGGCATTTCATTTTGAAGCACGCTGTCACTCACCATACAAACAGCACATTTTCAATTTAAATCAACACCCAATTTACACAGATATACAGTTTTACTTATATAACTATATGAAGGGCCACTGAAATTATGCAACAGGGGAGGATAAAATTATGCGGCAGGGTTGACTTAATTATGTGGAAAGAAAATGAAAATTATGCAGCATAATGCAGCACATTTTGTGGCAGTATTTCTGCATTATTTTGTCTTTTTACAGATGTTACCACTGTCTGGGCAAAAGTTCTACTTCATTAGTAACCGCTTACCACACAAATACAGCAAAAGGCAACTGAAAGGTGACTAGTCGACTTTTACGAAAAGCCTAGGCAGCAACACGTCACCACATTTTTAGAAGCTGTTTGAGCTACAAACCGTTTTCTTTTAATCTGCTAATTATGCAGCAGATGATGGATTATGTGGCAAATCCATAATTAGGCAGAAAATGCCACAGCCGCAGGATCGCATAATTCCAGTGGCCCTAACTATATGTAGTACACAAATGATAAGCTGTGAAAATCGAGTTTTAGCAAATACTTATAATTTGAGAATCTCCAAGTATAGGGGGTCATTACGATGGCGGGCGGACTTGAGTCCGTCTGCCATTGTAGTGGGGATTGGGACCTCCCGCCAGTCATGCGGCGGTCCCACACTCCAAATTACGATGCGACCGCCACCATGGCGGTCGCATCTTGCACTTTAACATTGCGGCGGGTGCTGCTGCCTGCAGCACCCGCCGCATTGCCAAAAATGCATGTCGTGCATTTCACTGCACTACGTGGCACCACCACACAGTGCCTGCCACTTAGTACAGTGAAATGTAGGGGGGTACCATGGGTACCCCCCCAGTGCACCAACACCTCCCCCCAACACAAGGGGGGCCCGCAACGGGCCCCCGAAACCAATCCCCGCCAGCCTTTCCATGGCGGTTTCGCCGTCATGGAAAGGCAGGCTACAGCCAGCATTGTAATTTGGCGGACAATGCCTGCTAGGCACCGCCACCATTTTAGCCATGCTGACCGCTCTGCCAGGCAATCGGAACGATTGCCTGTGGCGGAAGCGTGGCGGGCGGTCATTGCGACCGCCGCGGTCGCAAAACGATTCCCCCCGCCATCGTAATGTGGCGGGGGGGAAATTGCTGTCCGATGACGGAGGGCCTGCCACCGCACAGCTGGCGCTGGCGGGCCTTCCGCCATCGTAATGACCCCCATAGTGTCTTGATTTTGTTTTATCCTATTAAAAAGTTTGTTTCCATCACACTTCAGAATTACAAGCTTTCCTAACTGCCAATATTTTTTGACATATTTGTACTGTTCATTTTATAGGTATTAAAATGTTGTTGTGTGCTAGAGAAAACATTAGCAAGGTTTTTTTGGGGGTGCTCCAGTACCCTAACCCCCCGCACCCATACCTCCGTCTCCTATATGTGTTCTTAGTTGTCCTCTGTTGTTGGAAGTATCCACTATTTTGTCTGTGTACATAGTTTGCCTAATCATATCTTTTCCTATGTAAAAAATTGTTTATCACTTCTTCCATGCCAACGCTCTTATATATTGACTAATCATTCGGAACAATTCTATTTTGTTTACCTTAAAACAGGTATATGTTTTTCTGTTTATGTTTTCCTCAGTTTGTTGCTCATGAGTTCAGGAGAATTATGGCTACGTTTTCCCAGGCCTCATTTCTAACCCAAAGGCATTGAAAACGAGGGCACCCTGCATTTTATATGCATGTTTCCAATCAGGGAGCTAAAATCTTGGGCCCAGAATTACACAAAGGTTTGGGTAAGGTGTACAAAGCCAGACAAAGGCTTTGTAAAGAAATGTAACAACGCAGTGGCTTGTGCGGCGTTACATTACATTTCAAGCTGGTAGGTGTTCCATGGGTGTAGCATGGGCGTTCCCGTGCATACACCCATTCATTTGAATCAATTATAGATTTACGAACGTTTGTAAACCTTGGATTGCATCAATTAATATTTCCTCTTTGGATTGTTTTTGTGCAGGAAGGTATCCCTTCCTACACGAAAACAATCCTGCCCGTAAAGCTGGCACCCTTGCAATATGGTGCAAGGGTGCCTGCGTTGGCTCTAGGCAGCACACAGTGTGCCAGCGCAAAGAGAAAGCAAAAGGCTCCATATTTTTGTAAATATGGAGCATTTGTGCTCTCTTCCTTGCGAAATAATAGTAAATATGCCCCACACTCTATTGCACTTTAATGGGTTGTCTACACTATGCAAGAATTTTGGATTATATAATTGACGTGAGGTGGGGAGAGTGTTAGTTACTCTTCTGGCCACTATAGCTCGCTATATTATTGATTGGAAGAAAGGTAACCGGGTAGAATTAAGGGGGAACTAGAAAATGAATAAACTTCATGAGGATGTAAAAAAACTGACGTTCCAAAGAATCACATAGTGTGCCAAAAAGTGGGAGAGGAACTAGCTTGTCCATTATGAATGGAAAATATGCTGACTGGGAGACTACTGTTGATTAGATACAGGTGCACCTGGAGGGGGTTCAGCTGATGAATGTACAACAAACAGGTAAGCAAGCCATTCAAAAGAAAGAGACATGGGTCAACAAAAATCTGAAAAAAGCTCACTGTGCTTGCTGGTCACAGGGCCTCTAGGTGCCAAAAGAAATAGCTAGCTTAAACACTCATGAATTGAGGAGTAAGTCAAAGTAATGCATCAAAAGCAAAAGAGGATTACTACTGAATAAATGTGGTAGAATTAAACTGTATTAAATCTAATCACCGTAAAGGACTGTGGGTCCTAGCGGTGAGGAAAAGTGGCCATTCAAAATCGAAGATGAAGTGGGGGCTCAGGTTAAATAATGTATGGCACTAAATAGGTACTTGTCAATAATCAATATGAGGACTTTCATAGTGGCATTACTGTCAGTGTGAGGGATTCGCATTTCAAGGTTGTCACAGTTACTAGCCTTTAGCACCTCATTTCACAAGCCAAAATCACCAAGAGCTCCCAGACCAAATAGTATACCCATTGACATTTTGAAACAGCCCCAGATTTCTAGGTAAGCAAATCACTCCTCTTGTTCTGTCAAATCACTTTGTCAGGAACAATCCCTGCATCTTGGAGGGAGTGGTCGAGGACCTGCATATTTTCATTTGATTGATTGCTGTGTTGGATTGTGAAAAGAATTTGTAATCACATTTGTTGCTGAGAGACAATCTTTAGCAGAAGTGAGATACACCCGGTGGATGACAAACACAGTGTTTAGACAACAAAATATCGGAAAACAAATATCATGTCAAGAATATTGGGACATGAAAAATATTGTGGACAGAAATATTGAAGGGAAAAATATAATTTTTAGTGTTTTTATTATTGTTCTAAAAAATATCAATGTAGAAAATATGTCATATCGTTTATAAGTGTTAATTAGTATGTAATGTAGTGTGTTTGATTGTATATGTTTATTATTTTTTTATCTGTGCTTTATTAAGGTCATTTTGTACGTATGAAATTGTTGAACATTGTATTTTTAGTTGCATTCATTTACATAATTAATTATTGAATTATTATTTTGTAGTAGGATATTGGTTTTTAGGGGATAAGGGTGGGGAGATATTTTAAAAACTATGTTTTAAATTTAAAATGTAAGGAAATAATTTCAAAGATATGCAAATTGAAAATTTTGAGTTTTTAAATCTATTTTAGTATATTACTATTTTTTATATATTTAAATGTTATGTTAATTAAGATATATATTAATAGTAGGAAATATTTTTAAATTGAGAAATGTATTATTCAATATTTAAAACATATAAACATTTTTCATAAAGTAGAATATTTAGAAATATTTGTCTTAAAAATATTTTGTTTACATTATTTTACAAAATATTTTAAACTATCAACATTTTTTTAATTGATTTTTTATTTTAAGTTACAGTTTTCTTTTTTTAGATATACATGTTATTTAAATATGTTTTACATTTACGATTGTAAATTTTCTATTATGACTTCATTTTAGTTTTGGTTTTTCAAGCTTATGAATGGTAGTAAATAGTGTCAATATTTTTATTCATTTTAATAGTAGTTAAAATATTTATTTTATCATTTAAAATTTAAATATGTATATAAAGGATTGTAGTTTAGATTAATGTGTTTTTACATAACATTTCAGTTAATTTGATAAAAATCTAATATATGTGAATATGGAGTATTGATTGTTTATGTAATATTTTTATTTTGTAATAGTTCATGTAAAATACTTTATTTTAAAGTGGATATTGTATATTTCGCCTCTTTAGCATCAAACATTTTCTTTAAATATATTTAAATTCTAGTGGGAATAGTAAATGTCACCCCTTTAGTGTCCAACACCATCCTTCCCCCTAAATGGTTAAATTAGAGTGGGAATAGTAAATCTCACCCCTTCAGTGTCCAACACCTTCCTCAAATTGATTTTGTTTGGAGTGGGAATAGTAAATGTCACCCCTTTATTGTTCAACATCTTCTCCAAATTGCTTTAGATTGTAGTGGGAATAGTAACTTTAAACCCTTTAATGTCCAACACCTTCCCCCAATATGGTTAGATTGCAGGGAGAATAGTAAATTTCACCCCTTTAGTGTCCAACACCTTCCCCAAATTGGTTTACATTGGAGATGGAATAGTAAATGTCCCCCCTTCAGTGTCCAACGCCTTCTCCAAATTGGTTTAGATTGCACTAGAAACTATAAATGTTACCCTTTAGTGTCCAACACATTCCCCAAATTGGTTTAGATTGAAATGGGAATAATAGGCGTCACCCCTTTAGTGTCCAACACCTTCCCCAAATTGGCTTAGATTGGGGTGGGAATAGTAAATGTCACCCCTTTAGCATTCAACACCTTCCCCCAATATGGTAAGATTGGCATGGAGATAGTAAATGCCACCCCTTTTGTGGCTGATTACGAGTCATGGACCGCCAGACTCGTGGGGGCGCGACGGCGGCTGTCTCCCGACCACCCCCAATTATGATTAGGGTGGTTGGACTGTCATTGCCCCGCGCAGCCGCCAGGGAACCGCTGTTCCCTGACAGTGTTGCAGTGGTCAGGAGGCATCAATATGCGGTCGCGCCAAGCATATTAGGAGCTTCCTCATCACCGTGGTTTTCATTGCAGTTTCCCCTCCATGAAAATCCTGGTGGAGGGGAACAAATGGGGTCATACAGGGCCCCCTTGTGCCTCTGCGCCCTAGGGTGCATGCAGGGAGCACAACGTGTGCCCCCCTGTATGACTGCACCATAGTTCCTGTACGGCATGGACTTTTCAGTCCATGCCATGCAGGAACTGTTAGTGACGTTCCCATTGTGGTGCCCATTTTTAGAGGCACCGCCATGGGAACGCCAATAAAAGCCCGGTAGACAGGAGGAAACTCCAAATCTGGCAGGCGGACCCGTTGCTGCACCGCCAAACTCGTAATCAGGCCCTTAGTATCCAGCACCTTCCCCAATATGGTTAGATTGGGGTGGGAATAGTAAATGTCACCCCTTTAGTATCCAACACCTCCCATAATTGGTTTAGATTGGAGTGGGAATAGTAAATGTACCCATTTGGTGTCTAACATTTTTTTAAATAATTTATGTTGGAGTGGATTAATGTAATTTTATAATTTTATAAAAAAATTATTAATTTTACTTTTGTTTGTAATAGAAATGCTTATTGTTTTATTATTAATGTTGGTTGTAACAAATAATATTATTAATTACATTTGTTTGCATAGTTTTACATTTTTAATCAAATATACTTCAAGTAAAATTAAACAAAAATTTAAAGTTTAGTAAATAACACTTTTGTTTATTCTTTATAATAAAAAACAGGTAAATCATATGTGTATACATTTGTCTTTTGAACTTTTATTTTCCATTGTTTAACAATTGTTTAGCATTTCTTATTTTTTTATATACATATTTTAAACATTATTTTAACATATGTTTTATTAGTATATATTAAATAATTTTATATATTTGAAACTATTATTTAATTTATATTTTACAACTATTTCATAATTTTTCTATTACATTGTTTGATATGTTTTACATTTTTAATAATTCTTTTTAAAAACATTTATTCAAACTTTTACAATATTTCCCATTCATTGCTATGTGGAGAGAGTCTTTTTTAGCTTCATTTAGCAGACACTACCTTCTATATTGTAATCTATTTGTGTTATTTTTAGACTATTTTTCGTGGAACCAGGTGCTGCTGTTCGTCAGAACAGGTAAGTCCTTTTTCAAGGACTTTTTAAGGGATTTGAGAGATTTAGGAGGGAGGTGTAAAAGTTAATTGTATTGTTGGCTGTGTTTTTTTTAACTATATTTAGATGTATTACTGTTAGTGTTTTACATTAGTTTGTAGTTTTGTGTTTTAGTAATGTATCACTATGCTTTGTTAAATTGTGTGATGTTAGTTATATTTTGATTAATTGTTATGCATATGTATTTTGGGCAATGTAATGTGTTTTGCGCATGTGTTTTTCATTTATTTTACAGGTTTTTGTCTACAAACGTTTTCTATGGGCATTTGGAGATTACGATTTGTTTTTATTCTTAGAGGAAATCAGTTTTAGTTTCTAATAAATCAATGATTTTTAATTTGATTTCCATTTTTCAGGTTTCCTGGAGCATTTCTTTTTTTAAAAGCACTTTTTTCAGGTATTTTATGGAACCTGAACACTTTGGATTGCTTCAAGGGATTTCTATTGTCTTTGTTATATTCTTGTATTTTGTTTGTGAGCTTTTAGGTTATTATTTACCTCATTTTTGATATAAACACCTTTGTTTGTTGGCATTTCAAAAATTACAGTAATACAGCTCAATATTAACACTAAATCAGTATTTTGGGTTAACAATTAATAGCCCACGCTGTGCAAACAGGAGCCAACGTTCTCCCAAAAGGGATGGGGCTATGGTTGTGCTTTCAGGAGGACTGGATGCCATTAGATGATAATAATAAACATTTTAGTTACAAACTATAACCATGTCCATGCAAGCCTAAGTCTCGTCTGCAAAAAGTGTGTGAGCAACATCAGTTACAGAAAAGTGGGGGGATGGGCAACGGAAGGACAATAGCTCTAGGGTCTGCACACCCTCGGGGTCCAGGTCAGTCATCTGTTCTGCACAACCTCGTTCCTATCAGGGTCTGGTTCAGCCAGGAATTGACCCCACAGACTGCCCCTTCTCAGAGGCAACTGCAGCCCCAGGGGATTCGCATTCATCAATCACTTCCCTCCAGAGCAGTGCAGTAGGTCTGTGGCTGACACCCATTGCCTCCGCCCTCAACAGTGTCCTCTTCTCAGCACATGCCCAGCCCTTGACATCAGCCACCCATGTTTCCATGTTAGATCCCTCAACGATTTCCAAGTCATGGCCACTTGGCATTTGGCCAGAACTAAGGCCAAGTCCACGATTCTATTCACTACCTTCTTGGGGCCTGGCCTACGGAAGAAGCCTAATAAACAGACTGCAGGCATGTTAGCAAGTGACCTAGACAGGGTCTTATTAAGTCACAAAATTAACTCCCCCCAGAACTGTGCGAGCACAGTGCAACCCCATGTCATGTGTCCAAAGTCAGCGTCCAGTGTCGTGCAGCTATGGCAACCTCCAGGCTTTCTGCCGTAGATAGTCTGAATCCTAAGAGGGGTAAGGTATGTCCTATGAGTGTAGTTGAATTGTAGGTATTTAAAACGTATTTTGCGAGAGACATTCTGTGGATATGCAAGCACCCTCCCCCATTCAGTGTCTGTCATGTCCCGACCAAAGTCTGCCACCCAGCGAACCCAAACGGCGTTCAGAAAGGTTTCTTAACCAGTCCATTCAAAGCCTTATGAAGCCACGAGACTAGGCGAGAGCCCGTTTCCAGCGTCAGGAGTAACTGAAGGACCACTCCCGCATCTCCCCACAATTCCTGTAAGGCATGTGTAAGCAAGTCATAGTTGAGAAATTGCCCCACTGGCAGGCCTGTCTGTTTCACCAGGTTTCTAAAGGGCATTCAGTCATTCATCTGAAATCAGTCTCTCAGGGTCACCAACCCTACCTCCATCCAGGAGTCCATCTGCCAGGCAGCATAGAAAGTCAATGGATCGCTATGAGGGAGGCTCACCAACGGGAGTTCAAGGGCACGCGGAGTCACCGTACCAGTATGCTGTAGCCCACGTCACCAGCAGGCCAGGGCAGTGAGCAAAAGGACACCTGGGGGGGATCTGTAAAGCTGGGCCCACAGCTTTTTAAGCAGGAGTCCCTGGTTGGGTTCAATTCACAACTGACCAAGGTCTGATAAGCCGACTCCATCAAGCTATTTTGTGATCCACTGAAGCTGGGCTGCAAGAAAGTACAGTTCAAAGTCCGTTTCTCCCAAGCCGCCCTCAAGTGAGGGACAGCGAAGGGTAGCTAGTGAAACCCTCTGATGTCTGCCATCCTAAATCAATTACTGCAGGAGCATGGCAGACTTCTGAAACCAGGCCACTGGAATTTTCACGGGGAGGTTGACAAAAAAGTAAAGAAGCCTCGGAAACATGACAGTTTTAGTGAGCACAATACGTGCCATAGTTGGTAGCTTGAGGGTGTGCCAAAAGGGCACACAGGATTCCAGGGACTGAATGGTCCCCCACAGGTTCCACTCTCAGAGATGCTCCTGTTCGTGGAAGACATGGATGCCTAAATATTCAGAGGTTCAGGGAGCCCAAAGTATGTCAGATGGGCAAGAAGTAGTGCGGTCCGATCCAGTGAACACGGAAACACATGTTTTCCTTCGGTTTACCCGGAGACCCGAGCACCTTCCAAATTTCCCAAGGAGCCGCAGGGCCCGGGGAATATCACTCACCCCATCCCAAAGGTAAATAAGCAGGCCATCTGCATACAGAGAAATAACATGAACCAAATCATCTAGCATAATGCCTCAATGTATCCCCTCAATTCTGAACCTTTCTGCCACAGCCTCATCAGCCAGGGCGAATCAGAGAGGCTACAAGGGGCAGCCCTGTCTATTGCCCCTGAATATTTCGTAGGTTTTCGAAATTGTTCACCCAGTTTTAACCCTAGTCATTGATATAGTATAGAGTAGTCTGTCCCATCTTACCCAGTTTGCATCTAGTCCCATGCGATACATAGTAGCCTCCAAGAGGTCCCAGCGCACTGTGTCGAAGGCCAACTCAAAGTCAACCCACACAATCACTGTGGCGGAGTAAGGTGGCTGATCATGGGCATACAGGATTGAATAAAGTCTATGGAGGTTGTGAGAAGTATTACGGGTTGGTATGAATCTGTTTTGGTCTCAATGATTGACGGGTGAGTAGCGCGCTTACAATTCCCTGATTGATTGATTGATTGAATGATTTAGGGTCTGCATATGGGGTAACAACTGAGACACTAATATTTTACTTAGTATTTTGAAGTCAGAGTTCAGCACAGAGAGGGGTCAGAAGTCCGAGGGCGTTACATCCCGCGAGGTAGATTTGGGTAGGGGCACCACCAATGCCTCCCTTGTCGTTGAAGCGAGGATACCCGTCCCTTAAGCCTCCGCATACATTTCTGCCAATTTAGGTGCAATTTCACATGCGAACACCTCGTAAAACTCCAAGTGGAGTCCGTCTGCACCAGGCGTCTTACTCATTGCTGTGGCTTTGAAGGCATTACTAACCTCCACGTCTGACACTGGAGCATCTAGTGGTTCTTTTTCCGCCTGCGGAAGAGACCAAAGTGGGAATCCCTTTAAAAAGGAATTCAGTGCTGTCGGGAGGCTTAGCTCTGGCGGACAATAGAAGGACATGTAATAAGACCTGAATGTCTCATTAATATGTTTTGGCAGGAAGATGACCATCACATCAGCCGACATTTGGTGGGTGATAGGGGTGGCCCTACTCTCTGCGTGAACCAACCAGGCAATTTATAGAAGCATTACATAAAGAGAAAAGCTACTAAGAACTACGAATGGAGCAACCTGTTAGCCAAATTGCCCCTAAACTTAGCAAACAAACCAAAAGAATGTCTGAGATGCTACAATTTAACGTCAAACTCTTCATAAATAAGAAAGGAGTAGATTACTCAGAAATCATAGCCAAAAGTAAATGTGAACCTAACCAAAGTCCTCAAAACCTATGACAAACTCTAAAACAACATACCAAATCTTTTTTTGTTAAATAATAAATATAATATTTTATTAGACCAGTCAAACAATTATTTAGAATCCCATTGTTAATAAAGACTGATATAATGAAATTATTTATAAATTATTCTAAAAAAAAAATTGAACCATCACCAGCCAAGATATTTAAAAGCAAACTCAATCCATCACATAAAATAATTACAACACATAATCCAAACGATTCTGCATAACAATCACATAAACAATATAATATCATATTTCCCACCTAACATAAATAAAATAATAAAACTTAATTTTCTGTAGCTGCAGACCTTTCTCTGTCTCCATGTAATAAAAGATAGTAATCCACCAAATGAGTGACGGTTGGGTGGCCAAGATGGCTGTTGTGTAATCTGGCAGCTCCGCATCAGCCCGAAAACTATCCTGAAAAATTTCCCACACTGGGCGCCTCTAGTGAATCGGCTGGGCCAAGGTGTTCCTGAGCAGGCCCGGGTGACAAGAGACCACTGTAGCCAGTGCCGATTCAGCGATTGCCCTGCTGCGGTGGACCATGAGAATGACAGTTGGCGGCTGGGCTGAGGTGATCCTGCGTGAGGATGAATGGCCTGTGTGGTGAATAACTAACTCTGACTAACACTCAGCTGAGGGGAAGTTAAGAGCGTTTTGCATGGCCTATGTATAGCGGGTGACTGCTTGTGGAGTGCTGCACTTGAAATCATCGTGCGACGAATGCAAAATAACTCACCAAATTGAAGTAATCGGTGATAAACGAGTGAGAACGACGCAGTTCTGCTCCTGAAGACAAGCTCCTGAAGACAAGCAATGCCCATGGCAGGAGGAGCTCTGGGAGTTAAAGGGGAAGTTTCAAGGGGTGAAAGGAGCTGCAGCTCCCCTTAAAGGGGAGGTTTCAATGGTGAAAGGAGCAGCAACTCCCTTTAAAGGAAAAGTTGTATGTAGGCACAGCAGCACCAGCAGCCCCCTCTTATTGCCTAATGAAGCACTTGAGGTACCTTGAGATTCCAAGTTAATCCTTCACCTATGGTACTGTATACCTTTTGCCTAACTGTGACCATTTTGCATGCACAGTTTATGCCGCCTAACTGCCGCACTTTGATCTCTGCCGCACCGTACGTAACAGTATAATCATTTCGCATGCTGCATAATCATTCCACATGCTGCCTAGCTGCCACACTGTGTTCTTGCTGTATGTGTCCCCTCCGCATGATGCCTAACTGCTGCACTGTGAGCAATCGCTGACATATGGAGCATAAGACTGTGCAACCATTCTGCATAGCGCCCATCTGCCACACTGTGAACTTGCTGTGTGTGACCATTACACATGCTGCCTAAATAACCACTCTGAATGCTGCCTAACTGCATGTTGCCTAACTACGGAGCATTCCATGTGGCTAGACTGCTTGCACTCCTTATAGCTACTTGTGTGCATTTCATGTGACTACTCTGTTTGTACTCCTTATAACCATTACTGCCTGCGTTATTCATGAAATAGTACACATATTCCACATGTGTAGTCTTCGCTGTCCAACTGCCACACTGTGAGGGGAAACCGCGTGATCATTCCGCTGAGGTGAAAGATCAGGTGCGATGGTGTGTCTTGCAGTGTAAGAGGCCTAGGAAGTGCATACCCTTGGAGCTGACCTGCCTTCAACTATCTACTGCAGTTGTGACCATGCTGAATGAGCCATCCTTCTATTCTGTCGCACGGTGGATAGGTGGTTACTATGGGGAAAGTGAAGGCTAAATCGCACGGATCACACTTGGTACTGCCAGATCCACAGCAGGACCTGTCTGACTCAGAGATGCCACCAGACCCATCTCCATTCAGCTTGCAGTATACCATGTACAAGATATTAGGGGCCATTGAAGAATCAAAGTCCACCCTCCAACAGGAAATAGGGAAGGTATCTGTTGAACTGGACCTGCTCCGTGCAGACCACCAGAAGTTTACTACCAGGGTGAAAGACAATGAAACCACCCTTGCAGATCTGCACCACTCGCATCAAGCCATGAAAACCTAAATTACCCATCTCACGGATCGAGTGCAGCAGCTGGAACATCTGGAAGAGGATGTGAAGGGGTGCAGTAGGTGGAACAACTTGTGAAAAATAGGAATCAAATGGTCTGACATGGTGCCTACTTGGAGCCCTGGTTGAAGATGGTGGTGGCCCCCACCCAGCTCACACCCTTTTATGCCCTGGAAAGAGCACATCGAGTACCAGCTCGACCGCCAGGCCCGGGATGCCCACCCAGACCTATAATTGCTAAGCTATTGCACTACAAAGACAGAGATGTGCTATTTCAGCGTGCACGGGAAGCGGGCCCTTTCCGGGTGGAGAATGGTCAGGTCACATTGTTCCCGGACTTTACAGCAGTGGTGCAATCCAAACAAGCCTCCTTCTTAGCAGTGAAGGGGATTCAGTACTCCCTTATATTAGAAGCTACATTGAAAATTATGCTGGATGTTCACTCCCTCTTCTACCAGAACCCAGATGAGGACCAGGTTGAAAATGCACTCTTCGGGGTCTGTCAAAAACCGTGCACTTGAAGGTGAGGCTCCCCCACGCTGCAGAAAGCACCGCAGGTAGAGGGGACGCTTGCGATCAGGCCCATTAATGAAACCCACCAGTTACAGTCAGAAATGGGGCGAGTGGAATCATTGCAAGCAGCGGTGTCACTAACTGAGGTAGTGACATCCGACAAAGAGATTAACAGTAGCTCAGACTACCAGGACGACGCCTCAGACTCCGACTCGCTTCACACTGAGAACACTGGGCTTCCGGCTATGTCTCTCCAAACTGCAGACAAAATTGCTTGATTAGTGCCACTCCTTCACCTAGTTATGCTGGTCTCGTCAAGTGGGATATGTCATAATTACGTCTTGGGCCGATGCAGCTGTGCATTGGAAGTCTGCCTTTGCCTTTCACTCTCACTGTCGCCTTGTGGAATATGGAGCAGGGATATTATGTGTTATTAGCATAGTCTGGGTGGACAGCTGTTGTTGGGCTGCTCTGGGGATGGGGAGTTGGGAAGACCGTTTTTGTTATTGTCCTATGCTGCCTCTGTCTCTGATGTGTTAGTGCAATATACAGGGATTGTCGGTTGGGGGGGAATGATTGAGGAAGGGACCTTTTCTAGATTGCCATGTAGCTGTCCCTATGTCTAACACTCTCAACAACTCCAAACTAATGACATGGAACATACGTGGCATGGGTTCTGCAAACAAACGTCATGAAATTCTGATGTACCTTATAAGACATGGTGTACATATTGCCCTACTTCAGGAATTGCACCTCAGCGGTGGAGGGGTCAGCTCCATGATCCTACAAACTCGGCCTTTGCGAGGGGGTGCTGCTCTGGGTACGGTCGGAAGTCTCCTTTGAGGCAACTTCAATTGACATAGATAAAGAGGGTTGATATGTCATGGTTGTGGAGAGGCTTTGCGGAAAACCTCTGGTGCTGGGCAGTGTTTATGCACCAAACCTGGATCAGACCGTGTTTGTTCATACCCTGTTGGCGCAATTAGCTTGTCTGACAGGGAGACCATCCCTATACCAGGTCCACACGAGGATTGAATCCTTTGTATGCTCCAATTTCCTTAATAGTGGCATATTACACACAGAATACTTGGGCCGCACCCTGTGAGACCATAGTCCTCTCCTTCTGATACTGCAACCAGTGGATGAATGCCCACTTATACCATCATGGCATAGTGTATACTGCAGGTTGAGTTCTGCCTAGTGTGGACTCGACGGCATTGTGCCATCCTTCCACTGCATTGTTTGTTTTAGCTTCCTGTGCCAAGGTGCTGTTATAGGCATTCCACCATGGTATTTTGATTTTGGTTTGGGGTCTGTGTCAGGAGCGATGCATTCTGCCAACCCAGGTGTCTTCGAATTATGGGACTATGTTTTTCTTCATTTTGTTGGTAGAAAGGGCTTTCTATCAGTAAATTGTGGTAGTTGACCACCTCTGTGACAGGGATATAGGCTAGTGCTATCATTTTTTTTAATTTCAAAAGCAAATTGGCTGTTTGTGGAATATTCTTGATTAACAAATGTTACAATGCTACTATTACTGACCCAATCTATCGAAGACTTTAGCTCCTCTTCTGATGTATTATGACTCTATACTCTTGCATATGTATATACTTGTAAAGCTGGACTTCTTCAGTTTAACTGCATTATAGCCTTGTTACATTTCTGTTATTACACTGTCCAACTATTAACATGCAATTAAATAGTTTCTTGTTGTTTTCTTCCAGAGGAAGTACTTGCATGCACCAGGATACTGAGAAGGCAGGAGGAGACAACACTTCAGGAACACACAGGTAAGCGCTGACTTTCTCTTGCCGGTTTTGTCTCTCTTTGTAATAACTTATGAGTGTCTAATTAATGATGTCGGAGAGACTTTCCTTGTAAAAATAACAGGTAAGTTCAAATCTTAAAATTGTTGCTGGTACGTGTTCTTAATTGATATAATATAGACAAGAGAATGCCATTTGGAAACTAAGCACTACTTTCTGCTTGAAGTTTTACTGAACACTGGTCACTCTGTTGTTTCTATGGGAGTGACAAAATTCCAAAGGCACCATCTCACAGGAGAGACGCTACTTCCATGATGGAAAGCAGACTCTGAGTTGACACACTACTTCCAATACCAGACTCCTTACTGTAACCATGAAACCTGAGACGCTACTCTGAATGACGCCGCTACCCTGACTGAACTTTCGCGAATGAGCACTCTGGTGAGGCTAATCTTTTTGGAATTCTCTCAAGTGATGTGCGCATTCCTTTGTCAGCGCACGCTTCACATTCCATTCATGCTCAAGGAGAGAACAATTAGGGCGCTGCAGGAAAGACTGATTTTGCAGCCCTCTTGAGTTTCCAGCGCTGCCAGGTCAGTCTCCAATTATTGTTTTTTTTTCAATTCGCTTCCTGCCTTTTATTTTAGACATCACTACGCTGGCCATTAATGTTTTTTCATTAGAGATCCTCCTTAGTATCCAGCTAGTACCCCCTCTCAAGGAGGATCCCCCCAGTCGTGATTTAGTTGCAATTTTTTTAAGAAAGACCTTAGTCAAACGTGGCGCATGTACATCAATGTGTTTTTCCCGAGACCTCTCCTCTGTTCTATAACCTTTCCAATCGATCAAGTAGTAAAGTTGATTTTTAACCTGCCTTGAATCAAGGATTCGTTTTACTTCATATTCTATTCCTTCTTCCACTATCAATGGTTTCGGAGGAGTAGTGGTTCTTAAATCTTATTGAGCCTTTTTTAGTAAAGTAACAGGAAAGACTGGATGAATCGTAGTATTTTTTGCCAATGTTAAACAAAATGTCACAGGATTAATGATTTCTTCTATGGGGTACGGTCCAACAAAATGAGTTTGATTTCCAATCACCTTTTCGTTGTACTGAGCCAAACTTAATGTCCACTATGAAGATGTGGTTCTTTCTTCCTTTTCTTGTCAGCAAAAAACTTATAGTGTTCTTTAGGTTGTGTAGGATTCTGTACTGTTGATTGATGAACCTGTGCTGAATGTTGTACAATGTCTTTTGCTGCCGGCACTGCTATTTCTTGGAATTCGATTAGAGAGTTAGGGTGTCTGCCATAGTTCATATAAAAGGGTGGAATTTTGTTTTGCATTATTGTGAGCAATTTCGGCAGTCCACAGATTCTCTGGCCAGTCCCCTTCTTGGTCCAACAAAAATAAACTGAGGTAATGCTCTAACTCTTGGATTGTTCTCTCTGTCTGCTTATCTGTTTCTGGATGAAAACTAGTCGAATATCTGGTTTCCATGTTCAGACCACTAGTGAAAGCCCCCCAGAAATTGGACACAAACTGGGAACCTCTGCCAGAAATGATAATCTTTGGTATACAGTGAGTTAAAATGATATACTGATTGAAAAGTTGTGCTAGTTGCTTAGCAGTTGGGATCCCTTTTAGTGTGACAAAATGTGTCATTTTTGGTGAAACTGTCTACGCAGACAAAAATGGTATTGTATCCTTGACTGGAAGGTAGATTTACTATGAGAGCTAAGGTCACTGTGTGCCAAGGGTAAGGTGAAGTGGGTAAGGGTTGTAATAGACCCATGGGGGCTTGTCTTTATGATTTTCCCTGAGCACAAATCTCTCAGATAGCTACATACTAGGAATGTCTTTGTTCGTTTGTGGCCACCAAAACTTCCATTTAGCCAGATCTTTAATTTTCAAGATTCCTTTACGACCAGGCAAAGGACTAGCATGGCATTCATGTAGAGCCTTAGTCCGTAGTTCTTTAGTGTGTAGATACAAGGTTCCAGCTTGGTATGGTAACTGATCTTGAACTTCTCATCTCCTAAGGGTTCATAGACTGAATTATTTCTTTCTCAAGAGTTTCCTTGGGAGTGGCCCCAGCAATCTTTGTCTTTGGGATTCTCTTTTGGCCTTCAATGCAATTCTTCAGATTTGTGGTGTTCAATCTTGATAAGACATCTGACTTCCCGTTTTTGCTTCGGGGTCTGTAAGTGATAATGAAGATATGATCAGCAAAATATGACAACCATCAGAGCTGCTGTGGTGTTAATGTTTTGGCAGACTTCAAGAAGTTTAGGTTTCTATGGTCAGGGAGCACCATTACTATGTGCTTTGCTCCCATTAAGTAGTGCCTCCATTCCTTAAAGGCGTCCTTGATCGCAAGTAGTTCCTTTTCTGTTATGGCTCAATTCACCTCATCTGGAGTTAGTTTCTGGGAGCGATATGCTATGGGTGGGGTGAAACTGTCTAGTTTCTATGGGTCTTTACGACAGGACTCCTCCGATCACTAAATCTGACTTGTCAGCCTAAAGATTGAATGGTTCTGAGGGACTGTAGTGTAGCTTCTATTTCCCTAATAGGCTCTGCGCATTGGAATAATATATCCTATAGGTTTGACATGGGACTAAGGTCAGTATGTCCCTATCGAGTATATTAAACTTAATTACTTGTGCCAGCTAGCTCAGAGGCCACTAGAAACTCCTTGGATAACAAGAAGGGAGTAGTTTCTGGCAGCCGCAAAACATGACCACTTTGTTTCCCTTTAGAATCAGAACGTGTCCCAGAGTCGTGGAAACAATAGATAACTATTTCACTCAGCTCATTCGTGCATACTTAGTTTTCTCCAAAGTTACACAGAAAGAATAGACGGGCGTTTCAATAATAGATTTATTGAACAGTCTTGTTTCTGGTGTAAGTAAAATGTGCTGTGACGATCACAAGACAGTATGCAAGATAAATAATGTACAGTGTGAGCAGTAGAAATAAATAATACTGCGATAGCATTATCTTTTAGTATATATGCATTTACATAAATAACACAGACTAAAAATGTGAGTACTCATACGATGCGTTTCTAAGCTAGTTCTACCCCAAAGTGCCTAACCCAACCTTGGTGTAGGAAGAGGGAAGAGGTAGGTGAAGTATTCCTTACTATGGTATACTAAGAGTATATTAAGCCTAGTATGCCTAGTATGGCAAGAGTCCCTCTAGGTTCTAGTCAGCTCCATACCTGAAGAATGAGAGAGGTAGGAATCTCTTTGCCAGACTCGAACTCCAACACCCCGCAAGGGAAGTCAGATCACTGGAAGCTGGACTCTCTGCGTGCAGGGATGACAGCGTCTTCTCAGTGCGTCAGGCCGGGAAACGGGCTCCTCTGAAGTCGAGGTCTCCTCTGATTTACAGGGGCTAGGGAAGGTATATTTATACCTGAGAAGCACCTAATAATGTTAGTATTGACGTGAGTCGGACAGCGGAAGACGTCATGAATGAACCACTAAGGAATAATGGTTCATGCATAATATATGAGTCCTTGAAGAAATCAATAGTCCTGGGCTAGGGAAACTCCCGCAGCCTAAGGGTCTGTTCTTCATGAACTCGTTGTGACGTTAGGGTGGACTGATGTCAGAGACCATGCTTGTATTTGGAGTGCACGGTTTAATGCCTAAATAAGGGCTGGGATTTTATGCCTATATAAGGGCAGGGCGGATTGTGCCTATATAAGGACATGATACTGGAAAGCCCGTTTATGGACACCCTAAGAGGAATACAACACCCACTCCACTTTCGTGTGTACGATAATACTAAAATGCTAAACATTTAAAATGCTAAACATTAAATGGAGTACCGCATATTTAAAAAATATTTCTTAAAAGCATTTAAAAAACATAGTAAAAAATGCAAAAGGTACTGTACATTTGAAGCATTGCTTTTCATTTCAGGCATATATTAAAAAAAAAATGCAATAGGAATGAAAGAAGCAGTAATATTTACATGTGACAAAAAAATGATCGATAAGTTTTTTTTTTTTATAAATCAAAGTCAGTTCATGTCTTGAAAATTAATGAACTGTTTTAGACACACAAGATGACCAAGTGTCCGTGGAAGTACCGTGAAGTCTGTACTATAAGGCTAGTTCTACTTTAAGCAGATTGAAGTGCCATTTTCGTTCGAAAAATGGGTAAAAGTTCAATTTTGGTAGAGTTCCAAGTTGTTTTGAAAAATGAAGGCCAAATTGTTACTGCATCTCTGGAACACTGTATGCTGAATCAGAGTCAGTTTACGGGTCTGGTGTAAACATGAGATCATCTATTTCTATAGACAAAACATCGTCCACTGTAGTTGGTGTCAGTTGGAACACCTCGTGTAGCAGATTAATTGCACAGAGATGAGAGGCTTCGCTTCCAGCATAGGGTGCCGCAGCAAAGTTCGCGTCCGTTGTTACCTGTGTGCCTGTAGATCTTTCTCGTACCTCAGCAGCAGCCGGAAGCGTCTGTGAGATCTCAATGAATGCTGACATCAGGATTGGTAGCCTCTGGGGACAACACAGAGCATGGGCCGTTATCGGGACCAGCAAAGTATCGACATCCGTTGGCGTTGCTGATGGAAATGTTAGACATGTGTCCAACACGCGTTCTTCACCGCATAGCAGGCATCGTAGAACAGGTAAGATGCAATCTTGCCAGATTGGTCTGAATGACAGGAACCAAGTTGTATTAAGGTCCCGTAGACGAGTCATGCCCAAAAGCTGTACTATTCGCTCACGACACTTTCGTTCAAGGAGAGCTTTCTCCATTTCGCTCGGAGTGATGTCTGCGAATAGGCTGGCCATAGCGCAATAGCAGGAAGAGAAATAGAATTCCGGCAACAAGTGCTAGAATTAATGGTATGCCACCAAACACCGAATGTGCAAAGTTCGGGATGATTCCGAGTATTGCCTGGAAAGGTGCTAACAGACCGGAGCAGATGCTCTTAAATACATGTACAATTCCGGTTGTATCAGACATATTGAAGATACGTCCTATCATTTCTACGAAATGTATAGGACAGTTTGTACGTATTAAAGTCTGTATCTCAGCCGAAGTCCTTGCTACTTGTAGATCATAGGTTTCTTTGGCCGAGGTCAAAGGCACTGTTTGCTGTAAAAGCATGGGTTTCATTCTGCTCAAAGTATCAAATCTTATAAAAGAGACGTTCAGCGAAGGCCATAGAGGCGACTCCCTGACTGTGTCTATTGGGGCAAACAATACTTGCATACAGCAAGTGACCCTGGAGTTGACCGTTACTAGATATGGGATGCCTGGCAGCATGCCGCAGCAACTCTGATCATTCAACATGAGGTAACTCCCATTAGAAAGTTGTCCAAATGTTGGATTAATCACAGCAGCTGGTGTACCCTGCAGATGGCAGGACAAATTTGCCACAGAACCATTACAAGCCCCGTGTAAAGAAATGTCCTGACATATAAGTGAACCGCTCAGTGCACGTTTACAGTGTGTACCGCTCAAAAACACTTCACGATCCCCACTCCAACATCTATATGTATACGGTAAATCCCAAGATGTCTTAATGTATTCCTTACCCAACCTTTCATATTTGCCTTCTTGCATTTGTCTGAGGCAATACTGAAACTGAAAAGTAGTCACAGGTAATGTTATTTTGCCATGAATAAGCCATTCTGTAGCTGGTTTTTCTGCCACTTGAATGGTAACTTTTCCAGTTTTTCAATGCTCAGCACTGTATACCTTGCTCCTCTTTGTGCCAATTCGATCTGTTTATCAGTCAGATTGTATTCTGCAAACAGCGCTGACGTGTTGATAAAACACCAAGGCACATAGCCCGCTCGCAAAGATTGCAGCGTCCAGCTTAATAACACAATAGAACGTAATTGAGATTGGCCTTGCTGTAACATCGCCAAATATTGTTCTAGTATGTCGATAGCAGAGGATACAATGCCATCCAATGAATATATTCTGGAGGACAAAGTTGTTAACCCATTGTCGACCACAGAGAGTGTTTTCTCTAAATTAATACGATCAAGTTCACGTATTCGTTCTGCGGACTCCATCTGTGATACTTTCCATGCTTCATTATACGCAGCATAAATGCCGGCATATATGAAACGTTTTTGACGTGGTTTTCTTGGTCCAAGCAAGAATTCCCTAAGGTCTGCGTCCTTTTTAAGTAAGGTTTAGTGTTGTTTCACATCCTGTAGTGTAGACTTATGCAGCCAATCGAGGCATAATTTTCCTACACTGTATGTTGTTACTACCCCCGGATGTTGTCTTTGGACGTATCTTGGGTCTGGCCTATTAATAGTAAAGCCCTGAGTTTTATTCAGGAATCTTTCCTGACAGTTATTCGTGTCTGTGGGCCAGATCAACCATTTTTTTCAATCAGGATTAGATCTGTTGAGTTGTAGTATATTGTCAACTGTCACCACTGCCTGTGTATCGTTATCACTTGCAGGTGTTGGTACAGAAGGTGTGTTCATCTCCTTGATCTTGGCTAATCCAAGACAAGATGTTTGTTGGACAGTTTCATTCAAAAACATTATTTGTTGAGGGATGATGCAGGCTCTAAATAAAGCTTCTATCCCCTGCACTTGCCAATCTTTAGTACCCCAGACAGTTTTTGTGTCTATTGTGTCTTTCCAAAAGTCAAAACCCTGTCTAGACAGTTGGGCATTAAATAATGCAGAGTAAATCTGTTTTGTATTTGTTAACATAATTTTCATTCCTGTTTTGTTTACATTTTTATAGTAAAACATTTCTGGATCAGATGTAGTGTAACCTGAAAAATATGGAAACTTGTTGGCAAATGTTTTTGAACTACCTTGTAGGTGGTGTAGGACAATGTTCCCATTGGTTAAACATAAACACATTTCTTGGATATGCAGATTTATGCAAATAATGATGACCATAGTGGTTATAACAATACAGTTGTCATAGTCTGATGAACCCTCTAAATATTCATTTTTAGAAAATGCAGCAGATTTTTCTAGGTCAAACATTATGTCGTTCACAGTCTCAAAGTCCCAATCATCTGAATAGGTACTGGACGTAATTAGATCACTTAGTGAAATTTTAAACAAATGTGGAATGTTCAATTCTTCCGACGGGCCGAAGATGTCAAAATCTGTTTTGTCCCACACTATACCATCCTGTATAGGAACAGCTGTGATGTTCACTGATGACAAGTCTCTTGCTTCACGATGGGAAGATTTATGAGGTTTCAAAAGTACGTTCACGCCTTTTCCTTCAGTATTCACATGGATGTATCTGCCACTTATGAGCACGCTCACAGTTGTAACCAAAGCTAGCCAGAGCAGGAAAACAAAAAGTCCAGATATAATCCAGAGTTCAATCCATGGAGAAACCAAATAAGTCTTTTTCAGAAAGTGAAGAAAGTCTTGTACTTGCTGCTTGAATTTGAATGATGCTGGCGTCGTTTCAGGTTCACTCGGATCTTCTGAGAACGTATAAAAGTTAATGAAATAGCCAGAAGCAGTTCTATCAATTGTTGGAATTGCATCAGGATTTGTAGAAATCACTGGAACCAGTTCATCACTTGCCACATTGGTGTAGACAGGTGTATTTGGACGAACTGTTACTTGGTGTTCAAGAGGGATGAGTTCCATAGCATTGTTGCTAAGTCCTCCATCTGTTACAGCTGAATTCTCGATTGTTATCAGTCTTTCAGTCTGAACCTCTTGGATAGTAGCGAGAGGAGTGCGTCTGCTACTAGGTCGGAGTCTACGAGGCCTACTATTTAGTATTGGCCACATACTGTGGTTTGATGAGGTCGATGGACACAAATCTTTTCTCCTTTCTTCCAGCAAGGGGCGGCAGAAGTACTGTTCTTGTTCCTTGAACTGCTAGGACAGGTACTGGTTGTCTGTAAGAAGGTCCAAATTCCTTCTTGTCCGCAATCTTTTCTCTGACTAGATCCCCAACTTTTGGAATCCAGACAGGCCTTGCTGGGACCGCCGATTTTTCCCCAGTGGTGGTTGGCTGTAGGAATACGTTGCTTTGTTTCGTTCTTAATTCATTGAGTTCCTGTAAAACAGCCAAACGATCTTTGATATCAAATGTTTTATTTTCCACCACTGTGCCTACGTGTTCAAGGTCTGGTACCCACATTCTTGTCCCAAATAGGACCTCATATGGAGTGACCCCCTAGAGAACTTCTTGGCAGATTATTCAATGAGCGTTGGACCCCATTAAGGTGTTTGACCCACCCATCACCCGAACCTAATACCCTAGCTGTTATAGACTGCTTTATGTCCCGGTTTTTCCTTTCCACAACCGAATTTCCCTCAGGATGGAATGGAGAGGAGTACCGCAATGCAACGCCCAGACTGGCCATGGCTTCTTTGTAAGCCCGAGAGCTAAACGCAGGACCCTAGTCAGAATGTAGCGTGCCTATTGCGTATGTGCCGATAAAGACTCGCAAATCTTTTATAACAGTTCGAGCGTCAGCTGAGTGCTGTGGCCATAACCATGGGAACCTATATTCAGTATTTGTGGGAATGCCTTTGTCCAGTTGGACGCAGGCACGTAGATAGTCTAATCCTGTCTAACAGTGGTGTCTGTACTGGGTTGCCGCATTCGCAGCATGGTGTCTGGTGGCTCTCTCGCTGTAGTTTACAGTCTAAGCAGTTGTTGATGAATATGTGAATTTCGTATTCATCCCAGGCCACCAGTACATCTCTTTTAACGTCAAAATTGTTTTAGAGATCCCTTGATGTGACAGACCCTCCCCCAAATGTGTTTCATAAATCAAGGCTGCTCTACGTTCCATGTTTGGAATTACCCTATCCCCCACTCCAGGGATTCGAGCAAAAGGAACGTTGTTCGCATCAATTACATAAGAGTACTTGAGTGGAAACTTTTTGGTAACGCTGCACTGCTGCCTTTGCTTGAAGCATTGACAGCCAACATTATCTCACCGTCTATTTTTGTTTTTGAACGAGTGATCGCAGCTACGGAAGCCGTCTGAACAGCCCCCTTTGCAGCTTCGTCAGCCAATGAATTCCCTGCAACGTGAACGCCATCACGTTGATGACTCAGTGTGTGGATCACGTGAGCCTTTGGTAGTTCGTTTTTCAACTGAACTACTTGTTCCCAAAGCATTTTGTGCTTTATTGTGCCACCTTTCGCATCTTTGAAACCATTTTCAAGCCAGTTTTGTATATAGTCATTATACGACTGAACACAGTAAAAGGAATCGCACACTATTAGTGTGGGGAATTCTCGATCTGTACTTTCAAGTGCCAGTTTGAATGCTTGTAGTTCAGCTCGCTGAGCTGTACAATCTCCTAAAGACTGAGTTTTTGTGACCATAGGTCTGAAGATGCCATTTCGCATGCGACCTTTAACGATTGCACACGCTGCACTGTAAGCTTGCTTACTCCCTATTGCGGGCTGTGCGGATCCGTCAGTGTAAATTATGAATTCGTACTGATCGAGAGGCAGAATTTCAGTAGGCAGAGGACATTCTTGTTCATATTGCAGGAATGCTTGTGTTTTTAAATCTGGATCAAAAACATATTCAACATCTGTTGCAGCAAGAGAATTAACCCATTGTATCCATCTCGGATGTAATGCTTTAGCATTTGGAATGCTTGCTTTTGTGACCGCTTCTAAAGCTGGTACCGGGGTTACGACAATAATGCGTTTCCCTTGGGCTAAGGCTCTTTCTTTTGCTACAGCGGTTTGAACTGCTGTTAGAATTTTTCAGTTGAACTGAAGCGCATTTCCGCTTGTGTATACAAATGAGATTTGTATGCGATTGGTATTTTCTCACCCTCATTGAAGGTTAAGTAGGTGAATCCGCATTGACCCGAAATTATTCGGATCACCAAATTGCGTTGACTTACACGTGTTTGTAAGTGATTTGTTGCTAACATGTTAGTCTGGAGTGAACGCAAGATTTCTGTGTGTTCCTGTGTCCAGTTTCTGATTGAAAAATCAGGTTTGATTAATGCGTAGAGAGGTTTAACCCTTTCTGCATAATTTAGAATGTATGTTCTTCCAAAGTTTAGGAAACCGAGGATGGATTGTAAGTTTTTTAGCATTTTTTGGAGGTTGGAGCAGCGCACACTTTTCTAAAAAGTTAGCTACCAAGCTCTTGCCTTCACTTGAAAGCTCATATCCCAGAAATAGGACATTGAGATGGGCAATTCTGGACTTTTAAAGTTGAACTTGTAGCCCTCAGAGGCGAAACCCAGTATAATGGTGCTCACCCTGTTCAAGTGTTTTTCCAGGTCATCGTCTGTCAGATAGATGTCATCGACATAGGACAATGCCTCATTGTCATAAATTTGTAGTAACTCCGTTACCCTCGCTGAGAATAAACCTGGGCTGTTCTTAAACCCTTGTGGGAGTCGACAAAAGTGACGCTGGGTCCCCATTATGGAGAATGCTGTTAAGTACCTGCTTTCAGGTGCTATGTTTTGACAAAAGAAACCATTTGAGATGTCTAATGTTGTTTTATATTTTTTACGCACAATGTTATTCATTAATGCTGTACTATGTGCATTTTGCACTGCAAAAGTTTTAGAACAAGTGTTTAGGTGTCTGTAATCCAAAACTAGACGATATGTATTGTCTGGTTTGGAGACAGGAAACAAAGGATTGTTCATTGAGGAGGTGCATGTTTCAATCACCCCTTGATATTCAAGTTGATCTAAGATCTCCCTGACCTGTTTTTTAGCTTCTTGCTTTATTGGGTACTGCCGTTGTGCAGTTGGTTCATGTTTCAGATGTATTTTATGGTGAGGTGAGTCCTCATCCCATCCTACATGATTTTTATATAATGCTGGGGCCTGGGCCACTGCCCATTTCCTGGCATATGTATATCTCAGATGAATTGGTATATGGTTGGAGAAGGCAGGCATAATAATGTCCTCGCCATGTGGGCATTCCCTGACAAATTGTGGTGGCCAGTCCTTTTCTGCTAGAAGTATGTCATAGCCCTTTGATAGTCTTTCCCAAAAAGTGCTTTCACCTGTCTAGGTTTGTCTCCCTCCATCCGGAGTGTTATTTCATATAACTTTTGTGGAGTACTAACCCTGGTGTCTACAGTCTCTACTTTAATGTACTCATTCAAGTCCACTATCTCCAGAAGTTCCTTCAGGTTCTGGCGAGCTATTGTGACTTCTGCTGCACTGTCCAGCATTGTCTGAGCCCATTCTCCGTTCTTGAGTTGTGTTCTCAGTATTCTCGGCATGTCTGATCTTTAGACTTGCTACTTTCTTTTGGAGAATTGAGGTTTTACTTTGGTCTTTGGAGCGTGTTTGTCGTCTTTCGATTTCACGCGTTCTTCTCTATGTTCTGTTCGTCCTCTTCTTTCCGAAGTCTGTGATGAGATCTGAAAGGGACGAGAGGAACGTGTATCAGTATCTTGATACCTGTCAGGTTTCTCAAATTATCCCTATTCCTGAGGTTATACCTCCTTTCAGAGGGCTCCTTTTGAGGAGACCTACCTCAGGATTGAGAACGTTTCTCATTTGAATTTTGTTTATTAGTCTCCCACTTCTTTTTAGAAGATGTAGGAGTTTGTTTAATTGAGTCCTTCTCAGGACTTTCAGATAGCTTCGGCTTCACTGGTCTTCCACCCAAACTATCTCTGCCTAATTCTGCATAAGATTGTTCAATTATTCTGGGTAGCTCTGTTTGATGTTCTGGAACATCAAATTCCCTTAATTTTTGGCGGATCGCCACTGCTGCTGCTTCTCCTTTAATATTAGATAATATTATTGTTGAGACCTGGTCGAAATTTTTCAGTAATTTCATACCTAAATTTAGAGCAGGTTCTGCCCCGTATTCGTTTTGAAT
This sequence comes from Calotriton arnoldi, assembly GCA_963921515.1. Lineage (NCBI taxonomy): Eukaryota > Metazoa > Chordata > Amphibia > Caudata > Salamandridae > Calotriton > Calotriton arnoldi. The sequence continues at coordinate 1,958,700 of CAWUFW010002132.1, read as the reverse complement.
TTGTTTCAGGGCATCAGGTATTACCGCAATTGACGGAATGCCATGTGTTTTAGTATAGATGGCAGCAAAGACTGAGCCCCAAGTGGTGCAGTCTTCCAGTTGTGGTGTGATCCCCATTGGTAAACTTATTGTCAGTATTCTGTGTTTCTCATACGGGCTAGTATTTGGAAATACTGCTTCGATTTGAGTAATTTTTTGAGCTATCCAGAATGGAATTTGCTCACGTTTTGTGGGCATTTTACCCATGACTGCGTATAGAGTCTGTGGTGTAATTTTTAGTGTATTCCCCTGTTGAGGAGTTGGATTTGGAATTGTTAATGGTTGCTGGACTGTAAAAGTCTGCATGACATATTGGACCAATTGTCTGTAGATTTTTATTAACTCTGTGAGTTGAGTAAGTAGTTCCTCGTCTGACATTTCTTCAATGTCAGGATGAGGTGTGTAGCCGGCTAGAATCGGCCATGTTGCTCCTGGTCTACCTAGTGGACCGAGCCTGGTAATGTTTTTGTGACGTTTTAGGGCGCCTTTAAACCAGAGCTGATGCTCCTGGTATGTTAATGGAATTTCTATATCCTCGAAAGGAATGTATTCCTCTGGTGGATCATCTTCTTTGTAGAAGTGAAACATGTGTGTTACTGAATTGGATTCAGGAAATATTACCCATGAATAGAATACCTCTGTCTGAAAGGATTCATGTGCCTCTATCACGAAAACTGCTCTACCGCCTCTTGGTGGTAGGCCATGTTTTATAAGTTTTAGAGTAATGGCTCTTCTTAAGTTTGGAGTGATGTCTATAACACCCTCCTCGGTTTCAATAAAACCTGTAAAGTTAAAAACTGCTGCTAGGGCTGGATCAGCCGCAGCTCCACCGTTTCCGGCTTTCAGTCGGATTTTGTTTTTTGAAAAATGTAGAACAAGTTTCAAGGAAACAAAGATAAGGTGCACAATATTTTGGAACACTGTATCCTTCAACGTTGAACAAACCAAACAGCTAATATATAGGGTGCTTCCCTATGTAGCCGTGGCGGATACTTAACGCTGCCCACTCCAGACATCTTTTGGAGTATATGGGTAGGGGTCTCTGAGAGAAAAAGCACGGCTGAGTTACTCAGTATCTAATGTTGAATTACCGCCTTACCAAACCGTTGGGCGCCATGTAGTGTAGCTCCTATTTCCCTAATAGGCTCTGCGCATTGGAATAATATATCCTATCGGTTTGACATAGGACTAAGGTCAGTATGTCCCTATCGAGTATATTAAACTTAATTACTTGTGCCAGCTAGCTCAGAGGCCACTAGAAACTCCTTGGATAACAAGAAGGGAGTAGTTTCTGGCAGCCGCAAAACATGACCACTTTGTTTCCCTTTAGAATCAGAACGTGTCCCAGAGTCGTGGAAACAATAGATAACTATTTCACTCAGCTCAATCGTGCATGCTTAGTTTTCTCCAAAGTTACACAGAAAGAATAGACGGGCGTTTCAATAAAAGATTTTATTGAACAGTCTTGTTTCTAGTGTAAGTAAAATGTGCTGTGACGATCACAAGACAGTATGCGAGATAAATAATGTACAGTGTGAGCAGTAGAAATAAATAATACTGCGATAGCATTATCTTTTAGTATATATGCATTTACATAAATAACACAGACTAAAAATGCGAGTACTCATACGATGCGTTTCTAAGCTAGTTCTACCCCAAAGTGCCTAACCCAACCTAGGTGTAGGAAGAGGGTAGAAGTAGGTGAAGTATTCCTTACTATGGTATACTAAGAGTATATTAAGCCTAGTATGCCTAGTATGCCAAGAGTCCCTCTAGGTTCTAGTCAGCTCCATACCTGAAGAATGAGAGAGGTAGGAATCTCTTTGTCAGACTCGAACTCCAACACCCCGCAAGGGAAGTCAGATCACTGGAAGCTGGACTCTCTGCGTGCAGGGATGACAGCGTCTTCTCAGTGCGTCAGGCCGGGAAACGGGCTCCTCTGAAGTCGAGGTCTCGTCTGTTTTACAGGGGCTAGGGAAGGTATATTTATACCTGAGAAGCACCTAAGAATGTTAGTATTGACGTGAGTCGGACAGCGGAAGACGTCATGAATGAACCCCTAAGGAATAATGGTTCATGCATAATATATGAGTCCTTGAAGAAATCAATAGTCCTGGGCTAGGGAAACTCCCGCAGCCTAAGAGTCTGTTCTTCATGAACTCGTTGTGACGTTAGGGTGGACGGATGTCAGAGACCATGCCTGTATTTGGAGTGCACGGTTTAATGCCTAAATAAGGGCTGGGATTTTATGCCTATATAAGGGCAGGGCGAATTGTGCCTATATAAGGACATGATACTGGAAAGCCAGTTTATGGACACCCTAAGAGGAATACAACAGGACCTGCATGAAGTAGAATGGACACCGAGGTGAAACTCTTCTTTAAGGGTATAATTGCTTCTTCAGCTTCTTCTGACCATTTGAAGGGTACTCCTTTTCTTAACAAATGCGTGAGGAATAATCTTTTGAGAAAACTCCTGAATAAATCTGCAATAAAAATTGGCAAAGCTAATAAAGCTTTGGACTTCTTTTACTGTTGTTGGTGATTTCCATTCAGTGACTGCTTTTACCTTTTGCTCATCCATGGTCACTCCCGTAGGGGAAAGTACACTGAAGGAACATTTTTGGCATATAATTTGTTCTCTCTGAGTCACTGAAATACCGCTTTTACATGCTCCTGATGTTCTTCTTCTGTGGCTGAGTAAGTCAAAATATCATCGATATAGACCATGGCACATTTGTTGATTAATTATGTAAAGACATCATTGATAAAATGCTGAAAGGCAGCAGGGGCATTACAAAGCCCATATGGCATTACCTGATCCTCAAACAGGCCATATTTTGTCCTGAATGCTGTCTTCCATTTGTCTCCTTCTCTTAATCTTATCAGGTGATAAGCACCTCTAAGGTCGATTTTTGTATAAATCTGTATCCACTTAACCTGATCTAGAAGCACAGAGGTGAGAGGTAACGGATAGCGATTCTTCACTGTGATCTGATTGATTGCTCTATAATCCATGCACATCCACAGGATCCACAGGTCACCTTCCTTCTTTGGTACGAAGAGAAGTAGTGAAGAGACTGGTGAATGGGATGGTCTAATAAATTCCTTTGGCTAAATATTTTTTAATATAGCCTTTCAAATGTTGATTCTCCTTTTCTGTCAATGCATAGATTCTGCTGCAGGGTATGTTTGAGCCCGGTTCCAGCTTTATTTTGCAGTCATAAGGCCTATTTGGGGAGAGTTTCTCTGCCTCCACTTCATTAAAAACATCTGCATAATCTCTATACTCTTTTGGTATCTCATTGGTTTGTATCACACAAACTGAAGCTCCAACTTCACAAAGTAAAGCTGCTGCGTTCAACTCCTGAAGTGGTACACACCCTTTGAAACAATTTTCTTGCCAACATTCTGAATTCATTACAATTGTTCTCGCACTCCAGTCAATAGTGGGGATGTGTTCTGTGGCAGACCGGAGACGAGCGGAGGGTGTTACACACCACGTCGGGCTGGATAGCCAATACTAAAGATAATATGCGCTGGCGTTTATATATCGGTACGGCATTTACATCGTCGTGACTATCAAATCACGTCTTTGGATAGAAGATATTACGATTTGACTTTCAAATATACTTTTATGGATTGATGAAACGATTTGTAATATGGATGAATACTCTTCAATATAAATGAGATCACTGTGAATGGTTTGTGGAGATACTCTCACAAGGCTACTACCTATCGCCTTTCGCATATTGTGCATTTTTGAACGCCCTGAAGAAGTCCTGCGTGACAGGACGAAACGCGTTGGCTGTGGCTTTTTAAGAACAAAATAATAAAGAAGGAATTATTCTGACTGAAGGCATATTTGATTTCAACCATATGCATTAATCCGTTCATGTGGTAGTGGTGCAGCCCTGATCTAGTTTGTTTATATGATTTCCCTAGGTGTTTAATAGGGGTGTTCCTGGACAGGGGCACTTTTAGGAGCATGCACACAGGATAGTCCATAAATCTCGAATTTCATTGGTTTAACTATAAGTGATTAATGCCTTATCCTTTTGCTGTAGGTCCCCTGTCCAAGTTGTGTTTTTTCATTTGGTTTTTGGGAGTTGTTTCAATATCTGTACTCACCAGTCCATCTCCTCTTACTGATGGTGCCATAAGTTTTCCTTCAGCAGTAACTTAGGTTTCTTTGGGTACACCTTCACAAAATGTCCACTTTCCCCACAGTATAGGCATAGATTGTTTTGTCTCCTTTTCTTCTTTAGATAGTGGACCTCTGATAGTGCCTAGTTGCATAGGTTCCACACCTGATGAAGTTTCTGTGATTTTTGCTTATTCCGTTTTAATTCTTTCAAACATTGGTACATTGGAACGGAATTCTCATTTCTTTTCTCCTCTCCTCTCCTCTCGTTCTGACAAAAATGTATCTCCAGTACCAAATCCACTAATGCTGAGATTTCTTTCTGTCTACTAGGTATTTGTGCTAATGCGTCCTTCAAATGGTCCTTTATATCTCTGTAGAAATCTGCAGCCCTTTTATTTTCTGGTCACTCGGTTTCTACTTCCAGTTTGCTAAATTGGGCCAGGTAAGCTACTAATTCTCTATTTCCCTGTTTTAGCCCCAGTAGCTCATTATCAGTTGCTTGTCACGCCTTCCTTCTGTCGAAGAGTGGGAGAAATTCCTTCTTGAATTCTTCGAAGTTGTATAAGATCGGGTCATCTCTAGTCACCAAGGGCATGGACCAAGAAGCTGCGTCGCCACTGAGATATGACAAAATAAAGGCTACTCGAGATTGTGCATCTGGGAAAATCGTGGGACAGCACATAATATACAGGGAACATTGTGTCAGAAAAATTTGAGCCTTTTCAGGATCTCCACCAAAACGCTCTGGGGGTGCTAAGGGTATAACACAAACAATGGTTATACCTCCTATCTACTCTGAACTATCTACTGTTCTAACTAATATTAAAATGCTACTATTGCTAACCCAATCTGTCTAAGACCTTAGCTCCTGTTCTGATGTATTATGAAGCTATACTCTTGCATATGTATATACTTGTAAAGCTGGACTCCTTCATTTTAACTGCATTATACCCTTGTTGTATTTCTGTTATTACACTGTACAACTATTAACATGCAATTAAATAGTTTCTTGTCTTTTTCTTCCATAGGAAGTACTTGAGTGCACCAGGATACTAAGGCAGAAGGAGAAAACACTTTAGGAACACACTGGTGAGCTCTGACTTTCACCTGCCGGTTTTATCTCTCTTGGTAATAACTTATGAGTATCTAATTAATGATGTCAGAGCGACTTTCCTTGTAAAAATAACAAGTAAGTTCAAATCTTAAATTTGTTGCCGGTACTAGTTCTTAATTGATATAATATAGATGAGAGAAATGCTATTAGGAAACTAAGCACTACTCTCAGCTTGATGTCTTACTGAACACTGGTCACTCTGTTGTTTCTATGGGGGTGACGAAATTCCAAAGGCACCGTCTCACATGAGGGACACTACTTCCTTGATGGTAAGCAGACTCTGAGTTGAGACACTACTTCCAATACCAGACTCCTTTCTGTAAACTTGAAACCCAAGACACTACAATGACGCTCTGAATGACGCCACTACCCTGACTGAACTTTCGTGAATGAGCACTCTGGTGAGGCTAATCTTTCTGGAATTCCCTCAACTGAAGTACGCATTCCTTAGTCAGCGTGTGCTTCACATTCCATTCATGCCTTAAGGAGAGAACAAGTAGTGTGCTGGAAGAAAGACTGATCTGGCAGTCCTCTTGAGTTTCCAGCACTGCCTGGTCAGTCTCCAATTATTGGGTTTTGTTCCCATGCAATTCTTGCCTTTTCTTTTAGTCATCACTATGCTGGCCATTAGTATTTTTTCAGTGGGGATGCTCCGTAGGACCCTGAAAATTCTACACTTAGTGCAGATATTTAGAGGTGTCTCCATATACTTTGATTGAAATGATAGTAACAGTCTTGTATGACTGTGCGGGAGTATATTTTTAGAATAGTTTGAGTCATGGCTTGCTTAAAGTTTATAATTATTTTTGGGGGTAGTAATTTGTTTTATGTTTTATATGGTTTAAGAGGTCATAATAAGTGCTCTTTTGTTTATTTGGTAGTAGGGCATATATAAAAGGGATATTTGTGTTTTGATAATCACCGTCCATGGTGTATATCTGAGTAAATGGCTTGGTACACATTTTGAAGGTTCCATCCATACTCCAGGTTTGACATTGGCTAAGTTTTATTAAGTTGTCTGCTGTAGAGAATATTAGGATTAGTGTAGGAAAGTGGATTATTAGTAGTGATAAGTAATGATTCCCTTGGTAGCTGGTAATGAGCAGGCATGCATAACTTAGGAGACAGGTGAGCAAAGCATTTAAAAACACCAACACATTAAATAAGTAAGACTCAACACACAGTAAAAATTCAACTACAATTTATAAACATATGTTATAGGTTTATGAACAAATAGCCACCAAAATGACAAAAATCCAATGTAGGGAACCGGAGATATGAATTTTAAAAGAATAAACACTTTCTAGTGCTTAAAAACATATAGTGCCACTTTGGGACATCTGGTCGTGCTTGACCTGGACAAAGTCAAATTTTGAGGCCGACCAAGATGGAGCCCTGGTCGGATATTCTAAGCGGGAGGCCTCGGTCAAAATTTGAAATTCGGAACTAGAAAGAATTCTGGAGGATTTTTCTCTTGATGTCGAGCTGTCCCCTCCTGCAGGCCAATTTTGGTGCGATGTCATTGGATTACTTGTCCACGAAAACTCGGGTCGAATTTGTATATAATTAAAATTTAAAAGCAGCCTGCAGGGCTGGCTTTTACAATGACAGCAGGCAACACAGCAGTACACACTCTAGTGCAGGAAATCTACTAGGCATCTAAACCTCCCTACCCTATATACTAGGGATTTATAGGTAGTTTGAATACCCCAGGCCTTATTATATACTAAGGGGCAGATTTACAAGCCCCTTGCGCCACTTTTGCGTCACTTTTCCCATGTTAAAAGTGACGCAAAGGTGGAGCAAGGGGCTTGTAAATAAGCCCCTAAGGACTTACAGGGGTCTCTCATTGCCAATTATAATTATACCTAACCATGTACTTTTAATCAAAGCACAGGCCCTAGATCTGGTTAGCAGAGCCCAGGGAACAATCAGAGTCAAAGAACCAGCACCTAGTAGTCATAATGGGGGCAAAAAGTGAGGGGACACTGCAAACAGGTCCTGATTTCTAACAATTAGTTTCTCATTATTTAGGGTGTCATGTAAAGGAAAGGTTTATCATTTTGTGTAATTGTTAAATGTTCAGGTATATGTATGTCTCTGTATCATCTAGGGGCAGGTGGGGTATCGCTGGTGGCTCTCTGTATTTAGGGGCAGGTGGGGTATCGCTGGTGTCTTATTTAGTATGTGCATTTCAACCTTTTAAATGGGGTATAGGTGCTAGTTGGCCTGTTATGTGTTCGAGGTCTCTAGGTAGTATATCTTTAAGGATTTTGCTTGTGGGTCCTGAGAGCTAGTGCTTGCCTCTCTTATATTCTGCAATATCTCTCTTACTTCTATTCTGTCACATTTGAAGGTGGTTGTGCTCCCTTACATGAATTACATCATCATCTTTTATAGTTTCCATCCCATAGTATGCATTCGAATAATATTTAGTATATTTCCAGTTTATATTTTCAGTTGATGCACTTTCTTTGCTGTACGTATAGGCCATACGATTTACTAAATGCTTTCCTTTCTATGACGTAATACATTTGACAGCCTCTATCATTCTATCTGAAAATAGTGTCATAGTATACATATAAATTATATTTTAAATTTTGCACATTTATTAACATGTTAAAAAATGCAATTACTTTAATTTTTTATACTTACGTGTATGTTCTGTTGAGATGTTTTGCACGGTTTTGAAGCTTTTCTGTTGGGGGTGTTCTAATGTAGAGCAGGTGCCTTATTTTCTGTTAAATGGAAAAAAATGTATGTTTTATTTTAAATGTTACCTTTGTATTTTGTAGAAGTTGAGGTATTTAAGTTTATTTTTGTTTGCTATTTGGGTGAGTTTATAATTTGTTATTTATTTATGTATGTTTACTTTCTTATAACTTTTACAGGTTTGTGATAGTTGTTATTTTCCGGCGGTGTATCAGTTTTCAAGTCATAGATTTTGTCTTTTAGGAAGTCTATGTAAAAAGATAAAAGTTGGAGAGTGTGTTAATAATTATTTACTATTTAACATTTTTATGCTTAATAACAGTTGCGGTTTAGTTTAAATATCAGTATTACCTACTTGGTTAGGTAGTTGTTGAGATGCACATTAGAGAATCTGGCAGAGCTTCCTTATCTTGCAGAGTCTGTAATTTTTTTAAGTATTTAGTTGTTTAAATGAGTGTGCCTGTTATATTTTTGATTTAATTGTTTGTTTGATGTTATTGGTTAAGGTTGTTTGTAGTTTTATTTTGTTGGTTGGTCTAGTATAATCTGAATCTTTGATGCATGATATATAGCTTGATATTACTTCACATACATTTTTTTACACACGCACACATATATATACATACATACACACACACACACATATATATATATACATATATATATATATATATATATATATATATATATATATATATATATATATATATATATACACACTAATTAATATTTAGGTTGGTGGTTAAATGTTTGTAGTTAGTGCTGTTTTTTGGGGTATATGTGAAAAGTGTTTTTATTATCTATTTATTAATGGTTATTTAGATATGCTGGTGATAATATTGTAGTCGATATTGTATGAATCAATAGTTTTGGCATATTATATGTTTATTTAAAAGTACCAACATTTTGTTTTCTGATACTTTCATACCTGAACATCAATTAGCAAAAGAAGTGACAATAGGACAACTGTCTTCCAAAACAAACAAATGTTTTATTGTCCCATAACTGAGGGAATGGTAGCAGAAAAGGCCAATGGCCAGTCCAAATGTGTCTTGTTTTGGACCAGCACAGTGCTGTGCCACATAACATGCCTACCAAAACACTGCCAGGGGAGCCTCCCCAGGAAGGGTGCATCGAGTGGGCAGTCCAGGCACCTCAAATATGTTAAATGGAAGTGGGGGTTTGGTTTGGCTAAGGGGGGATTTGGGTTTAAGGGGGTGTGTTGGGTTGCAGGAGTGGTGGTGTGGGATTTAGAAGGGATTGCTTTTTTCTTGGGAGTAGTAGGTTCTGATTTAAATAGGGTGGCTTTCTTCTTGGAAGTGATGGGGTTGGATTTAGGAGGGGTAGCTCTTTTCTTGGGATTGGTGGGCTCGGATTTAGGAGGGGTGGCTTTTTTCTTGGGAGTGTGGTGGTTTGGGGTTTTGCTGGGTTTGGTTTTTTTGTGGGAGGGGTGGCTTTTTTCTTGGGAGTGTTGGTTTGGGAAGTGGAAGGGATGGGTTGGGGTATGGGAGTCTGTCCCTTTGTTCTGCGAGGGAGGGTTTTGTGGCTCACAAGCATGAGGCTAGGGGCAAAGAAGTATGCAAGATGGGGACTGCATTTAGGACAGTCATAAGTGTAGTGGGCTTGGGATCTAGAGGGTGTGGAAGTGTCATGTGTGGGTGGTTGTGTTGTTGGTGCAGGTGTATGTTGTGTGGGTGAATGTGTGGGTGTGTGTTCTCGTCTGGAGTGTCAGGGGGATTGGCAGGGTATGGTGGGTGTTGTGGATGGGTCTGTGTGTTCAAGTGTGCTGTCTGGAGAAATTCTATGTGTAGTGGGTGGCTCTGTGTGTGTGGGTGTGCTGTCTGGGGCAATGCTGGGTATAGTGGATGGCTCTGTGTGTGTGTCTGTGTGCTGTCTGGCCAATACTGAGTGTGATGGATGGCTCTGTGTGTGCAGGTGTGCTGTCTGGGGCTTTGGTGGGTATGGTGGATGGCTCTGTGTGTGTAGGTGGCTGTCTGGGGCAATGGTCGGTGTGGTGGAAGGCTCTGTGTTTGCAGGTGTGCTGTCTGGGGCACTGCCTTGTGTGGTGGATGGCTCTGTGTGTGCAGGTGGGCTGTCAGGGGCAATGCTGGGTGTGGTGGATGGCTCTGATGGTGCGGGTGTGCTGTCTGTGGGAATGCTGGGGGGTGTTAGGGTGGTGAGGTCGGTGAGTGTGTGATGTGTGGATGCATGCCTGTGTCCCTTGTGTCATTTATTTTTGTGTCTCGTGCTTGTATCTGTTGGTGTGGATGCATGCAAAGGTGTGAGTGTGCTTGGGATAGGATGTGGAATATGGCATGTGGATGGGGATGGGACAGAGGAAGGCTGGGGTGCGGAAGACTGCCATGAGGGAGGAGACCAGAGCCTGGAAGGATCTCTGTAGGGCAGACTGAGCAGCATGGATGCCTTCCAGGTAGGTCACTATCTCCTGGAGATGGATGCCTGGCCCCTGGATGGTGCTCAGTAGTGCCGTCTGACCCACAGAGATGGGCCTCAGGAGGTCATAAGCCTCCTCACTCAGGGCTGTGGGAGGGACTGGGGCTCGGCGGAGCTGCCTGGCACGAAGGAGCCTGCTACCCTATGAGAGGTATGGGGCTGGACAGCTGGGTGGAGAGCAGCAGGGAGGGTGGAGCTTGAATGTGGGGTGGTAGACAAGGAATATGGTGGTACTTGTCCTGCTGTGTCTGCCATCGCTAGGGAGTGTTCGCTGGAGGAAGACTCAGACAAGCTTGCATCCTCCTTGGCACCCCCTCATCATCTGGGCCACTGGCTCCATTGGTCTCTGATGTATCTTGACCAGAAGCACTGTGGCCAGCTGTTCCCCACGGATGTCAGCCATATCTCCTTCGCCTGCCTGGGATGATGCTGAAGTGCAAAACAAAATAGGTTTATTGCATGTGCCTGACTAACAGCTTTGATCACAAAACTTTTATCAAGTGTCCATAAGACTCAACCTACAAGTTCCTGTTTGTTTGTGGACTAATGAACATGAGCACATGCATTCATGATAGCCCAAATCTCAACACTTCCTCACAGTGAAGTCATACCCACAGACATCTTCAATTGCATGACTGAAATTGTAGGATCAGTATCCTCATGCAACTAGTAGGATACTTAACAGCTTGTACATTTTGGGTCTTCTTTTTTACCTTAGTAACCTGCTTGCTTCAAATAGGTCCTCAAAGTAAAACTTGGTAATACAGATTCCACACAAGTCTCTGCAACAAGCAAATGGTCATATACCTAATAAGATATCTTGTTGGAATGATGGATAAGTCATACTGACATGTTTATGCAATATATACAGTAGTATAGTTGCCAATACAGATTGGCATACACACACAATTAAGATGGAATCAACCATGAACAAATGGAGACATGTGGATCATGTATGCAACTGTGGTGCACAAGACTATACAACAGGGAAAAGTGCACATGACAGCATGTACAGTCTAATACCTATGGCACCAGTGATGTCTATTATTCTGGTTCACCTTATATTCCCCAATTACTAAGGGGAAGTACTGCTCAGTGTCTATCTGACATAATGGACACTACTGTCCTTGTTGGAGCAATTGTCATCCACTACTCCATAAGTCATGATCTGATTTATCAATATACTCAGTCAAGTTTCTGCATAAAACTGTAAATTGCTGCCATGAAACTCAGAAATATTGGGGCAAGGTTAGAGATATCATGTCACAAGTAACGGGGTTGTCGGTCCAATCGGAGCCACAATGGTCTTACTGGGTATAGTAGGGGAGGAGGATTGGCCTAGATACACCAAAATATGGCTGGCTTTGGGAGGGGTGGTGGCTAAGCGTAACCTGGCCCGGTTCTGGGGGGCAAGGGCACTACCATGAGTCAGGGATTGGAAAACAGATATGGATTGGTGCTGGTCAGCGGAACGTACAATCTATCAAGGTTGGGGCTGCCCAAAAAAGTGGGAGAAAATCTGGGATCAATGGCGGGGCTTCCGAGGGCTGTGAGAGGGTTCTGAACTTGCGTGCTGTGCACTGTATCTCCTATGTAATACCCTCTAGGATAACAAAAAGATAAGAATGTAAACAACTGGTCAACATATCACTACTGTAACCTGTATCACTGATGTACTGCTGGTTTTGTGTTGTTGCAAGAAAAAGATTAATAAAAAATAAAAATAAAAAACTGTAAATTGCTAGTGGGCTGGATTCTGCTATATTTCTGGTCATAAAAACAATAGGCAGAGCACATCAGCATGCACGTACTACCAGACCTATACAACCAACAATGTTGTATGCACATGGGCAACCCTCAATATCAACGGGCAAATGCCTGCCTATAAAACACCAAATGGCCAATGTGACATTTAGGGATCTGTCTACCATTCCCCCATGTAGTTGCTGTTGGGCCCTCAACTCCCCTTATAGCTCCAAAGAGGCCACCGCAAGTATGCGGGCCATTAGGAGGGTCAGGCTCCAGCACACACACTTGGATGGTTGGGAGGACTGGCTTGTGGAATATGGTGGATTTGAACAAGCCGGTGAATCAGACAAGATTGCATCAGGATTAAGTAAGGATCTGCACTGAATGTGTCACATGTGCAATATGCCTGTACAATGCAAGCATGACATATAAAAAAGTGACCACTGACCTGTGTGATGAAGTGGCTGATGATGACAAATACTTAAAAAAATTACAATGTGACCCAACGGAAAGAGATAGCTGGTCCGGGGTGAGCAATGAGGCTCACTGTTGGTTCAAATTACAGATTAAGGGCCTGATTCACAAAAGTAAACTTAGACCAAAAGTCTAAGTTTGGACCTGAAAGTCTAAGTTTAGATCAAAGTCTAACTTTACTACTTCTAAAGTTAGACTTTTGGTCTAAGTTAGACTTTTGGTCTAAACTTAGACCAAAAATCTAACTTTAGTAGTAGTAAAGTTAGGCTTTAGGTCTAAACGTAGACTTCAGGTCTAAGTTTACTTTTGTGAATCAGGCCCTTAGTGTGCAAACAAGTATCTGTAGTTCTACAGGCAGAATGCTCTGTGCATTAGTAGTATTGCCATTATGCCTGTGTCCCAGTCTGGCCCATGTGCTAGACTGAGCACACCATGGGTCATGCTGGCCACAACTCATTGTCAGGGCTTGCTCTCTGCAGGCTAAATAAACAGATCCCACATGAAACTCTCAATTCAAGCTAATCGATACATAACAGTGCTACAAGGCATCATGGCAGTTGTAGTCATTTCAATACCATATTGGCTGCCATATCTAGATTGCTAGTGTGTCGTACCTGTAGACATTGATCTGTTGGTATGAGCTATACCTTTACATTGGGTGAGATCAGATGTTTCAGGGGATATTTTTACTCCTAATACACTTATGAACATCATGTCATGGTGTGAGATTTGCTGCAACACACCCTGTATGTAACACTAAACACTCACACAGGAATAGTTTCACCTCTGACACTGATAATTTCCAGTTTGTAAGTTAGGGAAATATTTGCTTCACACATTGTTGAGATCTGGTTTGTGACAGAACTGACTATTCAGGTGTAATGAGAGTTTGCGAAGTTACACTTACCAGACTCTGCTCCCCAGTTTTCCATGCATGCCTTCAGTGTAGATGATGGCCAGGACCTTCTCCTCCTAGAATTGAAACTGCACAGGTGTGCTGGGAGGGCCACCACCAGTCCTCAGGGCCTCCAGGTGGTGCATAGAGGCCTGGTTATGCACCTTGCTCCAGATGTCATTCCAGTGCTTCCTAATATCCCCCTGTGTGTGTGGAATGGTGCTTACAGCATCCGCTTTGCGAATTATTCTGTCCCACATTTCCCTTTTCCTACTAAGAGGAGTATGTTGGACTTGTGCTCCAAACAAATGTGGCTCTACACTAACAATTTCATCCACCAGGACTGACAGCTCTTGCTCCAAAAACTTAGGATTTGTTTTTTGTGACATACTAAAATGGTGAAGGGACCATCACTACAAAGTTCAAAGACACCCACGAGACAGAAATAAATTAATGGAGCAAGTAAAGTATGAGGCGTTTGACCAGTGAGGGGAAGAAATAGCCTGCCTTCTCTCTGTCCACAAATACCCTTATAGACTGCTGTGCTGAGTGGCAAAGGATCATGGTTTGGAGTGAGATGTGTCTTATAGTGTGCTATTCATGTGTCTCCAATTACCCAAGGAACACCAGGTGTGTTGTATTTGTAGCCATCCAATGGCCACAGTTCGGATGCTTTTCTGCGCGTGAACCGCAATGGCTCCCCACCATCGGAGCACTGCCGCTAGGGGGCCGCCAGTACTGCAGTGTTTTCATAATTGGGCGGGAGACCGCTACTGTAACGGCATCGGGGAACTAATATCCAGCATTTGACTCCACCGCATCACTAGCGAGGAGCAGTCTGTCGTGGCGGTCTGCCGCTCAACCTTCATTCATCGTAATACGACAGGTGGGAAACCACCTCCATGTTGGTCTTCTTAGAACCGCCACTGCTTTGGCCCGGAGGTAAAACCGCCAAACTCATAATCAGGCCTATAGTCTTATAGAGAAGGACTGCCACCACTATGATGTGTTTCCACAAGAGCATGGCTAGCTTTGTAATTGTGGGTAAGTTCTGTTAGTAGGCATGGTAGGAGAATTGCAAGGTTGTGCTCTAATGAGGCCCTAGGCAGTCTGGTACTACTGTGCTTAGTAGATACCAATGCAGCATCCCAATTTGTGCCACAAAATTCATGCCCACATGCAGACACAATAATGTATTCCATGGAGTACCTCATTTGATCTGATTAAGAGTGTTGCTACTGTTGAGCTTCCCCTGCAGTTAGAATTTGCAGAAGAGTTATCATGTCATCAACTTTTAGCCTATTAGTCACAAATGACAGATTTATCACCATCGTAAGTGCAATCTGTTCTTCAGAGGTTCCGCTTATAAAAATTATTTTAGTCAGTGGTGATTCGCATTACTCTTGTAACGCGGAGTTGCGCGGTTTGTATGGTGCTGTTCAAACCGATTTTTCAGCGCTGCTCATGCTACCGGTATTAAATTGCAGCTCAATATGCATATTTTCCACCCACTGGCGAAGCTCTGCATCTCGGGGAGTTTTATGTAACTCTTTGGAATTCCGCAGAGTAAAACTCTGCGAGTTCTGCCCACCCCTGATTATTTCCTGGAAGTGGTATTACGCCCCAAATACCCAGGTACTCGTATTAAGGCTAAATTATTTAGATTCTTGTAAATGACAACAAATCGAATTTAGTAACAATGTCAAAATATACTTCATTTCTTATTTTTTGTCTCTGATATGTTACATTTAAGATTTAAGGTACAGAATGCATTGACACATTCTCACTTCAGTGGCAATTAATACTACATTTCTTCAATGTTTTTTCTCCACTTCCTAGCTTCACAATTTTCCTGTTCTCCTCCATAACTTAATGTGTGTTTTAGTAATGGGTCTCTGTGGATTCCCATGACTTTCACCATCCTTTTCCCAGAAGCCCCTTCTCTGCAGGACCCCATGTTCATCTCTAGATCAGAATGACCTTTAGCGGGTGCTGCTTTATTATTAACCAGGCTAATTAACGAACAACCTTGAATGGACAAGCCCATAGGGGCATTCATACAGCTACAACATCATGGCATTGCCTTCCTTTGTGTCATACTTTAATTCAACTTGCCTTGTGCTCTTTGAAAGAACTAATCAAACAGCATTTTTTATATTGCCTTCTGTTCTGTAATGCTTTGAATTTCAAATGACCAATTAGTTCTGAAAAATTAAGTGAAAAATATATATTTTAAGTATTATCTCTGAAACAATTACAGCATGTCTCCTAGTTTGTGATATTTTTAAAGTAGCTTTTACATTTACACCAGTACACCTGCTTCTACAACGGGGGTCGTATTATGGAAGTGCCCTGGGGGTGCATCGTACACCCCTGGGGCACTTTGGTATTACAGAAGGGGCCACGACCCCTTCTGTAATACCGATAGCGCTGCCACACATAAAGCGCCTACGCTCCTTCAGAGGGCGTTCCCTCATTTATGCAAATGAGGGAATCCCTTTGCCTCTGTGCCCATGCCGTATTATAGACGCGGGCACAGAATTCCAAGAACCTTTGGGGGTGGAAGCCTCCAGATCCTTCTCCTACTTCAAAGTGGGCACCAGATATAAATATTGTACCCTCAGATCCAACTCTTCAGTACACATCTTGACCTGTGGGATACTCAGAAGAAGGACTGCTGGTCTGTCTTGCTGCAAGAAGGACTGCTACTCTGCTGCCCTGCTGTGCAGCCCGGCTGCCCTCCTGCGTGAGTGAGAAGGGCTGGACCTGCATCTTGAACCCAGGACCACTAAAGTGACTTCAGGGCTAGTTGCTGGTCTCCTGACCAGAGTCTAAGGTACAGAAGTTTCCAACCACCTTGAACCCAGCACCTGGACTTGGTCTGCTGTGAGTCCTGCCCTCCCAAGTGGTGAGACCACAGTCCTGGACTCTTGGAAGTGGGTCTGAAGGTGCTCTGGCAGTCCAGCTGTGAACCCAACAGAGCAAACGCAGCACGATGCATTGCATCCCATCCTAAACTCTGCATCGGAACTGAAGCCTGATGCTTCACCTCACAGAACTCCGTATCGCAGGAATCCGCATCGCAAGTGCCGCAACTTCTTTGGACTCAGCCGGTGTGTGACTCAACTTTAACACAGGCTTCGCATCGCAATCCTCTCATTGACGGCATCCTCAACAATGATGCAGGACCTCTCACTGCAGCCTCACAGCTTCTCACAAGCGCTGCTGCATGACGCATCTACCACACAGGACCTCGCATCTCCTTGGCTGCGCAACGCATCCTTGACGTGGGATCTCGCAACACTCTGCAACCAGGATTTAAGATACTCTTGTTCAGCGGGCCTAACTTGGTCCCTGTTTCAGGCCTGTGCTCCATCGTGGTCAGCCTGAACTTGTGACTTTGTCCATGTCCGACGTGACCAGGTAACCACAGTTGGTGCCTTGTGCTGCTAGGCACTATTTTACTTAAATCTTTGCAACTGCATATCTCCGGTTCTACTGATTGGATTTTTGTAATTTTGGTGTCAAATAATGTATTAAATTTTACTCTAGTTTTCTAAATTGGAATGGGATTTTTCTTGTGTTTTTACTTTATTACTGTTTGAAGTGATGCATAAATACTTCAAACATTGCCTCTAAGTTAAGCCTGACTGCTTTTGTGCCAAGCTAACAGAGGATTAAGCACAGGTGAATTTTGGGTTTGCTTGTGTTTCACTATGACAAAGATTGTGGCTTCTGCTTCAGTAGGGTTTGACCCCCTGAACGAGTAACCCAGTTCCCAACACTTGGGCTCCTATATTCATCTTAGATGTGCCAAAGGTGTGAGGGGCATTTCCATCTTCTGATGGACTGTAGAAAACCCGCAAACAAGGTAAATTTTCTAAAGCACTAAGGGGCAGATTTACAATTCCTGGCGCATCCCTGCAAATCAGCAGAGATGCGCCAGGAAACTTGTGACACGCATCACAATGCTTGCGCCACCACAGATGCGCCGCATTTAAAATGCGGCGCATCATGGCGCAAGGATAGGCAGATGCGTGTCGCATCTGCCGTCGTAACGTTGGCGCAGTGCTGGAGTTGTGTCGCGGGCGCGACGTTGCACATGGTGCGTCACACTTTACGCCTGCTTCAAGCAGGCGCAAGGTTTAGATGCAGCGGGGTCGGAAAAAAGTGACTGAGTGAAATCTTGTAGATTTCACTCAGCCACTTTTGCGAGGCGTTCCTGCGCCGGAACGCCCCCCCCTGCTCCGGAACGCCCACATGAAACCTGACGCAGGTTTCATGTGGCGCAGGGCTTTACAACGTGACGCATCTCCCTAGATGCGTCACGTTGTAAATACCCCGCAGCATGGCGCTGGCTTTACGCTGCCATTGCGTCACAGAAGTAACGCAACGGCAGCGCAAAATTGGCGCACGGGGCTTGTAAATCTGCCCCTAAATATATTGTTGAAGATTGGAACATGGGTGTTCTGTGGAGATGATTTCTGTGGCCTTAGCGATAGTAGTCATCAACCACAAAGTCTTAACTTTGTAAGTATTTGCATGCCTTCCCAGTGGTTTTCACACCAAAGTTGTGTTCTTATTGCAACAGAAACAGGTGTTTATGTGCAAACTGGGATTCTGTGGATGGAGAAGAGATTTCTCCACTTCAGTAGAGGAAAAAGATATTCAAAATTACATAGAGATGTTCAGAATACTTACTTTTGTGGCTCGTCTTCCCAGTATAAGGTTGCAGGATTAAACAGAGAAATGTTAGGTTTGCGTATATTTCAATGCATAATATTGGGGATATTTGTGAATCTCAAAAATCTTCTCAAATAATTGAAAATATTCTTTAATTCATAAATCTCTATATATTTTTGTCAGTTTTTTTGTAAGGTAAGTTAAATACCTCATCCTCCACACCAACTCAATTCCATGGGCATGGAGAGTGGTGGTGAAAGGAGGCAAAAGTGAGGGGGTGAGCAGGAGGTACCCTGCCCCCTATAATTAGGATATATATATGTGATATACATTCTATAAATAGTGCTGAATTAAGCATACCATCGAATGTGCCATTTTCATAATAGTGAACTCGTATTGTACCTAAGAATTTACTAGGGATCCTAAAAGTAGATGTTCCAGTTTAGCATTTTTTTTAAAAATCATCAGTTTGATAGAAATATTTTATTTGAAATGTGTTTGCAATTTTATATAAAAACACCCTGTTGAAAAAATACACAACGCACGTTGTGGAATCCTCATTAAACAACTAGAGGCTTTTGTTTTGTTCATGAACCAATATTTGCGTTTATACTCAATCCAGAACATGGGCACCTTTAAACTTCATTTGTTGCTCTGGCTGAAGGCTAAAGCTTTGTGATTTACTACATGTACCATACAGTAGACAAACTGTTGATTCATCATTTTTCTAATTAATGATCCACTTGCCATTCCAATGCATGGGAGGTGGCATTATTTATATTTCTATCTTTAGTCGCAATGAGCGCCACCCTGCCAGAGGCTTTCTGTAAATGATTATGGGCCATATGTATCAAGCAATTTTCCGATCGCAAACACTGCGATTCGCAAAAATACAGTGTTTGCGATCGCAAAATTGCGTTTCGCAATGTATGAACGCAAATCGCTGTGCAAAATAGCAAATCGCAAAAATAGCGATTCGCTGAAATTTGCGAGCAGGAAACTGCGAATAAATTAGCGAATTCGCAGTTTGCGATACTTCATTAGCGAATTTCGAAAATGAAGTATTAGCAAATAGCGAATCGCAATGAAATGTATCAAATATTCGCAAATAGCGAATTTACGAAATTCGCAATTTTGCAAATCGCAATTACCACCAACTCTGAGCAGGTGGTAACCAGGTGCAACCTACATAAACTGACCCAGAATGCCACAGGGCCATTCACAATGGCTGCGCTGTACATCATCGCTAGGAGACTGAGGATCAGAGCTGCTGCCCAGGGAAGGAGACGCCAGGAGAGGATATTCAGGGCCCGCATCACCTTGTTCCAGCAAACAGAGGAGGAGGTCCATGAAAAGTACAGGCTGCACCCAGACAGCATCCTAGAACTCATTGAGGAGCTAAAGCCCATGCTGGAGCACCCCACACGCAGGACATGCACCATCCCCACCCATGTGCAGGTACTGTGCTCACTGCAACTGCTGGCGTCTGGGAGTTTTCAGGGGGTGATAGCGGCAGCAGGAGGGGTGACACAGAGTAGCCTGTCGCGCCTCCTTCACAGGTTCCTGGATGCCATGATGCAGAGGATGCATCACCACATCCATTTCCCTAACACGCAGCAGGCACTCGACCAAACCAAGCAGGGGTTCTATCAGATAGCCCAATTCCCCCATGTAATTGGCTGCATTGATAGGACCCACGTCGCCCTTTCCCCCCCATCCCAGACAGAATATGTGTACAGGAACAGGAATTCCTATCATTCCCTGAATATCCAGGTAGTCTGTGATGCCACCCATGTCATCACGGACATAGTGGCAAAGTATCCTGGTAGCACCCATGATTCCTTCATGTTCCGCCACAGTGGGCTACACCGTCGCCTCTTGGCTGGGGAGTTTGGTGAGGGCTACTTGCTAGGTAAATACATGGCTCACATTCACACATACAGTGAAGCTCCTGATTGTGATGACATCTTGCACCCTGCAGGGGACAGCGCGTATGCAGTGCGTGATTTCATCTTGACGCCCTACCTGAATCCAGCCACTGCTGCGGAGCGCCGCTACAACAATGCCCACAAGTCGACCCGCAGTGTGATAGAAAGGACTTTTGGCATCCTAAAGAGCCAATTCAGGTGCCTACACAAGAGCAGAGGTGCCCTCCAGTACAACCCACAGACCTGCTGCAAGGTAGTGGTCGCATGTGCAATGCTCCACAACATAGCAACCAGGAAGGGCACCCCAGTGGAGCTGAGTGGATCAGAGTCCTCTGATGATGAGGGACCAGCTCCTCGTGCAGGACCAGCATGTGGTGTCGGGGCAGCTGCCGGACGCCAGAGGCGGGAGGAGATCACGCGCAACTATTTCTAGGTGAGGAATAATGACACAATGCAATGTATTGGTGCACAACTGTGTTTTTATTCCTTGAATAGCAGGAATATATCTGGCACACAGCCTGACACACACCTAATGTGTGTCACACATATTTTCTAATGTTGAAGTCACAGAGCAAGGATGTCCGACACACACCAGTCCCCAGCAATGTGTTACCTGACTCATTGCCATGCTTCCCTGATGCCACCTCATCTCCTGCGGGCACGGCCTGTTGCACCGCACTGTGGGTGCACACTGCTCTCCCCCAGGTCATCCTGTGTTCTCCCCTGCCTCCCGCTCCTCCGTCTGGTCTCAGGGGGTGGTGGGGTCATGCTGCTCCTGCTCGACTGATCCTCACTCTCCCCTGTGCCCAGGGGTCCTATCCCACCTGTGCCAGCCGCCTGCATCAGTTCAACCTCATGTGTCACCTGCACCAAGATCTTGGCCACATCCTGGCTGTTATGTGCCATTTCCACCTGCATGCCCACACACCGACGTGACAGCAGGGACGTGACGGTTCACAGGCGGTTGACCACCTTGCTGTATGTGTCCATGCGGGCGTTGGCTCTCCTCTGCACGGCACACAGTTCGCGTATAGCACCGGTCATTTCCCTGAACCAATCCCTCATGTCTCTCATATGATGGTTTAAAGAGGCGAACTGGCGCTGCATTGACCGCATTGATCTTGCTTGCAGGCGCTGCACCCTCAGCATGTTGCCCTCCAGCCCGGCGAACACGGACTGCTGAACCTCAGCACCAGCACTGGTGGACGCCCTTGACCTGCGCCTGTTCCCCCCTCCTTCCCTCTGGGGGTCAGGGGACTGTTGCCTGCGACGGACTGCACGGTGGGCCAGGACTGGCTGGGATTCCTCTCCGCTGTCGTCTTGGTCTGCCTCCATCTGTGGTAGTGGTGGCACGGTGTGGCGCTTTCTGCGTGCTACAGGGATCTCAGGGGTCTGTGCCTCCTGCTCCTCATCCTCTGCCTGCTCATCGATGTCGTCTGCCTCTTCAGCCCCTGCACTGCCCTCCTGCCTTTCCGGTGGTGCTGTGGAGACAGGAGCACAGACATTTGTTTTGGTGTCCTGCAACTCCTTTTGTGAGAGAATAAATCTACATCTTATTTGCATCACCTGCGTACCCTCTGCCTGATTTTACCCTTACCTAACTCACTGGCATTGTTACTACCTTGCTGTGTCTCATTGCAACACTGTTTGGTGCACGTGACTACATCTCCCATGATGCATTTCAGGGTGTACACAACAACATGTACTGGAGTTGCACAACTGTTTTGCTACTGGGGGGTCCTGACTGTGTGGGTGCTATTGGTGGGGTGGCAGGGGACAGATGGCATGCATCTTACCTTGTCTGGTGGGGGGTGGGTCGGAGCTGTCCAGGTCAGCCACTCCACTGACGCTCTCGGGTTGCAAGGTGGACTCCACCAACTGCTCATGGGGCGTGGAGTCTGTTGCAGTGGATGTTCTGCCACCGGTCTTCTTCGACTGAGCCAACCTGGTTGCCACCTTTTCTTCTGATCTTTGGCGCATATCGTACCACCGCTTGCGCAGATCCTCCACGGTGCGGTGGGTTACGCCAATGGCATTCACCTTTTCCTGTATGGAATCCCAGATCTTCCGCTTCCTTGCCTCAGGCATACGCAGGGATTTTTTGCCAAAGAGGAGTTCATGGCTGACTACCATCTCCTCTATGAGGACTTCCTGCTCCCTCTCACTGAACTTTGGTTTTCTCTTCCTTCCGGCATCCTCCTTCTCCTTCTCCTTCTCCTTCTCCTTCTCCTGCTCCTGGGGATTCATTTCACCTCCCTGGATGGCAGTGCTGTGCTCCTTCACTCTCCTCCCAGCCTCTGACTGAGCTTCTGGCAGTCAGGTGCAGCTGTGCAGTCACACTTCCTGGTTGTGATGTCATCAGGCTCCACCTGAATGGCAGAATCCCGATTTTGCGATTCCTTATTTGCGAATTCGCAATTAAGGAATCGCAATTTGGCAGTTCGCAGATGATTCTTACAAATTTTAGCGATTCGCAATGGAATTGCGATTTGTTTCATACATCTGATTTTGCGATTCTCAAATAGCGATTCGCAAAAAAAATCGCTATTTGAGAATCGCAAAACTTGGGAATGATACATATGGCCCAATGTCTTCAAAGTTTACAGAGATCATCACTTTTGCATGCAATATGCAAACCTGCCACAGTTTTAAAGTTCAGAATAAGTAGAGCCCACCTATATTTTAACGCTAACAGCTTTAGTTCAAGAATAGTCTTAGATGTCCTGCCTTAGGCAGGCATTCAATAGACCTCATAAGGAACTTTAGACTGTAAGGAATGACTATGGCGGGTGTGATCTAGTTAGAATCAGTAAGATTTTCATACCACTTTATGTTCTTATAATTAACATTAATATATTTACTAAGTGCTCCCAGAGGCAATGGATCGATGAACAAGGAGTAGAAAGTATAAAAATGCGAGGCCCACAACAAAATAGTGAAAAGGAACATACATTTTCTTAAATAAAGGTAAGAAGCAATAAGCCCAAAAACGTGTCTGAAAAATGCTCACTTGCTGAAAGAGTTAAAGAAAATGTAAATGATTAAGGTTTAAGTACTTGGGAAACAGCTATCATTCAGCAGGCTAATGTCAAGTGGCAGAAGGTTCCACGGTGGAGGCAACAGTATAAAAGTATTTTGTACATTTTCAGCTGCCCTTTTTAGGTCGAGCTTTAGCGGCAGCGCGCATGCGCTGCTCGCTCTGCGAGGCATGCAGTAGTCCAGTATGGGGAGACAAGCTTCCCTCACTCTCCGCCCATATTTTTCATTGGCTTCTGTGTTTGTCCGTCATAAATTCTGACTTCTGATTGATAATGAGGCTTGTTAGTCCCGCCTTATTATGCCAAGTCGTCATTTGTATCCTTCCGTGGCTATTGGCCCCTTTACTTCGAGTGTTGTATGAGCGCTCGTTTCTTTCTGTGACTTCTCCCCCCCTCCCGCTGTCCGTGCCTTCTCTCCCCCTCCCCCTCCTGTTGTTCGTGCCTTCTCGTCCCCTTGCCCCCCGCCCGCCTGCACTCCTGTTTGCAATGCAATACGTCTCGCATAAATGCGAGTCCTATTGCATTGCAAATGTTTGTTTTGTTTACTCTCACTGCGCGGGATGGCCCCTCCTCCCGGCAGGGCATGTGACTGCACTCGTAGGACACAACGTGTTCCACACTAGTGCTTTAAGTGTCCAGGTGTGGGGCGTCACACTTTTTAACCTACGTGCATACACAATATCATTCATTTTAAGTGGAAAACATCACACCTCTAATGTGCCTTTTGAAAACACCCGAGCAGCGCTTGCACACAGCTGCCGCTCACTCATCCCTCCTCCTTCCCCCAGTGACTGCACTCGTAGGACACAACGTGTTCCACACTAGTGCTTTAAGTGTCCAGGTGCGGGGCGTCACACTTTTTAACCTACGTGCATACACAATATCATTCATTTTAAGTGGAAAACATCACACCTCTAATGTGCCTTTTGAAAACACCCGAGCAGCGCTTGCACACAGCTGCCGCTCACTCATCCCTCCTCCTTCCCCCAGTGACTGCACTCGTAGGACACAACGTGTTCCACACAAGTGTTTTAAGTGTCCATGTGCGGGGCGAAGAGCGTCACTCTTTTTACCCTATGTGCATACCCGATTTTATTCACTTTAAATGGAAAACACCACACCTCTAATGTGCCTTTTAAAAACACCCGAGCAGCGCTTGCACAAAGCTGCCGCTGGCTCATCTCCTCGAGTGCCTCTCCTCCCCCCAGTATGTCTCGCATAGAGGAACAACCTAGCCTGCTGGCATCTGACTTGCATGTGGGAGGTGGGAGGGGTCTGCTTTGGAGAGTCTTATTTAATGCACACCCATCGCGCAGGCCGGCTGACTAATTACAAATTGCACCAGAGGAGACGAGCGGGCGGCAGCTGTGTGCAAGCGCTGCTCAAGTGCTGTTAAAAGGCACGTTAGAGGTGTGATGAACCCAAGCGGTGGTGGTGCACTTGAAACTGCCGCTCATAACAGCATTAAATTCAGAAATGTATGTAAGTAATTGCAGCAACTTTCAGATTTCACCTTTAACCCCAGAGACTAAAGTATGCCTCCGATAAAAATAGGAACCACTTTCTAACTTGGTTGCGCCAAACAAGTTTGTCTACACGTTTGTAACTGACCAACAATTAAAATGTATGATGCAGTACATATTTTAACAAAAGCATTTCTGCCTAAATGTGCTGCGGAGACATTGCTTTAAACAAACAAGCCTGTTGAAAGCACATTGCTTATCTAAATAAGCATAATATATTCAATGAAACGTGTCAGATTTGTTCAGCTGACACGGGAGGCCTGAACCCATCCCAGCGACACCGGGAAACCGGCACACTACCACCTTAAATGTGCCCTGTGCAGCTGCAGCCGGCAGGATCCAGCCACTGCCCTCCTCACCCCCTCCCTTCCCCTCAAACACCCGAATCCAAAACAATGAGTAATCCTTTTATCACAGCAGTTTCCTGGCCGGGCAGACGTGGAGTCACTGGCAACAAAGGCGGACACTGCCCCGCCTCACTGCACACTGGGGAGTAGTGCATCAAGGAGAAACAATAACACAGCCGCTGCTTTACATTTAACTGGTGACTGAGGCAGCCGAGATAGAGCCGAGTTTACATTCTTCAGCTCTCTATGTATATTCAAGGTATGCAAGTCAATCAATGTATGTAATTACACCAACAGCTGGCAGCTAACCATCCACACTTTCAAAACTTAATATGTAATTACTACACCATTCAAATGCACGCATCTCCTTAACCACAGAAAAACAAGTAATGAAGGCAAGGCTTGCAAGATTTTTTCCACTGACCCCTCTAGACGTACAGATGCCTATAGTGCACACAGTTATGAGTTATTTTACCAGGAAATGAATATGTGCACCTGCAGTTTACACACGGATCCTCTGGACAATTAGCTGCATTTTTGGAATGGACACCTTAAGTTGCACGGAATGACCTGTAATGTAACTTGTGCTTGTGTAAAGCTGTTGCTTTTTCTAAATAATAAACCTGTCCACTTCGGAGCGGTCTGGCTTTTTTGGCCTCCGAAAGTATTTTAATTAAGAGCTGCACAGGTTGGAGCGGTTTTGTATTTATGGTTATTAATGTAGGCATTGCTTTCATGTTCCAAAGCACCACTAACGTTTTCAAACAAGGTTTTTAAATTATAGTGACCTCTCCCCAGCCCACCTCAAGTTTAATTTCTTTTTGGGATCGCTTCAGTGTAAGCTTCAGTGTTACATTCAAGCTGGCAAAACAGCGCCCTAACGCATTGTGCACTTTCAAACTTTACAATTTATGACTTTGCAGTTTGGAGCGAGCAAGGTTGCAAGCATTTCGGTATTCATACTTAGTACCGGAACACCACTTTACTGTGTGGATGTAAATATTTCACAAATAAATACCCACAGGTTTAGTTAATTCCACTCCAGACTACTACTGAGGGGTGACCTCTCCCTATTAATTACACTGCAGATTACTACTGAAGGGTGACCTCTCCCCAACTCAGCTAACATATTTAAACTATGGATCCCCAACAATCATATTGTACTGCAAGCTTCCTTCCCTCACCTTCGCCTATAGATTGTTACAAGCGCACACCATAAGTGTATTTGATAATGTGCAGGTCTAAGGCAAGGTGACCTCTCCCAAGCCCATCTAACATTTTCCAAAGCTTTAATATACAGCAATCTGCAAAAGAGTACAAGCTTCCTCCCCTGGCCTTCTCCCCCACTAGTTAAAAGCACACACAATCCCTCACCTTCTCCTCCACCAGCACCAGCACAGCACCACCTCAGCACCAAGGCACCACCTCAGCACCAACGCAGCACCACTTCAGCATCAGCGCAGCACCACATCAGCATTACCTCACCACAACAACTCAGCATCACTCTACTACACAAGCACCAAGACAGCACCACCACCTCATCATCGCTCAGCACCACTTCAGTATCACTAAGTACCAACTCAGCACCAGTGCAGAACCAACTCAGCACCACCTCATCATCAGCACACACCACTTAAGCAGCACCATCTCCACATCAGCACAGCACTACCTCCTCATCTTTTCACCACCACCAGTGAACCAACTGCACCACCAAATCAGCATCAGTGCAGTACCACCTCAGCACCAGTGCAGCACCACCTGAGCATCAACAGAGCCCCACCTCAGCCACACCTCAGCACCAACGCACCACCACTTCAGCATCAGTGCAGCACCACATCAGCATCACTTCAGCAAAACAACTCAGCAGCACTGCACACTCCACTACACTTAAGCACCAATACAGCACCACCACGTCAGTATCACTAAGCATCATAGCTTAAAAACATTGCCAAGGCCAATAGCTCTGGCTAAACACTTATAAGGTCACAAAGGCGAGACCTATTGGCTATGCCAATGCTTGTTAACTGTTCCACCATCCCTTGTAAAAATGCTTCAGTTACCAACAAATCTTCAAGCCACCTTTTTGGAATGGCACTGAGAGATAAACATAGGAAAACAGTGGTGATGGAGGTAATGGGGTGAAGAAGCTGGGAATGTTAATGTAAAGACAGAGGTCAGTTGTACCTCGCAGGCCTCCAACCCTGAATTAACAGCCATTTAGAGGGACATAAAATGCGTCCTTCCATTAATATTAATATTCACGAGGAAGGAGATTTTACAATCCTCTATGGTTTTGCATTTTACAATGCAACTGATTCGTACATCTATCACATCATAAAACGGTGGGTGGTTCGCAAAATGTTGGTGTACAATTTGTAAGCACTGTTTGTGAGCTGTTTAGTGATACATCAGGTGCCATTATTCTTCCTCTATTACTTTCTTGCAAAGCCATGGATTTCTTGAACTCAAATTAAAACTTGAAACATCTGCACTGTTTACATCATATTACTGGCAACTGTCCAAGTCTCAGGGCGTTCCTTGTATGCAGTTCGGTTTCAGTTGTCAGTCGTTGGGTATAAAAGCTTTGGAACTCTGGTTGAGACTAACAGCAAACAGGCGATGTATCATAAATTATGAGTTTTGGACTACTTCATAGGAAGTTGGTGTATAGTGTGACAATATTTTTCATCACTCAATAAACATGATTGGGGAATTTTACTTGAAGGAGATAGAGTTCCAGCCCCAAGAGCCTCCCGTATCAGAATCCCCCATCATTGGTTTGCTGCAGGACAGCTGTAGTGTTTGGGCCTCTTGTGAAAGAGTAGTAAAGCATAGCTATTTGTAAGGTTACCTGTTAATAAATTACTGAGAGTGGGGGCTTTTATCGGATGCATTCAAGATGTGAGTATGCTGTTTCCTAAAGCTTGTTTGTGCTTATGAAGCAGCAAAATTTGAGGCAGTGAAAAATGTCAACATTTTTATGATGATACCCCAATGTGTTTTTTGTTTTTTCTGTGCCAGCACACTATGAATACTGTATGTCAGGTGATTGTCAGATACACCATTTTGAGTCACATTTGGGTAGTAAGAGAGGCTGCTTAGTTCAACACACATTATATAAGTGTGAGTATTGAGAAGGCGATGTGATTATAAGGCAGCAACACTACCTGACACTGCTGAGCAGGGAGAGAGCTAGGCAGCTTGGGGGAAAGGATAGTGTAGGAAATTGGGTTATTAGTTATGCAGGATGTTAGGCCTGTGCAAGTAATAGGTCCACAATTTTCCCTTACTGGGAACCAAGCACCCCATTGTAGTGCTTGATTCTAACAGAGGAGCGAAGCAGAGCAGTCTACTCAGGGGAGGTGGTGTGGGCCAGTAATCACCATTCACTGGCACGTAATAATAATAGCCAATAAATGATTGTCCAGTCAGTAATTTTCTGTAGAAAAGAAAAAGTACATTTATTACACACAAACTACTAAATACTATGAATTAATTTACCAATATATACCTAAGGCAGTTAGAAAATAACTTAGATGACATACTGAAAACACATTTCACCCCCTAAAGGGTCATACAAACATATAAGGGACGTCTATTGGCTTGGTCATAGGTTCACATACTAAAATACCAACAAACCACATGTTAAAAACACAATTTTGTGCGTAAATGCAATAATCAATAATAACCATGTGCCAATGCAATTATTAATGTAATTAAAGCACAGCAAACTTTCCTCACTAATCACTGTCAGCATTATTCCTTCAATAAAAGATTCTGAAATGAACACGTTTGTGTGATTTTTATATACTTTCAGAATATAAAAATACAATCATAAAAACAGCCCCTAGAGGGCGCCACTTTCAGGCTTCATGAAATACAGCCATAGATTCAGCCCCTAGAGGAGCCAGCACTACATCCAGAAGTCACTGGTCACATCTGCTCTTGGGGTTTCAGCTCTGCCCCTTGGGAGAAATGTATTTAACCTGCCACAGCAGGGAGACAAAATCCCTGGGCTCTTATACTGAGCCGAACCAGAGAAATATGATAATCCTGAATTACCCTTACGTTGTACAGATATCCTATTGGAACTCTCAGATTTGGTTTTCTAGCACATGCTCTACTCCATTTTGATATGTCACTGGACTTTGTAGGTCGTCACTGCAGACAAAACAGTAAACCACACTGACTTTCCCTATGAGTGTACACTAACATTATAAGGCCTATCCCAGGTCAGTATCTAATCCTGAAGAGTCCTGTCTGCGCCAGGCTACCTGTGCCCAGTTACCAGGCTGCGTACAACCGTAGTCTCAAAATGCACAGCCCTGACACGTGTGCAAACGCATGTGCATGTGTTCATGTGTAACCAGACAAGGGCCCCTTACCCTAGCTGCGTCGCAGCGGCCTTATCTTAAAAGGCAGATACTGGCGATAAACATGCACAGACCATGTGCTCTGTGATTACCTTGGTTGGGACACATGAAGTGAGACTCACCCACAGTGAAAAGCCCAAAACCGGGTGATCCAAACAGCAAAAAGTCCGGACACACTGAATGGACTCAATTGCAACAGATAGCAAGGCTAATTGATCCGTCCAGGGTGTTTGTTGACTTTTCTTTGAGTTTTACACTGATGATAAGTACAGATTTCCTTGGAGCGCGCCATCAAGGTGTTTTCTCATTCTCATAGGAACCCACACTCCGTTACATTGTTAGTGGTTTTGCAATGCACCACAGTTAATAAGAGGAACATATATCACCCATCATGTCAGTGGAAACTTTTGGGAAAGATGGTTCAATTTGCTGTAATACTGTTTCCAACCTGCAAAGCCTTTTTGTTTATAATAATACTAATAAGCACCAACAAATCTGAGCAAATTTTACTTTTGCTGAGTGACCTCCACTGGCTTATGTTGAGGGCCAGAATAAAGTTCAGCATGAACTGCCTCACACACAAAGTGCTTCAACTCAATCTTTCCACCTACCTGGGAGGCAAATTTCACACTACAGGTAGTCCGGGAATCCCTAAGGTCTAAAACTCTAATTTAGTTCTGTTCTTGCCGAAAACACCCAGAACCTGGAATTCCCTCTGAGGCTAAATTCAAAAGTCCCAGCCTTTCGAAAAGCCCTAAAAGCTCAATTGAATAAACTTCACCTGAAGACTGTAGAATCATGTTCGTGTTTACTGGTTCCCTTTTCGTATGTTGACCCTAGTTTGGTGTATTCTGCTGTTGCAAGTGAAGCTTGGCTTTCACTATACACTGCCATACAATTAAATAAATAAACCTTGTGAAATAATAGCTCCACTAGACATACAGAACTAGGATTGTGACGGATGGACAATGATTTACATCATGGACCTATTCTTCAATTCACAACTAAAACAGTGCATAATGTCCTTTATGATGGATTTGGATATAGAAATACTTAAGGCTATATTAGCTTTGCAACTTTTTACGTAATCAAAATAATCAGACATTCTTCAGAAATAGCGGGGATACGTCATTACCAAGAATGTAAAGCCCAAAGAAAGCTGCATGCTT
The DNA here is from genome assembly GCA_963921515.1 of Calotriton arnoldi. Lineage (NCBI taxonomy): Eukaryota > Metazoa > Chordata > Amphibia > Caudata > Salamandridae > Calotriton > Calotriton arnoldi. Next base: position 1,928,056 of record CAWUFW010002132.1, on the reverse strand, counting down.
TTTATAGACTGTACATTATAAAGAAACATTTCTCTGTGATATTGCAGTACATAAAACCACATCAATGTCATCGTCTCCTCTCAGTGGCATATGTTATCAAATAAAAGGTGGCACACACTATAAACACAGATAATTAACAGTGTTTTAAATTACAGTTATTTTAGCTGTGTCAGATTTCAGCATTCCCATGAAGGGAGTTAAAAGGGTTGTCTCACTGAACGATTGGATTCATGGGCTGAAGATTGCCTTTTGCGGATTATGACTTCTCTCAAGAGGGGGATTTTCCAATTTGTAGACTACATCAGGAATCTGTCAGGCGAGCTGGAGAAGGAAGACGTGCAGCAAAACAAAGCAATCTTCTCACACAGAAAAGGTAAAAACAGTGCTGTTCATTAGAGCTGAACAGGCTCTAGTTCAAAAAAGTTGGATGTCAGAATATCCTTAACAAAAATAGTCTGACAGAAATATTGTGGCCTGAATATAGTCAAAAATATAACGCTATTGGGAGTAACGTTTCTATTATTAATCCCAATCTGGTAATATTTTTTAAAAGATATTGCTGACAGAATATTTTTGTCAGACAATATTTAGGCAATGATATTCTTCTTGTACAACACGGTTGAAAAATGAATTGAGATTAAATTAAGACAGCGAAATTAAGTCGTAGTCCAAACATTGCTCAAACACAAACTATAGTAGGTCATGAAGGGTACCTTTTGTGACGCCCTCTTGTGGTAGGTAGAAGTACACCTCTGTATGTCATTTTTTTAATCAGTGTGGGACTGACTAATGGGAACCCTGGGACCCTGGTAATTTGGCACTCTCATATGGTCTGGCTCCAAAAGGCCAGTGTGTGGCCGAGTTTTTTTTGTCCCATAAGGGTCCACAGGACCAATGGCCCTCATACTGGTTTTTTCGAACCGGCCCATTTGGCAGTGCCAGAGTGCCCGATAGGCCAGTCTAACACTGGTTTTAATTTAGTGGATGCTGGATTTCATAGAGTGTGAATGTGTAGCAGGAACATGAGCAAGGCCCAGCATTACTGAGATGACATACTTAACGAAGCAAACACAAGGGAGAGGATGTGGTCCGTCGGCTAGACTGCCGACTTTGGGGGCATATTATCAAGGCCAACAACGCCGCTTTAACGGCCGTTTTCGGCCGAAAAGCGGCGATTGAATTACCTCACTATTAGCAAGGACACGCTAATAGGCATCAGCTCGTGTTTCCTTGTGTCAGCCGCCGTTCCACTAACGCCTGCATCGCATCTCTAATGAGATGCAAAGAAGGCGTTTCCTCTCTAAACAACATGGGAAATATCGCTAACTGCACTACTCTGTATCAGCAAGCTGACCCAGAACACCCATAGCGATATAAAAAGCCGCGCTAACCGCGGTTATCGCCATCAGCTAACGTCTGCAAAATTTCAGACTTAGCTATATTTATAAAGGGAGGTGGATTCTAAGCCTAAGTCCACATCTCCCTATCACCAAGGATTCCCTTAGCGCTGTAGTTGTATCGCTGGATTTCCAGCGATGTTCCCTCATTTTGCCGCTATCGCCGGATTTTCCATCGCCGTGGAGATAAGCGTTGATGATAACACGTTATCTCGGCGATCAAATCCGGCGATAGCCGGCGTTAAACAAATTTGCGCTAAGTGCGCTCTGCGATGTTTATCGCAGTTTGTTGGTGATATGCCCCTTGGTGCTGGAAACCAGGGTTGGAGCCTCGGGGTCGCGTCCACATCCTGTGATTCTGGGCAAATCACTTAATCTCCCCGTGCCTGAATGTGTAATGTAAATACGGTGCTCATGTAAAGTGCTCCAATACCTTCGGGTCGAGTTCGCGCTATATAAATATGCAAAAAAAACAACAACAAAAAACAAAACACAAGGAGATGATGGACGGAGCACTGAAACTTTTCAGACACTCACCCCCAGTCACAGATCTGGGTTGAATCCACCATCGTTCTTTAGCTTACTCCTCCACCCCAGTTCAGACACAGCTACATGCAAATCAGTCTTGACCCTGTTCCTGACTTACTTAACGCAACATTTTTAACTTAATATGTTGAATGTGTTTGTATGCATGCATGCGAGCAATGTAGAATCATACTCTTCTACTAAAATTCTCAAAAGGGTCTTTTACAACTGATCCTTCATGTTATACCCTTATGGAGAGTTAGTGGCCTTCAGCACGTCAATTTACTTGTCTGTGTGAGAATATCCACACAGGCAGTAGGTACCAGACATATTCTAGAGCAGAGATTTTATTTAACAAAAATTATGACAAAAGAAAAGATATTGACAACTTTAACGCAAATAATGACAAAAGTGTGCTCAGATTTACCATGTTTTTAAAACTGATATGAAAAGCTGATTCTAACACTGCATCGTAAAAGCATGCTGATGGGAGAATGGTTTATGTTGTATTATATGTTCAACTTCAATATATGTGATTTTAACAAGTATTAATGATATTGTTCCTATGGTTAAGAACGTAATATTAATGAAACAAAGAAATTTGATGCGTAATACAAAAATTTACATGTGAAAAAGTAAGACACCGTTATTTCATGTTATAAGGCGTGCACTGAAAATGGCAAAAGAAAAGTAGGCGCTACACGAGATTTATGAAAGGTGTATTCAAATGAAACTTCCTCTGACGTACATTTTATATATGTGTGCTTTGAATAACATTCACATAAAGAGATTTATATGTATTTTTCCCATATGTGTAATGTTGACAATTTTTTTTATGATACCTCATACTTACACAAATTATGATTTGTTTGAAACGTTTATAAATGTGTTCACTATGAAATTAATAATGTCAGTTTCTTATTAACGCGAACATTTTACATTTAACCTAATTATTGTGTAATAGCTGTATTTTCATGTAGACCTCATTTCTTGCTTTCTTTTCCTAATAAAAGTCGTGAACTGAATACTCCAAAGCCCATGGGAATATTTAGCAAAGTTACCATTTGTATTTCAACTCATGAATGTTTCCTTTGACATCCTCTGTACAGTAATGGGACGATTGATACAATTTCATAACATTCTAGAACAGCTGCTTGAGAAACGAGAATTTATGAACTTTTTCACCTCTCTTTCTGAAATATCCCATTGTTCCACAAGACCTAAGCTTACCTAATCGAAGCTACCTAATCGATGTACTTAATTTTTTTGGATAATATTCTTTTTTACTTCTACATCATCCTCATCCCATCAAGACTGACCAGTAGGACAGAGTGGTCTGACATTTTTGGTGATGCCAAAGGGTGTAACCCCGGAAACATATGGAGTATACTTGCACAGATTTTGGGACAGATGCAGCATCACCCATTCTTGGATTGGAGATGGCTCGTTTGGACAAACAAGGATTTTCTGCTACTTATGACGTGACACTGCAACTTGCTACTGACTGGTGTGCTTGTGCAGAATTTGAACCTTTTTGGTTGAAGGGTTTTACGATAAGCTGCTGTGACTTTGTGGCTACAGTCTTGACGAACCAGAACTGGTTACTCAGAACTTTGATGACCTTCCTAAAGGGTCTGTATTAAGGCTCATCTGAATTATGTATTTCTTATCAACTCATTCATTAAGTTGATTTCTGATCTGTCTCAGATGTGGTGGATATTTACTTGACTATTCTCAGAGGCTTGGTGTCATATTATTAAACCACATTTAACCTGATATTAGGGCTGAATGTTATTATTAATATAAATGCTGATGCCACTTATCACAATAATTTGAATAACTAAACTTAACATTTAACCAAATTCTTCTGATTCTGTTTCATCATTTCATTGAGGGTAAATCTAGGGGTTTGAACTAATTATAAAGGTCAGACATTTTTTCACTCATAATAAGTGTATATTAATGATGACAATTATCCCATTTCTGGTCCTCATTGGATAATTGTCCATTCTCCGAATATTCCAGTCCCTATTAGCACAGAGCAAGATCCATCGGAGGACCAAGAGTTGAACCTGGTAGCTAGAGGGTTGAAGAATCTATTAAAATAATAACACCAAGGTGATCACCGAGCTGATCACCAAGGCGGACACACGGAGCAGTAAGACGCGCATTACATTACTTCTGATAATTCCGAATACCTTTTTGTGAGCGCAGCACCTGTTTTAAATATTTTATCTACTTTGTGAGCGTGTTTTAAATATTTTATCTACTTTTGCGAGCGAGTGAGCACCTTTAATTCTTTTCCTACCTCACTCTGGGCTCTTCGGTCTGCCGCGGGGCAACCCGTTTGCGCGGAGAGACTTCCTTGTTTTTAACTTTCCCGAGCTGGTCCCCATCTTGGAAGTTGGCGGTCCAGCCCTTTCTGTACTTCTGGCTCCGGGGGCATTAAAACAGCATGCCTACCCGAGCGCGCAACGGACCCTCGCAGCGGAAGCGCCGCTGGCACGCCGAAGGCACGCCAAAGGCAAGCCCATCTGCGCCCGTCCGCACCTGGGCTGCGCCCGGGGCCAGACATGCTGCCCATTCTCTCATAGGTGACAAAAACTTTCATCTTGAAAACAAACAGGACAATGACTCTGCTCACCTTTTAGATCTTATGACATCTATGGGGTTTGAGCAACTAGTCCGTTCTCCCACCCATAGTGCTGGCCACACCTTGGATTGCATTTTTTCTAACCACAACAATCTAACGATTGAGGCAGTTCAGCCTCTCAGCTGGGTTGACCACTGGTTGGTTGAGTTCAAAATCATTTTCCCTCACCTTACTAAAGTGAATAAGGGTCCCCCCCAAAACACGTACGCTGCAGGGGACTGAATAAGGTTAAAGCCACCAACCGGGAGGCCGCCTTGGCTTCAGTTTCTGCTGGGAGCTACAGCACTCATCCTCCCACGGCAGAGGGTTTTCGCAATTGGATCACCGAGGCCTTAGACTTAGTCGCTCCTTTCAAAAACTATGTCAGTAAAAGAGCAAAACCCTCGGCTTCATGCTTCGCGGAAGACCTTATGGCTCTCGGGCGTCAATGACATAGACAAGAACGCAAATGGCGCGCTGACCCTTGCCCTCAGGAAAAAGCCAAGCAGAAATCTTTTCTGCGGGAATATAAACACGCCATCTTCCAGGCCAAATCCTGTTTCCTCACAGAAAAGATCATATCGGCAGACAACTCCTCCAGCATGCTATTCAAAGTCATGAGAGATCGCTGAACCACCAGGGTCACAGCTTTTGAACCCCTCAAGACTTCTGTGACAGAGTAGCAATCTACTTCCAGGACAATGTCCTTAAGATCTTTCCTGAGTTTACCCCTACTATAGGGGATGAACCCACCACAGGGGTTGCCGAAGGGGATAGCGTTGATCCATCTAAGGGGAAACTCACCCAGGTCCGCGGGAAGTATGCCCTGTCCTCTTTTTCACAAATCACAGCTCAGCAAACCAAGGAACTCTTACTGGGCCTAAAGTACTGAGCTCCTTCGGACCCTTATCTGCCCTCCATACTCAGACTTGCACCTGAACCTATGGCCAACTTCCTGTGTAAGGTCTTCAACGACACACTCCTGTCCGGCAACTACCCAGCCACCTGGAAGGAAGCAATTGTGTCACCTCTTCTTAAAAAATCCAACGCCGACCCCGCAGATCTGAAGAACTTTCGACCTATCTCCCTTCTCCCCGCTTCTGCCCAAATCTTTGAGAAATTCATCAATGCTGAACTGATGAAACACATTGAATCCCATGAAATCCTTGACAGCTCTCAGAACGGGTTTCATGCCGGTCACAGCACCGAAACCGCCCTAGTAGCAGCCATCGGCTGCATTCGCACGCAGGTTGATCGAGTCGGATCCGCGGTGCTGATTTTGCTTGACCTTTCAGCGGCATTCAACACCGTCTCCCCAGTGCGCATGGTCCAGCGACTGCGGGAAATGGGAGTCACTGGAAGAGCCTTGCAGCTTCTTCAATCTTTTATGACCGGCAGAACGCACATCGTTAGTTGTGGAGGCTTCAGAGCAAAGGCCTTTGGCCTTCCCTGTGGGGTCCCCCAGGGATCTTCACTCAGCCCCACTCTTTTTAATCTCTATGTGACCCGTCTGGCCGAGCTGGTGAGATCGTTCGGATTCCAGGTGCTCTCCTACGCGGACGACACACAAATCATTGTTTCCATAACAAATGATTTGCAATTGGTCGCACATAAGTTCAATCAATGTATGTCAAGCATCATAGGCTGGATGAAGGGCAATTCATTAAAGATCAATATGGATAAAACCGAGGTGCTAGTTTTTGGCACACAGAATTCCATCTGGTCAAATGCCTGGTGGCCTGCAGACTGCGGTCCCCTTCCTGTCCCGGTCAGACCAGCAAAAAATCTGGTGGTCGCTTTTGATGAAGGTTTGACCTTTGATGCCCAGGGCAGCCGTACAGTCAGCACCTGTTTCTACATCTTAAAAATCTTGAGAAAGGTGCTGCCGTATATTCCATCTGAACTGCATCGGTCCACTATCATCGCACTAGTCACTTCCCGGCTGGACTAATGCAACGCTTTTTACCTTAACATCAATGCAGTATCCCTGAACAAGCTTCAGGTGGTACAGAACGCAGCGGCCAGGCTGACTCTTAACATCCCGAAGTATCAGTCGGCCAGGGAAGGGATTCGAGCTCCCCATCAGGAAGCACATTTCCTTCAAGGTCCTGAATATGGTATATAAGGCTATGCAAAGCAAAGGCTCATCACATTTAAAAACCATGTTTCAATGGTAGACTCTGGGGGGGACCTTGAGATCTTCCTCACAGAAAAAAATGTTTTCTCCTAGATTTCATAGGTCCAGATGGGGCGGTCGCTCCTATCCATCAAAGTTTGGGCCCAGAGCAACGCTACAACACATACTTATTTGAAGAGTAGCTGCTAAAAACTAGAGAATAGTAATAGTGGCTTACAGTTGGATGCGTGGAGTTAGTGTGTCATTTATTAAAGACTGCTGTACAGGACACACTAAGGGCCCAATTCACAAAAGTAATCTGAGACAAAATCCTAACTTTATGACTTTTGGTATTCACAAAGGGCATCTAGGAGTAGTAAAGTTAGGAATCCTAACTTTACTACTCCTAAACTGAGACAAATTCCGAACTTTACGACTTTTGGTATTCACAAAGGGCATCTAGGAGTAGTAAAGTTAGGAATCCTAACTTTACTCCTCCTAAATGCCTTTTGTGAATACTGAAAGTTGTAAAGTTAGAATTTTGTCTCAGTTTAGGAGTAGTAAAGTTAGGAATCCTAACTTTGCTACTCCTAAATGCCTTTGGTGAATACCGAAAGTCGTAAAGTTAGGATTTTGTCTCAGATTACTTTTGTGAATCGGGCCCTAAGAAAAAATGACCATGTCAAGGATTAGTTAAATAGTCAAAGCTCATGGTGTGCACCTTTTTGACTGCATTGTTGCACAGGCCGATGCCTGTTTATAAAAGTTGGTGCACACTGTTCCGGTACATGCCCAGTGTGACAGGAAAACTGGAGCTGCTGCGCTTCTCTCATGGGAGAGTGTCCCATTGGCACAACATATTGAATGCTGAATGCTTCAAATACTTGCCAATAATCTCATTACTATGATTCTATTTTCTCTTCCCAGTCCTCACATCCTGAGGCATGCCCACATGCTGGTGACAGCCAGCCCGTTGGCTACCTTAAAGAAAAAAAGGTTTACACTCCTTTCTTCTACAGGTGTTCCTATAAAGGACCAACTCCATCTAGAAGCCTCCTGATTAAACAATCAAAGCGGCCCAGCAGATCAAAGTCAGGCACAAAACAGGAAGTGTGAGAGGGTCATAAGGATTTGGACGAGTAGGTAGAATCGAAGCAAAGGGATTACCATTCCAGGTTTTACATCATGAGAAGTGAGAAGAACACATCAACAGAAAGTGAAGAAGGCAGAAAGAAAACCTGAACCTCAGGGCAGAAGTGCCAGCCTGAAGCTAAAATACAACCTCCGTCTCAGAAGCTGCAAATTGAGTGGGGCAGGGCAGACTACCCCAAAAATCACAAATCCCCAAAAGAGTTGGGGTTCATCCAGAAATCCAAGCAAAAGCTGAACCATCTGCCCAAGCAAGGAAGCTGGGTAGGGGGACACTCGAAATAGAAAGCAGAAGGGGAAAATAAGGGAAATAGCCCACAAATACAAGCCTAGCTGTGTTTGACTTGAGATCCCAACAGCCTCAGTCTACTGCAGGACACAAGCGATCACTTCCCTGGGTCCAATACAACCTACAACAGAAAGCACATGCAGCAGCAGGGCATCACACCACTAAAAAAATCGGATTTGGGGGCAGAAAGGCAAAACAAGGAGCCGAAAAGAAACATCCCACAAGCACCTTGTTATACTTCAATAGATACAAAGCAGGCAAAGACAAGCCTAGAGCTTCACCCCTAACCCATGAAGAAAAGATGGGAGGATAAAGCTGGAAGACCTGACCAATTACAGATGGAGCCAGGGTACACATCCCACTTGTCCTAAACCAGCAGGGAACACCGGAAGAAGCTTGACTTCAGCAAGCACCCCAGTCAAGAAGCTTTAGCTTATCCCCAACAGGAGCCAGGGAAGAGCACTCAAAAGTATGAACCAATGCCACACAGCTCCCAAATGCCCCAGCAGGGCTCCAGAAGAAGACAGGAGACATTAAATTCAGATTACACATCTCATAAGCACCAAAACCAGCAGCGAGCACTAAATGAAACCCACATGTCAGGATAAAATATGAGCCACTCACATTTCCCCCAGTGAAGGAGACCCAAGTGGAACACATGGAATAGGGTCCAATGTCTCAGTTCTAGTAGAGTGCTAGGGAAGTGTAGGCCAAACATCAGTATCATACCACACAGCCCATAACATGTTCTGCAGGGAGGCATACACAAACTAAGCTAAACACCATGAGAAAGGGCACACATTCCAGATACCTCCACCAACAGTGAGCATTGGCCAGAGTCCACATCCTAGGACCCCAGGAAAAGGGGGTGATCACCTGTCCTCCATTGTAGGGGCTTCAGCCCTCCAAGCATAGATGGTACGCCCAAGAGGAAGCCCATCAGTGGTTATTTGGAGAAGGACCACACCAGGCCCACAGGTCAGGAAGAGGCAGTGCTGTCAAGAGGAGCAAGTCAACAGCATATCATTTTTTCAAACAAACAGGACATTATTTGGATTGTTAAAAATCTCAATCCACTACCTGCCGTGAAAATCCCTGTCATTTGAATCTGATGAAGGAAGGCATTGTAGTTCTTGCCCCTTTATAGCTTAGCTGATGAATGAATTGCTGCAGACAGGAATGTAGTGGTATGATTAGTAGAAGCTAGGGGATTTTGTTTGTTCAAGAAGCTGGTTCTTGATGTCCAAGACCCTGAAAACTACTGCCTATTAAAAACGTACTCTCCCACTTAAGGAGTTTAGAAAAAGCCATTAAATTAGAACTTAAATTAAACATGGAAGTGTGATATCCTGGCAGTCAGGTTTCAGACATGGCAGAGGGAATGAGACAGCACTGCTAGACATCCGTTTACAATATTAGGGACCAAGGATCTGTGACCTTGCTGATACTCCTGAGTCTATTCATAGCCATCGACAAATTGGACCACAACATTTAGATTCAGAGAATTATGGAGTTGGTGGGAGTGCCGGTGAAACAGTTTCAATCTTTCATTAAGAACAGCCTACATGTTAGACCTGGCATCCTTATGGTGGTCTTCCCCTCGACACTTTGCCTTTTTCCTCCACATTTTGCTGTTTTTCTTTGTTGGCCTTAGGACTTTGAGCATGTTACCACTGCTAACCAGTGTTAAAGTGCATGTGCTTCTCTCCTAAACATGATGACATTGGTGTATACCTGATTGGCATATTCGTTTGTACTGGTAAGCCCCTTGTAAAGTTTTATACCATATATCCAGGGCTTGTACTTTAAATTCTACTAATGGCCTGTAGCACTGATTGTGCCACCCAAAGAAGTAGCCTTTCAAACCTGTCTCAGACCTGCCACTACAGTGCCTGTGTGTGCAGTTTACTGTCACTTCGACTTGGCATTTAAAACTACTTGCCAAGCCTTAAACTCCCCTTTTATTGCATAAAAGTCACCTCTAAGGTAGGCCCTAAGTTCAGGGTGCCATGTAAGTAAAAGGTAGAAAATGTACTTGTATGTTTGGCTTGTCCTGGTAGTGACAAACAGCCTTTTTCATTTTTCACTATTGTGAGGCCTACCCCTCTCATAGGCCAGCATTGGGAATTCATTAATACACTTTTAAGCTGTAATTCCTGATCACAGAGGAGTAGCTTTTTCATGTTTCATATCTTTCAATCAATCAATTAATCAATCAGTATTCATAAAGTGTGCTACTCACCCGTTAGGGTCTCAAGGTGCTGGGGGGGTGGGTTCAGCTCCGTTGGGGTCATTCGAAGAGCCAGTTCTTGAGGTCTTTCCTGAATTGGTCCAGTGTCGGGCTTCGCCGTAGGGGGAGCTTGTTCCATGTCTTGGCTGCAAGGTGGGAGAAGGACCTTCCACCCGCTCTGTTCCTGTAGAAGCGTGGGATGGTGGCTAAGTAGAGGTCGGCTGATCATAGGTTTCTCTTGGGTGCGTGGAAGGAGAGGCGGTTGTTGAGGTATTGAGGTCCGATGTTGTGGAGGGCCTTGTATGCATGTGTGAGCAGCTTGAAAGTTATCCTTCTTTCGGCGGGGAGCCACTGGAGGTCGCGGAGGTGTTGGGTGATGTGGTTGTGCCTTGGGATATCGAGGATTAGTCTGGCTGTGGCGTTCTGGACGGTCTGGAGTTTGCAGAGGAGTTTCTTGTTGATTCCGGCATAGAGGGCGTTGCCGTAGTCCAATCTGCTAGTGATGAGAGCGTGAGTGACCGTTTTCCTGGAGTCAGCGGGTATCCATTTGAATGTTTTATGTAGTATGCGGAGGGTGTTGAAGCATGCGGAGGAGACGGCGTTGATCTGGTGATTCATTGTGAGCAATGAGTGAAGTATGATGCCGAGGTTGCACGCATGGTCTGTCTGAGTGGGTGGGTTTCCAAGGGCGGGGGGCCACCAGGTGTTGTACCATGCTGAGGGGGTGGAGTCAAGGATGAGGACTTCTGTTTTCTCTGAGTTGCGTGTCAGGCAGCTGTTCTTCATCCAGGTTGCGATGGCTTTCATCCCTTCTTGGAAGTTGTGCCTGGTGATGTTGGGGGTTCTTGGTGAGGGAGAGGATGAGTTGGGTATCATTGGCATAGGAGATGATGTTTAGCCCATGGTTTCTGGCGATGGTTGTGAGGGGGGCCATGTAGACGTTGAAGAGGGTGGGACTGAGGGAAGATCATTGGGGTACTCTGCATCTGGTCTCTGTTGGTTCCAAGAGGATGGTCGGGAGTCTTATTCTCTATGTTCTGCCGGTGAGAAAGGAGCGTATCCAGTCTAGGGCCTTTCCTTGGATGTTGGCATCGTGGAGTCTGGTGCCTAGTGTGCGGTGGAAGACAGTGTCAAAGGCTGCTGAAAGGTCCAGGAGGATGAGGGCTGCTGTTTGGCCTTGGTCGAGGAGAGCGTGGATGTCTTCTGTGGCGGCGAGGAGGATGGTCTCGGTGCTGTGGTTGTTGCGGAATCCAGATTGGGAGATGTCCAGGATGTTGTTGGATTCTATGAAGTGTGCTTGCTGGGCAGTGACGGCCTTCTCAATTACCTTGGCTGAGAAAGGAAGTAGCGAGAAGGGCCTGAGATTCTTGAGGTCCGTTGGGTCTGCGGAGGGTTTCTTCAAGAGGGGGTGTTGACTTCGGCATGCTTCCAGTCGTCGGGGAAAGTGGCGGTCTCGAGGGAGCAGTTGATTGTCTGGCATAGCCCGGGTGCGATGGCTGTGGTGGCCCTGTGGAAGATGTGAGGCGGGCAGGGGTCTGAAGGTGCTCCAGAGTGGATGCTCTTTATGGTCTTTACGGTGTCTTCTATCGTGAGTGGAGTCCACATAAGTAGGGTCTATTGGGTGGCGTCGCTAGTGGCTGGGTTGGGGTGGTGCAGAGGTCTTCGTCGTCAAAGTTATCAGAGAGCATCTTGGTCTTGAGGTGCTGAGGTCTTGGGAAGGAGGGACATCCGTTGTTTCGCTGTTGGGTGTAGCAAATTCCTGTATGATGGAGAAGAGTCCCTTGGTGTTGTGGGCGTTGGAGAGGATTCTGTCTTGGAGGAAATTCTTCTTTGTGGCTTGGATGAGTTGGTGGTGTGCCGTGGTGGCGGTTTTGTAGGCGGTGCGTGATTCCAGAGTTTTGCTGTTTCTCCATGTCTTTTCCAGCTGCTGGCAGGAGCGCTTGGATTCTTGGAGAGCCGTTGTGAACCAGTTTCCTTTCTTGTTGTGTCGTCTTGTGGTCTTCTGGTGGGGGGCAAGTGTGTTGGTACAGTTGGCGATCCATCGGTGGGGGTTGCTTGCCGCTGTGTTGGCATCTGTTGTAGTGGGGGGTGGGGTGGAGGTAAGGACGGAGGTAAGGCCTTCTTCAGAGACTTTGTTCCAGAGTCTGCGTGGGGGGCGGTGCGCGTGCTTGTGAGCAGTGGGTTTTCTAAAAGAGAAATGGATGCAGTGGTGGTCTGTTCAGATCCGTTCTGTGGTGTGGCTGAAGGAGATGCTGTTTCCTCCTGTGAAGATGGGGTCGAGTGTGTGTCCAGCTGTGTGAGTAGGGGTGGAGACAAGTTGCTTCAGTCCTATGTTGGTGAGGTTGTCTAGGAGGGCAGTGGTGTTAGGGTCGTTGTAGTTGTACAGGTGGAAGTTGAGGTCTCCGAATAGTATGTAGTCTGTGGAGGCAAGGGCGTGGGGATCGATGAGGTCGGTGATGGTGTTGGTGAACAAGGTACGGGGGCTGGGCGGTCTGTAGATGAGGGTTCCGTGGAGCGTCGTTCTGGGGTTGGTCTGGATCTGGAAGTGGATGTGCTCCATGGAGGGCAAGACTTCATGTGAGTCGGTGGTTGTTGTGCGGAGAGAGCTTTTGTGGATGATGGCGAGGTCTCCTCCTGGGCAGGTGGGGCGGTCTTTCTTCAGGATCTTGTATCCGTCGGGAATGGCGGTTGCGATGTCGGGTCCGGAGCTGGCATTGGTCCAGGTCTCTGTGAGGAAGGCGACGTCAGACGTGTGTGTGTTGAAGAGGTCCCAGATTTCTGTGGCATGTTGGTGTAGGGAGCGTATGTTGAGGAGGATACATTTCAGTGGTTTGTGTGCGCTGGCGTCCGGTGGGCTGGGGGTTGCGGCAGGGGTCCAGAGGTAGGTGAAGGTGTGGCGGCAGTGTCGGCAGTAGATCTGGCCTTGGGTGTTGCTCTGTGTCGAGAGTTGGCAGTTGCTGTTGCGTCCGGGGTTGAGAGCATGGAGAGTGCCGGGGTGGTAGTGGCGGGGGGTCAGGGGACCACAGTCCCTGGTGCTGGTCGCAGTCGGGTCATGGATGGGCACAGACGGGCTTGCATTTGGCAGGCCTTCGGCACGCCGGTGGCCCGGCCGTGCAGCATCCACCATTGAGTAGGGGTCGGGGAGGGCGATCAGCTGGGAGGCAGGAGTGGGAGCGACACACTGCGGGGAGGGGCCACGGGGGCAGCAGCGGCAGGGAGCGCGGGAAGAGGGAGCGAGGCTGGCAAGAGAGGAAAGGAGGTAAACAGAGAAAAGGGGGCAAAGAAAAAGGAGGCAATCAGAGGAAAAGGGGCAAGAGAAAAGAGGCAAAAAGGGGCAAAGAGAAGAGAGGTAAACGGAGAAAAAGTGGCAAGAGAAAAGAGGCAAAACATGGGGCAAAGAGAAGAGAGGCAAACAGAGAAAAAGTGGCAAGAGAAAAGAGGCAAAAAACAGGGCAAAGAGGAAAGAGGCAAACGGAGAAAAAGTGGCAAGAGAAAAGAGGCAAAAAATGGGGCAATGAGAAAAGAGGCATACAGAGAAAAAGTGGCAAGAGAAAAGAGGCAAAAAACGTGGCAAAGAGAAAAGAGGCAAACAGAGAAAAAGTGGCAAGAAAAAAGGCAAAAAACGGGGCAAAGAGAAAAGAGGACAATGGAGAAAAAGAGGCAAAACATGGGGCAAAGAGAAGAGAGGCAAACAGAGAAAAAGTGGCAAGAGAAAAGAGGCAAAAAACAGGGCAAAGAGGAAAGAGGCAAACGGAGAAAAAGTGGCAAGAGAAAAGAGGCAAAAAATGGGGCAATGAGAAAAGAGGCATACAGAGAAAAAGTGGCAAGAGAAAAGAGGCAAAAACCGTGGCAAAGAGAAAAGAGGCAAAAAGAGAAAAAGTGGCAAGAAAAAAGGCAAAAAACGGGGCAAAGAGAAAAGAGGACAATGGAGAAAAAGTGGCAAGAGAAAAGAGGCAAAAAATGGGGCAAAGAGAAAAGAGGCAAACAGAGAAAAAAGGGGCAAAGAAGAAAGAGGCAAAAACGAGAAGGAGAGAGGCAAGGAGAAAAGAGGCAAAAAAGAGATAGAGAGGGGCAAAGAGGGCACAGAACAGAGCGGAATAGCAGAAGAGCAGGGTGCTCTTCCACTAGACCACCAGGGATGAGGCGCAGGCAGGAGCCTGCGGGTGGAGGAGGGCCTCGAACACCTACCCGGGGAGCTCAAGCTGGAGCTTAAGGGTAGACCCTTAACGGTGGAGCTGCGCAGGGGGAGAGCAGTGACTCTAACCAGAAGGTCAGAGGTCTTGCTCTTCTTGCCGCATAGCAGCCGCCATTAAGTAGGGGTCAGGGGGAGGGCAATCAGCTGGGAGGCAGGAGCGGGAGCGACACGCTGGGGGGAGGGGCTGCAGGGGCAGCAGCGGCGGGGATCGCGGGAAGACGGAAGAGGGAGCAAGGCTGGTAAGAGAGGAAAGGCGGTAAACAGAGAAAAGGGGGCAAAGAAAAAGGAGGCATACAGAGGAAAAGGGGGAAGAGAAAAGAGGCAAAAAGGGCAAAGAGAAGAGAGACAAACGGAGAAAAAGTGGCAACAGAAAAGAGGCAAAAAACAGGGCAAAGAGAAGACAGACAAATGGAAAAAAGTGGCTAGAGAAAAGAGACAAAAAAAACAGGGTAAAGAGAAAAGAGGCAAACAGAGAAAAAGTGGCAAGAGTGGCAAGAGAAAAGGGGCAAAAAACAGGGCAAAGAGAAAAGAGGCAAACAGAGAAAAAGTGGCAAGAGAAAAGAGGCAAAAAACGGGGAAAAGAGAAAAGAGGCAAACAGAGAAAAAGCGGCAAGAGTGGCAAGAGAAAGGGGCAAAAAACGGGGAAAAGAGAAAAGAGGCAAACAGAGAAAAAGTGGCAAGAGTGGCAAGAGAAAAGGGGCAAAAAACAGGGCAAAGAGAAAAGAGGCAAACAGAGAAAAAGTGGCAAGAGAAAAGAGGCAAAAAACGGGGAAAAGAGAAAAGAGGCAAACAGAGAAAAAGCGGCAAGAGTGGCAAGAGAAAGGGGCAAAAAACAGGGCAAAGAGAAAAGAGGCAAACAGAGAAAAAGGGGCAGAAAAGTAAGGAGAAAAGAGGCAAAAAAGAGAAAGAGAGGTGCGAAGAGGGTACAGAACAGAATGGAATAGCAGAAGAGCAGGGATGAGGCGCAGGCTGGAGCCTGCAGGTGGAGTAGGGCCTCGAACACCTACCTGAGGAGCTCAAGTTGGAGCTTAAGGGCAGACCCTTAACGGTGGAGCTGCGCGGGGGGTGAGCAGTGACTCTGACCAGGAGGTCAGAGGTCTTTGGAATTGTCATGATAAATCCACCTTACTGGTGAAGTTGGATTTAACATTTTAGAAATGCCACTTTTAGGAAGTGGACATTTCTCTGTACTTACTGCTCTTTGTGCCTGGCAGCCTGTCTCCAATACACATTTGGGTTGGGTGACAGATACACTTTTTGCAATCCCTCTGGACAGCCACAAACACAGGAAGGTGAGTTGCCTGCCTGTATTCTGAGCACTCATCTTCATTCATCTGCATTTTGATGGGACTTCCTGTGCAGGGAGGATTGGGAGGGGCTGACACTTACACTTCTATAGGTAGTGTTCTGTCCATACACAAAGCACTGATTTGCCCCCGAGGTCAGCCCGGTAGACAGGACTGGGTTGAAAGGGATCCCTGCGCACTTCACAGAGCTCCTTTGAGGTCACCCCTTACATCAAAGGTACTTTTGGGTATAGGTACTGGGCCAATAGAAGCCCATGTTCTGCTGTGATCCTGGGCTTCTATTGGAATTCTCAAGGGCATATTATCAAGCCCATTATCGCCGCTTTAGCGGCAGTTTCCTGCCGCTAAAGCAGCGATAATTTTAACGCCGTTCTTGCTAATATGCCCCCAAATCAGGCCCACAGTTCTTGGTGATAACAAATACTCTCTGAGGAAACCTAACACGAAAGCTCACAAGTTTTACAGTAGGAAATACAATTATACTCTAAAAATACAGTCAAAAGGGTAAAGGTTCATTTTGACAACTCATTTCAATGAACCGTCCATCCAATGTGTTCATACTCTATACAAAGTTAACATCTTAAACTGCTCAGATGTATTAAACCCCTATTAGAGCATAAACACTGGCTCGCAATAGGTAGGGCTACAGGGATTTTGAAAAGCGATTATTGCAATGCTGTCAGTGTATAAACTTTAAAATCAGATATTCATAAACCTTGGGCACACCAGAACACTACAATCAGGGCCGTTAAGAATATATCAGGGATTGTGGTCTGGTCTAGAAACTTATAACATGCACAACACACAAAATAACACTGAATAAATCATATGCAGTCACTGCTTTTTCTTTAAAAGGAAAAGTACTTTAAAGCACATACAACTAAATACTGTGTACATAATTACACATTTATACAAGATTGCAGGTGGAATTACAAATTAGAGGCACTTCTAAATGGGCCTTGTAGAATAACCAGGGTGCAAATCACAGGGGACAACTAACCCTCTAAATATAGTTTGTTCTAAAACTGTTCCCCACCTTTGAAGCTTCAACAGCAAAGAGTGCGTCAAAGGGCCCTGGTCCCCAGGGTGGATATAAGTGAAATGAGGGATTTTCAAGAAAAAGCGCAATCACACTCAGATTTTCTGGACTGTGGCAGGTGGCCCCCAGCTCCAGCAAAGCGGCTGAAACTCTCCTAAGGTGATGTTCAGTCAGCACTTCATTTGAAAATATATCTGGCCCAGCTGTAACATGGATTTGAAATGGTTTACTTATGGTGGCAGGCTTCAGCCACACGGACCATCCTGCAGAGTCTTTATGACCCTCAAGGTACTATGAGAAATTTTCTGTAGCTTCTGGCACTATTGTTTACATTGCCCCTGCAGGAGTCTGGACCTGCCTGCTTGTCCAGCTTGGTTGTTCCCTCACTTGGGACTTACCGCATGTACATCCCCAAGATCCTCCTTGGCATAGCTCTTTCATTACCTGCAATCACCAGTCACCATGGCCTAGCGATACTTGCAGGAGAGCTTCAATTGCTGACTTCTGGGGCACCACAACAGGATTAGTCCAACAGAATTCCAGGGGACCCCTTCCTATCAGTTCCCCAGCAAGACCACCCTCACCTGGGCTTGGAAGCGATTCACGAAGCTGGTATGACCAACCCTGGAGAAAGTCAGCAAAGTCCAAGGTACAGGCCAGGAGTTGATGCACCCCGGATTGCTGACAGGGATTCTTCAGCTACCAATTCTTGCAGTCTCCTTTTCATCATGCTAAGCCTGTGCAGGTGGAGTTTCCTGTGATTGGTAGGGCACAAACCCAACCAAATGGTGCCATATCAATACACCATGCTTTAGAGTCATCAACAGGAATGAGCACACGGCCGTTCCCACTCTGGGTCTGAATTATGGGTAGATTTAAAAATGGCACCTCAATTCAAAAGTGAGCCTGTCTCAGCCCACCCTGGCCTGCCCGTTCACTCCTAGACTCCGAAAAGGGGCCCACTGCTGGGAAGTACAGATGGAAGTCTGGGCACATATATTGTTAACTCCAGAGAGCAAGTGCAGCATGGGGGCTATGAAAATGCAAACCCCACTGCATACTCCAGCATTGGAATGGGTTAGCAGTTGCAGCAGGGAAATTAACTAAGTAGCTGGTAAAGTTTGATACTTTACAGTCTCCTAATAAAAAGAAAATGCTGAACCAATCAGAGTAAGTCACTCCTTAAATGATTATCACAAAATCAAAAGCAAGTAGTGAGTGGATGCATCATACATCACCCTAACATACAAACGGAAGAACCAAGGCTTTGTTGGAGACATGTTTTATAGGTGATGATGCCTGATAGCACCTCATGATGTAGGTTTGACATAGAGTGTTACCATGGCTGCCTCCTCTATGCTGTCATACTAGAGAGCATATAGGCTCAAAGAACATTTAAGGATTGATTTAGTATAACTTTTTTTTGTCTTTCCATTCTGCCACTTCTATGCACGATTTAGGTTAAAGTTGGTGTACTGTAGGGAGATAGGCTTGAGAATGTCCCCTACCCCTGTTTTTGGTCCTTACAATGGCTACTGTCCCTGCTTGGGGAACATAGGGTTGGCAGAAACATGACTAACAATTAGGATAGGAGGGAGAATAGGTAACTGTTGTATCTATGGTGTTGTGATGATCGGGTGCTTGCGTCCGTCGGGCTCGTGGTTGGTCTCGCATGGAAGGCATGTGTAGAATAGGGTATTCTATGTGAGACGGTTGACGATCCGACAGATGAGAGGAGGCAATGTCTGGTTTGGGGCTTCACTGTAGTCAATAAACTACATTATCCTACACTTATCGTGTCACGTCTTGTTCATGAACCCAATATAAATATTGGGGACGAGTTGGGCAACGTGACGATAGTGTGAAGCCCCGGCCATTTTCAGGGCTGTGGTGACTTGCTTCAACTTCATGAGTCCAGCGGATGTGGATCTATGTAGATTTCCTGGTGAACGTGTTGGATGGGTTCACAGAGTTCTGCACTCCGGTTGTGATTCCCGTATTCTTATTTTGGGAAGGTGTCAGTGAGTTGGAGGCTGTTGGGAGCACGAGGAGGCTGTCTATGTGCGTAACGGAGCTTGCATAGAAGAACGTGCTCCAGGCAGTGTAGGGCCTAATATCTGCAGAAACTGAATTCTATGGCAGGACCGGAGGCTCAGATTATGCTTTCTCAATTTCTTTACTACTCAACAGCAGCCAATGAGAAAAAAGTAAACACCACAATAAACTACATTTCCCATGAGGCTTTGAACCACGCCTCCTTAATCAACCAATAACATTAGAGGTTAGCATACAAAATAATGAGGCACCATCTTGGCTTCCTCTTTCTTTGCTGCTCCGCAGTCAAGATAAGTGCCTCATTATTTTGTTCATGTTCTATCTGTGATTCTAGTATTGCGAGTTCGTAATTTACTGGTTTATTGAACTATACTTTGTGTACGATGACGCTTGTTGCTTTATATTGATATTGCTATAGCGCTCTTGCGCCGCGCTGCGATCGCGCAAGTTAACGTTTTCCATCTCAGCACGTGTTGCGCTGTAATTGTAGGTAGTTGCTAGTATCTTGGAATTATTTATTGCTTCAATATTGCCCACATTCAGATTTTTACTCGCAACGCGAGTTCCGTGCCTGCTAGCGCTCTCACGCGCTGACGGGGATTGCCCCCCCCCCCTCAGGGAGCGAGGCGCACACCGGAATCCCGATCGGGAAGCCTGCGTGCGTCTCGGGAGCCTGCACGCGTCTGTGCACGCGTGCAGCCCCTCACACGCACAAGCTGGAGAGACGCCTCACCCGGGCTGGTTATTGGGGATAACACGCAGCAGGCAGACGGCGGAGCCGGTACCGGGCCTTTAGAAATCAGGCAACTTTTTCTTTCACTGCTTGGGGCATACATTAGCCCCTGAACTCCCAGTTTTCTCTGGGGATCAGAATTTTTGGAGACCCTTGGCTGAATAGGCGTATAGGGTTTTACACCCTCCATTAGTCCTATCGATAAGGGCTTTACTTTGGTACCTGTGTGGCCCCCACTACCCCAGCTTTGCTCCCTACCGACGCCCGATCTCTTGGGAGTTTGGGTTGTAAAATTTTGGCTTCTCTCTGGAGGATTTTGAGTCATATATATAATACTATATATACTGCATTATGTCAGACTGCAAAGTCTATAAGGAGGAGGTGGCTGCGTTTGATCCCCCTGAATATGAAGATTACTATTATGAGGACTCTATGGAAGCTATCATTGACAAGAAACTTGACTCTAAGTTAGATAAAGTCCTCTCCTCCGCCCAACTGCCTATATCCCAACGTCTGGAGCAGCTAGTTGGTAATAACCCTGCTCCCTCTGGTACTCTGACACCCGCCCCCTCCCCGCCCCAGAGCCAGCTGGGCTTCCTTGGCCTCACGTTCAGGTTTATTCCAAACTGCGCAGTTCTGAAGAACAGGCCCAGGGTGACATTCCTGCCCCCTCTTCTCCTGCCCCTACACTCTCTATCCCTCCCACTACTGATATTGACACGGACACTGATTCATCCCAAGAATCCAGACCCCGCAAACGCGCCAAGAAGCGCAAACATTCTTCCCCGCCCGTCCAACCTTCCCCCTTCTCTTTTGACCCTTCGGACATCCTCTATCCCCGCTCCTCAGACTGGGCTCCCGCCCTGGCAGTGGTGGAATATATGCAAACACACTTGCGCAAGAGCGTTGACAAAGAAGTTAGAGCCCGCCTTAAATCCGAATGTCCCCGCCCTGATCTGGCACACAAGGTGGCCGTTACCCCAGATATTGATTCATCTATGACCACATTTTTGAAAAAGTATAAGAAGGATCCGAAAAAAGGGCATAGATCGCGCCCTTAGGGCGTGCCAGGATAAGTTGTTAGACGTTGCAGGTCCCCTGGCAAAAATCCTTGAATTGTCCCTTCAAGCACAAGAGACCAGAGCTGCTATCCATCCGGAGGTTCTGGCAGGGTGGACCCAGAGGGCGATTTGCCTCCTTGGCAACGCCAATTGCGCCCTCTCGTCGGAGAGGCACAAGTCCGTCCTTTTGCGAATCGATCCGCAACTTGTAGAGTTGGCTTCGGCTGAACCAGGCCCTCTGGCTGAGGGTCAACTCTTTGGGGAACGTTTTGTCAAGGACATAGCGAAATTCGTCAGCACTTTTGCATCTTTGGACAAGTCACAGTCATCGCTCAAAAGGGTCTTTCACCCAGTCTCTGGTAGGGCCGGTCGTGGCAGGGGACGCTCGGTCGGCCGCTACACCAATCCAAGTCCCCAGCGAGGCTTCGCCCCACGGCGCAGAGGGTATACCCCGGAGCCGGAACAGGTGGGCTTCTACCCCTCCAGGTCCCGAGGCTTCCGTGGCCGATTCAACAGGGGCGTCAACAGGGGCTACAAGAATTTCGATGCCCAGTCATCAGGTATGTCCGCCAATCTTTCCAATGATCCCCCTCAGGGGCAGATTGTTACATTTTGTGATGAATTGGACACATCTAACCACGGATGCGTGGATTCTCCACACGGTTCAAGGTTATCAGATAGAATTAATAGACTCCCCTTGTCAGGTGGCCCCTCCTCTTCCTCTCCTTTTTTCCCTACAAGAGCAAGCTTTTATCGACTCCGAGCTTCAGGAACTTTTGGCCAAACAAGCTATTGCCGAAGGACCCTTCATTCCTGGCGGGTTTTGCAGCAACGTTTTTTTGGTACAAAAGAAAGGAGGAGGCCAGAGATTAGTTTAAAATCTCAGGGAGTTCAACCCTTTTGTGGTATACAGACACTTCAAGATGGAGGGTATCCATCTGTTGAGAGATCTTCTTTTGGAGAAAGACTGGATGGTCCGTTTGGATCTAAAAGATGCTTACCTCACGGTTCCCATTTGTCCTTCCCATCAGAAATTTCTCCAATTCTCTTGGAAAGGGCCATGGTACCGGTATCTTTCCCTCCCTTTTGGCCTGTCATCAGCCCCTTGGGTGTTTACCAAGCTTATAAAGCCGGTGGTCACTCGTCTGCGAGAGATGGGAGTTTGCATGATCGTCTATCTCGACGACATGTTAATTCTGGCACAGGATCGGAACCTTCTGCTCACACATTTGGGGTGGACAACCTCCCTGTTACAGGAGTTAGGGTTTGTGATAAATCTCAAGAAATCGATGACCACCCCGAGCCAGCAGATGGACTTCCTGGGGTTTCAGATAAAGGCAGTCACCGCCCAGTTACTCCTGCCCATGACCAAGATCAAATCAATAAAGAGAGAGATCCGCTCCACTCTGTCGAAGAGGCTGATCTCGTTGAGGGTCTTAGCGAGGATTGTAGGCCTTCTGGCCTC
This sequence comes from Calotriton arnoldi, assembly GCA_963921515.1. NCBI lineage: Eukaryota > Metazoa > Chordata > Amphibia > Caudata > Salamandridae > Calotriton > Calotriton arnoldi. The sequence goes on along the minus strand of CAWUFW010002132.1, from coordinate 1,905,863 downwards.
CTCTATTCAGGCCATCTTCCCAGGTCCTCTTCACTACAGGGCTTTACAGTGACTCAAGATTTATTATCTTCAAAAAAGGTATTCGTACGACCACCTGATTCCCCTGTCTCCAGAGGCTCAAGAGGAGCTTCTTTGGTGGTTAGAACACATGGAAGCGTGGAATGGCAGGGCCATTTTCGGCGCCTTTCCGGACGTCATCATAGAGTCCGATGCCAGCCGTTGGGGCTTGGGTGCAAGATGTGGAGACTTTGCCACCAGCGGACGATGGTCCGCCGACGAATTAAAGTTGCACATCAATTGTCTGGAGCTGTTAGCGGGCTCCTTTGCCATAAAATCGATCTCCCCTCTGAAGAGCAATTGTTGCATCCTTCTCAGGATGGACAATGTTTCAGCGGTGCAATACATCAATCGCCTAGGACGGACGAAATCCTGGCTGTTGGCCAACATTGTGAGGGAATTTTGGCATTTTTGCCTGGATCAGAAGATCAGTGTGATAGCGGAGTATCTGCCCGGCAAGCTCAATCAGATTGCGGATTGAAACTCCAGGTTCCTGAGGGACTTCAGCGATTGGAGACTCCATCCTTCGCTTTTTGTAGAGATCATGAGTATGCGAGGTCCCTGCAGGATAGACCTCTTTGCCTCTCGCCTCAATGCTCACCTCCCACGCTTCTTCAGCTGGAGGCCGGACCCGATGGCGATGGGAACGGATGCGTTCCTTCAACATTGGGGGTCTCAGAGGAACTATGCTTTTCCCCCCTTCGCTCTGATTCCGAGGGTGGCGGCCCAGGTCCGTCGACAAAAGACGTCAATAGTGTTGGTCACACCATTGTGGAAGACTCAGTCGTGGTTTCCGACACTATTGGAGTTATCAGTAGACTTACCTTTTCAGCTACCTGTGTTCCCAATGCTTCTCCAGGACCAAGTGGGATCCCCTCATCCTCTGGTCCTGCAGAACCAGCTATCCCTCATGGTTTGGACGATCTCAGGAGACACAAACGAATTGAGGGCCTCTCATCGGCGGCTGCCGAGTTTATACACCAAGCTTGGGCTCCATCCACCCGCAAACGATATTCTGCTTCATGGAAGCGTTGGGTGGGTTGGTGCCTTCAACTTCAGGTGGATCCCGTGGGATCAGATGTGAAGGAAGTATTAAACTTTTTATCTGAATGTGCTGAATCTGGTCTTGCATACAGGTCTGTTAATAATTTCAGGTCAGCTCTTTCGGCTGGACACAATCACATCGATGGTAGGCCGGTGGGGATGCATCCCCTTGTGTCTAAGTTGCTGAAGGGCATCAGAGTGGCTTGCCCGCCTTGTCCCAGATACACTACGTTATGGGATGTTTCTAAAGTCTTGTCTTTATTGGGATCTTGGCCAGATAATAAAGACTTATCGTTAAAACATTTATCTGCTAAACTTATTTGTGTTTAATCTCCTGTAAGAGAGTTTCTGATGTGCACGCTTTAGATTTGGCAGGACGGATGTTCTCTCCACAGGGTGTGTCTTTCATCATCTCTAGGAGGACTAAGACCAAGTGACGTTCGGTTGAGTATCCTGCTTTTCCTCACAATGACAAATTATGTGTTTAAAATGTTTAAAAGTATATGAGGAACGCACATTAGCTCATAGAACAGACCCCTTGGGTCAATTGCTGTTAGCAATCCAAAAGCCTTTCCGTCCAGTTTCAGCGGCCACCTTGGCACGTTGGGTCAGGTGGTTTATGGCTGATGCAGAGATTGACATTTCTGTTTATGGTGCGCATTCCACCAGAGGTGCTATGGCCTCTAAAGCATATATTCTGGGGTCTCGCTTAGAGGATATTTTGAAAGCTGCAGATTGGTCTTCAGACTCGATGTTTAAAGTATTTTACTATAAACCTATTACGCATGTTTCTTCTGTTGTTGTTGTTGGTCAGCTTTGAACCAGCATAATCTGAGCCTCCGGTCCTGCCATAGAATACAAAATTTTCCAGCTATCGCGACAAGAATTTTAGATTCTATTAAGGACACTGAGGCAAGGATTATCCCACCCATGGGGACAGGTAAGATGTCAACTGTCATGTTGCAAGATACTTAACTATGCAATGTCATTTTCCCACCCTGAGATATCAAACCTTTTGGGTTCCCTATTTTCAAACTTGTTTCTGTTTCAGGAAATGATTCCAAACAGAATTAAGGCTACGATGATCTATGGTATGTATCTCCTCGTCTTTGAAGGATTGCTGTCGTATCCAGGACTGTTGGGACGTGCTCTCCGTTGAGAGTTGGATCTGCTGTTATTTCTCTCCGTTGAGAGCCAGGACTGTTGTTTGTTTTTTCGGACACTTTAAGGACTGTTTTTGCAAAGAAAGAGGAAGCCAAGATGGTGCCTCATTATTTTGTATGCTAACCTCTAATGTTATTGGTTGATTAAGGAGGCGTGGTTCAAAGCCTCATGGGAAATGTAGTTTATTGTGATGTTTACTTTTTTCTCATTGGCTGCTGTTGAGTAGTAAAGAAATTGAGAAAGCATAATCCTCGCCTCCGTGTCCTTAATAGAATTTAAAATTCTTGTCGCGATAGCTGGAAAATTTTGTAGTGCAGATATGTTTGTTAAACTTGAAAACAAGCTCTATCGACGCTGAAAAACCACGTTAGATGACGTTTGGCACCATTTTAACTGGTTGGGGAGTTCTTCATGCTGGTTCACTGTGTACACGGCATTTGTTTCCCCGTGTCGGAGTGCTTCCGAGACTTCAGTGCTTTCAAAGTGTTGTCCATCTCCAGGAGGAGTGGTGCTTATTCGGTGATAGGCACACCTTAAGGCGGCGTGCTTAAAGTAACGAGGGTCAGTGGGAGCATCCTCTTTTGTCGTTGGGCATTAAGTATGTTTGTGTGACTGGCCAGCATCTGCGGTGACAGGCACACCAGTACTTATGTTTAAGGTACATTTTAATTCAGTTGTGTGAGCAGCCTGCATCTACGGTGACAGGCACACCTTTATTAACATTTAATTAAGTGTGCAAAGTTGTGGTGGACACTCCTGAATTTGGTTTATGCCTGAAAAGTTGTAATCTTCTTTCACAGCATATTGGAAAAAGGGCATTTAAGTGTCATGGTGTGGAATTCACTAGGGTAACATCATTCTGCCGACTACGCCACTAAGTAATATGGCCTCACAACAGTTTGTTGCACAACCTCAGCTGTTTTTACAGTCTTCTGGCAAACCTGTTGCTAAATTGCATATGTGGTTTAAGAATTTTGAAAATTATCTATTAGTTATTGGTGCCAGGAAATTTCATCTGCAGAGAAAGGAGGCAACTTTATTAAGTTGTTTAGGGGCTGCTGCTCAGTACATGTTTGATAGCTTGCCTGAGGTGGAACCTCCTGAGGATATTTTATGGGATGATTTTGCTATTGCTGGATTAGATGCGCAATTTGGTGATCAGCCTAATGTAACTGTTAAAAGGTTCAGTTTCTTTTCACGAAAGCAGGCTAGAGATGAATCTATTGATGAGTTCATTGCGTAACTCAGGATTTTAGCGACTTCTCATGACTTCGGCAGCAGCGTGGATACTTATATTCGGGCTCAACTAGTGTTAGGCTGTTTTAGTAAAAAAACCAGGAAAAACTCATGTGCACTTGCAACCCCTCTTTTAGTCAGCTAGTTGGAGTTGCTAAAGGAGTTGAGATATCTATGGTGTTAGAAATGGGGGTCTCTAGTTGGCAGAGGTAGGTACCTTTGTTCTAATAGGGACCCTTGCTTCTAGTCAGGGTAAGGGGGATACACACTTTAGATAACCCCTGCTCACCCCCTCGGTAGCTTGGCATGAGCAGACAGGCTTATCCCAAAGGCAATGTGTACAGTATTTGTACCAACACTCACAATAACACAGTGAAAACACCACAAAAGGACACCACACCGGTTTAGAAAAATAAAGTATCTTTATCTAAACTTAACAAGACCAAAACGACAAAAATCCAACATACACAGTTAAAAATATGACTTTCAAAACGTTTCAAGAACTTGTACTATAGAAAACTATGGATGCGTGACTTTTCACCAAAGTACCTGTAGTTGTGTCAAAGTTCACCAAGCCAAACAGCCGCAGCGTCGGAAAACAAAGATAAGCGACACTCCTGAGACCCTGAGGAGGCAATGCGACAGTCCCGCTGCACGCAGAGGAAAGGTTGCATCGATTCCGGTCTGTATGGGGAGTGATGCGTTCATTCTTCATGCCGGTTCCGGCCCGCAGGTGTTGCGTCAGAAGAACTTGCCGCACAGGTACAATGTGTGGAAATCTGGGATGTGTCGGCGATTGATGCGGCGGCATTGCGTGGCGCTGCGTTGGTCCTCTTCAGCCGCGATCCCGCGATGCGTCGATTTCTGTAGTTCTTTGAGTTTCTTCTCTCTTCCAGCTCCCAAACAGCAGCAACAGCCTCCAGAGGTCCAAAACTGGCACAGGCACCTCAAGGCAGGTCAGAACTCACAACAGCAGAGTTCAGGGAAGCTGGGGGTGAAGTCTTTGTTTCCCTGAGACTTCTGAACAGGAGGCCAGCTCACTTCAGGCCCTTGGAGATCTCCTTCAAGCAGGGGACACAGCACACAGCAAAGTCCTTCTCCTTTCCTTGGCAGAAACAGCAACTGCAGGCTAACCCCAAACACACAGCAAGGGCAGTGCTTCTCCTCAGTCTCTCCAGCTCTTCTCCTTGGCAAAGGTTCCTCTTGAATTCCAGGAATGATCTAAAGTTTAAGGGTTTTAGGTCTTATACTTATACCCCAAAATGTCTTTGTTCTCTTTGTGCAAGGGACTCTGAGCCCAGTTCAAACCAGTTCTGGGGGGCACTCTGCAAGTGCACAACAACATCCATTGTCAGTGTGAGCCTTGATCCCAGACACACCACAGGGGGGCGGAGCCAGTATTGTGGAAGGCAGGCACAGCCCTTTTCAGGTACATGTGCTACTCCTCCCCCACTCCAAATGCAGTTCAGGCCTATTCAGCCTAGTGCTGACTCATCCAGACTCCTGGAGCCACTGCACCTCCCCATCCCCTTTCACTCCAAAGCCAGACAGTCAATCCACATACAGGAAGAGGCACACAGGATGGTTGAACAAGAAAATAGCCATCTTTACTAAAATATGTGTTATTAAATCCTGAGTTCAGGGATTCCAAACTCCATTTTTATATCTTATTCCTATGGGAAGATATGCTTGTAAAATGTTACAAAGCATCCCCCATTCTGTCCTATGGGGCAAGATAGCCTTTCAATAGTGAAAAACGAAATTGGCAGTATTTCACTATCAGGACATGTTACACACACCAGTACATGTCCTGCCTTTCACATACACTGCACCCTGCCCAGGAGGGTACCTTGGGCCTACCATAGGGGTGCCCTATATGCAAGAAAAGGGAAGGTTAGGGCCTGGCAAGTGGGTGCACTTGCCAAGTCGACATGGCAGTTAACAAACTGTGCGCAGGCACCGCGGTGGCAGGCCTGAGACATCTTTTTAGGGCTACTCATGTGGGTGGCACAATCAGTGCTGCAAGCCCACTAGTAGCATTTGATTTACCAGCCCTGGCCCACTCAGTGCACTTTACTAGGGACCTACTGGTAAATCAAATATGCCAATCATGGATAACCAATCACAATAACAATTTACACAGAGAGCATATGCACTTTAGCACTGATCAGCAGTGGTAACGAGTGCCCAGAGTCCTAAAGCCAACAAACACAAGTCAGGAAAAAATAGGAGGAAGAAGCAAAAAGTTTGGGGACAACCCTGTAAAAAGGGCCATTTCCAACATATGGTGTCTTCAAAGATTCTACCGTCTGGTAGTGATAAAGAGGAAGTAAGTGTTGGAGCTGTGTGTCTCGATGTGAAGAAAGATAAAAAAGTGGAAAGTGACATTCGAGACAGTTCCAAAACGGATTACTGCTTTTGTTGTTGCTCAAATACACATTTTGCGAATGCACCCATTTGTCCAGCTGTCAAGTGCAAATTGTGACAAACTAGACCATTTTGCAAAGTTTTGCAGATTGAAAGAAGGTGGGGGAATGCTTGGAAGTAAAAAAAAAATACAAGTTTCTTTACGATAGAAATTGATGAGGAGGACAGTTTGGGTGGATGTCTGGATAAGTTCAAGAATGTTATTCTCACAATCACCTCTGATGGTAAAAACTCAGTGAAGAGACCATTTTGCAGTATAGGAATTGGTACAGTAAAGGTACCGGTAATGGCTGATTCTGGCTCCCCTATTGCTATTTTGGGTCCGTCTACATTTATGGATTGTTATGTTATGTTATGTTATCGTGTCTTATAGAGCGCAACGGCTGCCCCAGCGAAGGGGCGTCCCGGCGCTAATGCAGGAAAGACTGACGGAACATACGAAACGGCAAGCACTAAGATGCAGAGAAAAGATAGGTCTTAATGGCCTTTCTGAATGCTAAGTAATTAACAAGGCCACGAATCTGCCCAGGGAGTGAGTTCCAGAGAGTGGCGGCTCTGAAACGAAAAGAGCGGCCACCAGCCCTAACTCTGCCTGTCCGAGGAACCACCACCAAATGCTGACCCTATGAGCGGAGGAGTCGAGTAGGGGCATATGGCAGCAACAGATCAGCCAGAATAGGGGTCGTGGCCAATTTTAAAATCTTGAAAGAGATACATAGGGTTTTGAATTCAATGCGTCTGGCCACGGGTAACCAGTGGAGACGTCGAATGGCGTTTGACACAGAGCAAGATTTACGCAGACCTAGGAGTGTTCTTGCTGCTGCATTCTGTGCCCTTTGCAGCCTCGAGACCTCCGCTTTATTGGACCCTAAATAGAGCAAACAGGCATAATCAAGTCTCGACATAACCGTCGATTGAATAATGACCTGATGTGTAGATGCGTCAAAAAAACCCAGCAAGGGTCTGAGCCCTCGTAAGAGACCAAAACAGGTCCCTGCCGTCTTTTTTGTTTGTACTCGATAGTTTAAATTGTTGGAGTAATGTAGCATTAAGTGAGTGTGGCATTTCACCCAAGGCATTTGATGGACTTGAGATTAAAATGTTGGGATTGTTTGAGAATGTTGTGACATTTAAAGGTAGAAAGATTGTCACTAAGGTGTATGTGGCTGTGAATGAAAAAGATGTCTTTTGGTGGATGGAACAGGCAAGACTGAGGTTTATTCTTAAACCCGGATCTCCTGTTCCTGTGCAATTGGATCCGGATTGTCTGTGATGAAGATTGACTCTGCAGGTGTAGAGGATATTGATGTTTTACTTAAAGAGTACAATGCAGTATTTAAGGACGAGGTTGGATGTGTCAAGGGCTTTTCAAATGACATTCAGTTTAGGGAAAAAACTATGCCTACTGTGCACAAGGTTAGAAATGTGCCTTTAAGTGTACGCAAGGATTTAAAGGCATTGTTGGACAAAATGTGTGCGGAGGACATTATTGCTCCTGTGGAGTGCTCGGAGTGTATTTCGAGTATTGTTATTGCTCATAAGAAGAATGGGTAGATTAGGTTGTGTGCCGATCTTCGTTCACTTAACAAGAGCATCATTGTTGAGTGTCATCCTTTTCCTAAGATACTGTCGTGTAGCTCCTATAGTACGCCTGCAGGACCTGCGCGTTTGGATAACATATAGTGCGGGCTTGGTGGCAGACTGACTCCGTGCACCCCCACCGTATATGTTAGCCTGGTTTGCATTAGCTAGCTCGCAGTGCCACTAGTGTCTCCTCTTATCGGGGAGAGATTAGTTTCTGGCAACCTTAGAACATGACAACCCTCATTCCCTCAGAATCGTGGAAACAATGTACTACCTTTCGCTCAGTCATTCGTGCTCACTTATTCGGTTTGTCTCAGAGAGTTACACAGAATAAACAGTCGGGCGTTTCAATAAGTATTTATTGAACAGTGGTTATTCTAGTGTAAAATATATGTGCTGCGGTAACCAGCAGACAATAGCAGAGAAATATGATCAGAAGTACGATAAAAGCAAAGGGATAGAACAGTTCTACCATATTGCGATAATCATGAGTACATACATGAATATAAAAGCATTATGCAAGTGCGCTTACTCCTACGATGCCTACCTAGATGTACCTTTGTGTACCTAGCATATGCGTGTAGGTCTTAGAAGCTAAGAGCCAAGAATCCTCCTAGGATTTAGTCGAACCCCCATACCTGAATAGAGAGAGTGTGGGACCCCGTCCTGGTCTCGAGTTGGACACCCCGTCCGGGTTGTGTCAGACCACTGTCAGCTTGAGCGACAGCATGCAGGAGCCTCAGCGTCTCTGGTCAGTGTGTCAGCATGGAAGTCTCGGTTCCCTCTGGTTTACCGGGGCAAGATGTGGTGTATTTATACCCTAAAGAGTCTCGGTCCTCAGTATGGTTTGTATTGGACATGAGGAAGACGTCAGGGGTGAACTTTGTACATACATTATGCCGGTGATGTATTCTTAGAAAGCCGATGGGGGATGGGAGCACACTGCTTCACCTCCCAGCACAGTTTGCCCCTTTGCATCCTGGTAAATGCAGTTCAATTTAAATGCTTACTTGAAATTTTGCAGAGTGTTTCACCAAAGTTGGTGCAGGTTAGTGCTGTTAATCTCTAGACACATGTGTTTCTGGATTTTATCCTTCATCAGTAGAGAAAAACGAAATTCATCTGGGGTTTGCTGAGAAAGCTGCCACAATCCTCTCAGGTCTCTGTACCTCTCCCTGGCGCACAGGTGCATCTCCAAGAGCTCGTCAGCTCAGTGGCTCAAGGGAGCCTTTTTAAACAGATGGGGGATGGGAGCACACTGCTTCACCTCCCACCACAGTTCGCCCCTTTGCATCCTAGTAAATGCAGTTCAATTTAAATGCTAACTTGAAATTTTGCAGAGTGTTTCACCAAAGTTGGTGCAGGTTAGTGCTGTTAATCTCTAGACTCATGTGTTTCTGGATTTTATCCTTCATCAGTAGAGAAAAAACGAAATTCATCTGGGGTTTGCTGAGAAAGCTGCCACAATCCTCTCAGGTCTCTGTACCTCTCCCTGGCGCACAGGTGCATCTCCAAGAGCTCGTCAGCTCAGTGGCTCAAGGGAGCCTTTTTAAACAGATGGGGGATGGGAGCACACTGCTTTACCTCCCAGCACAGTTCGCCCCTTTGCATCCTGGTAAATGCAGTTCAATTTAAATGCTTATTTGAAATTTTGCAGAGTGTTTCACCAAAGTTGGTGCAGGTTAGTGCTGTTAATCTCTAGACACATGTGTTTCTGGATTTTATCCTTCATCAGTAGAGAAAAAATGAAATTCATCTGGGGTTTGCTGAGAAAGCTGCCACAATCCTCTCAGGTCTCTGTACCTCTCCCTGGCGCACAGGTGCATCTCCAAGAGCTCGTCAGCTCAGTGGCTCAAGGGAGCCTTTTTAAACAGATGGGGATGGGAGCACACTGCTTCACCTCCCAGCACAGTTCGCCCCTTTGCATCCTGGTAAATGCAGTTCAATTTAAATGCTTACTTGAAATTTTGCAGAGTGTTTCACCAAAGTTGGTGCAGGTTAGTGCTGTTAATCTCTAGACACGTGTTTCTGGATTTTATCCTTCATCAGTAGAGAAAAACGAAATTCATATGGGGTTTGCTGAGAAAGCTGCCACAATCCTCTCAGGTCTCTGTACCTCTCCCTGGCGCACAGGTGCATCTCCAAGAGCTCGTCAGCTCAGTGGCTCAAGGGAGCCTTTTTAAACAGATGGGGGATGGGAGCACACTGCTTCACCTCCCAGCACAGTTCGCCCCTTTGCATCCTGGTAAATGCAGTTCAATTTAAATGCTTACTTGAAATTTTGCAGAGTGTTTCACCAAAGTTGGTGCAGGTTAGTGCTGTTAATCTCTAGACACATGTGTTTCTGGATTTTATCCTTCATCAGTAGAGAAAAACGAAATTCATCTGGGGTTTGCTGAGAAAGCTGCCACAATCCTCTCAGGTCTCTGTACCTCTCCCTGGCGCACAGGTGCATCTCCAAGAGCTCGTCAGCTCAGTGGCTCAAGGGAGCCTTTTTAAACAGATGGGGGATGGGAGCACACTGCTTCACCTCCCAGCACAGTTCGCCCCTTTGCATCCTGGTAAATGCAGTTCAATTTAAATGCTTACTTGAAATTTTGCAGTGTTTCACCAAAGTTGGTGCAGGTTAGTGCTGTTAATCTCTAGACACATGTGTTTCTGGATTTTATCCTTCATCAGTAGAGAAAAAACGAAATTCATCTGGGGTTTGCTGAGAAAGCTGCCACAATCCTCTCAGGTCTCTGTACCTCTCCCTGGCGCACAGGTGCATCTCCAAGAGCTCGTCAGCTCTGTGGCTCAAGGGAGCCTTTTAAACAGATGGGGGATGGGAGCACACTGCTTCACCTCCCAGCACAGTTCGCCCCTTTGCATCCTGGTAAATGCAGTTCAATTTAAATGCTTACTTGAAATTTTGCAGAGTGTTTCACCAAAGTTGGTGCAGGTTAGTGCTGTTAATCTCTAGACACATGTGTTTCTGGATTTTATCCTTCATCAGTAGAGAAAAACGAAATTCATCTGGGGTTTGCTGAGAAAGCTGCCACAATCCTCTCAGGTTTCTGTACCTCTCCCTGGCGCACAGGTGCATCTCCAAGAGCTCGTCAGCTCAGTGGCTCAAGGGAGCCTTTTTAAACAGATGGGGGATGGGAGCACACTGCTTCACCTCCCAGCACAGTTCGCCCCTTTGCATCCTGGTAAATGCAGTTCAATTTAAATGCTTACTTGAAATTTTGCAGAGTGTTTCACCAAAGTTGGTGCAGGTTAGTGCTGTTAATCTCTAGACACATGTGTTTCTGGATTTTATCCTTCATCAGTAGAGAAAAACGAAATTCATCTGGGTTTGCTGAGAAAGCTGCCACAATCCTCTCAGGTCTCTGTACCTCTCCCTGGCGCACAGGTGCATCTCCAAGAGCTTGTCAGCTCAGTGGCTCAAGGGAGCCTTTTTAAACAGATGGGGGATGGGAGAACACTGCTTCACCTCCCAGCACAGTTCGCCCCTTTGCATCCTGGTAAATGCAGTTCAATTTAAATGCTTATTTGAAATTTTGCAGAGTGTTTCACCAAAGTTGGTGCAGGTTAGTGCTGTTAATCTCTAGACACATGTGTTTCTGGATTTTATCCTTCATCAGTAGAGAAAAAATGAAATTCATCTGGGGTTTGCTGAGAAAGCTGCCACAATCCTCTCAGGTCTCTGTACCTCTCCCTGGCGCACAGGTGCATCTCCAAGAGCTCGTCAGCTCAGTGGCTCAAGGGAGCCTTTTTAAACAGATGGGGGATGGGAGCACACTGCTTCACCTCCCAGCACAGTTCGCCATTTGCATCCTGGTAAATGCAGTTCAATTTAAATGCTTACTTGAAATTTTGCAGAGTGTTTCACCAAAGTTGGTGCAGGTTAGTGCTGTTAATCTCTAGACACGTGTTTCTGGATTTTATCCTTCATCAGTAGAGAAAAAACGAAATTCATATGGGGTTTGCTGAGAAAGCTGCCACAATCCTCTCAGGTCTCTGTACCTCTCCCTGGCGCACAGGTGCATCTCCAAGAGCTCGTCAGCTCAGTGGCTCAAGGGAGCCTTTTTAAACAGATGGGGGATGGGAACACACTGCTTCACCTCCCAGCACAGTTCACCCCTTTGCATCCTGGTAAATGCAGTTCAATTTAAATGCTTACTTGAAATTTTGCAGAGTGTTTCACCAAAGTTGGTGCAGGTTAGTGCTGTTAATCTCTAGACACATGTGTTTCTGGATTTTATCCTTCATCAGTAGAGAAAAACGAAATTCATCTGGGGTTTTCTGAGAAAGCTGCCACAATCCTCTCAGGTCTCTGTACCTCTCCCTGGCGCACAGGTGCATCTCCAAGAGCTCGTCAGCTCAGTGGCTCAAGGGAGCCTTTTTAAACAGATGGGGGATGGGAGCACACTGCTTCACCTCCCAGCACAGTTCGCCCCTTTGCATCCTGGTAAATGCAGTTCAATTTAAATGCTTACTTGAAATTTTGCAGAGTATTTCACCAAAGTTGGTGCAGGTTAGTGCTGTTAATCTCTAGACACATGTGTTTCTGGATTTTATCCTTCATCAGTAGAGAAAAAAAGAAATTCATCTGGGGTTTGCTGAGAAAGCTGCCACAATCCTCTCAGGTCTCTGTACCTCTCCCTGGTGCACAGGTGCATCTCCAAGAGCTCGTCAGCTCAGTGGCTCAAGGGAGCCTTTTTAAACAGATGGGGGATGGGAGCACACTGCTTCACCTCCCAGCACAGTTCGCCCCTTTGCATCCTGGTAAATGCAGTTCAATTTAAATGCTTACTTGAAATTTTGCAGAGTGTTTCACCAAAGTTGGTGCAGGTTAGTGCTGTTAATCTCTAGACACATGTGTTTCTGGATTTTATCCTTCATCAGTAGAGAAAAAACGAAATTCATCTGGGGTTTGCTGAGAAAGCTGCCACAATCCTCTCAGGTCTCTGTACCTCTCCCTGGCGCACAGGTGCATCTCCAAGAGCTCGTCAGCTCAGTGGCTCAAGGGAGCCTTTTTAAACAGATGGGGGATGGGAGCACACTGCTTCACCTCCCAGCACAGTTCGCCCCTTTGCATCCTGGTAAATGCAGTTCAATTTAAATGCTTACTTGAAATTTTGCAGTGTTTCACCAAAGTTGGTGCAGGTTAGTGCTGTTAATCTCTAGACACATGTGTTTCTGGATTTTATCCTTCATCAGTAGAGAAAAAACGAAATTCATCTGGGGTTTGCTGAGAAAGCTGCCACAATCCTCTCAGGTCTCTGTACCTCTCCCTGGCGCACAGGTGCATCTCCAAGAGCTCGTCAGCTCTGTGGCTCAAGGGAGCCTTTTTAAACAGATGGGGGATGGGAGCACACTGCTTCACCTCCCAGCACAGTTCGCCCCTTTGCATCCTGGTAAATGCAGTTCAATTTAAATGCTTACTTGAAATTTTGCAGTGTTTCACCAAAGTTGGTGCAGGTTAGTGCTGTTAATCTCTAGACACATGTGTTTCTGGATTTTATCCTTCATCAGTAGAGAAAAACGAAATTCATCTGGGGTTTGCTGAGAAAGCTGCCACAATCCTCTCAGGTCTCTGTACCTCTCCCTGGCGCGCAGGTGCATCTCCAAGAGCTCGTCAGCTCTGTGGCTCAAGGGAGCCTTTTTAAACAGATGGGGGATGGGAGCACACTGCTTCACCTCCCAGCACAGTTCGCCCCTTTGCATCCTGGTAAATGCAGTTCAATTTAAATGCTTACTTGAAATTTTGCAGAGTGTTTCACCAAAGTTGGTGCAGGTTAGTGCTGTTAATCTCTAGACACATGTGTTTCTGGATTTTATCCTTCATCAGTAGAGAAAAAACGAAATTCATCTGGGGTTTGCTGAGAAAGCTGCCACAACCCTCTCAGGTCTCTGTACCTCTCCCTGGCGCACAGGTGCATCTCCAAGAGCTCGTCAGCTCAGTGGCTCAAGGGAGCCTTTTTAAACAGATGGGGGATGGGAACACACTGCTTCACCTCCCAGCACAGTTCACCCCTTTGCATCCTGGTAAATGCAGTTCAATTTAAATGCTTACTTGAAATTTTGCAGAGTGTTTCACCAAAGTTGGTGCAGGTTAGTGCTGTTAATCTCTAGACACATGTGTTTCTGGATTTTATCCTTCATCAGTAGAGAAAAAACGAAATTCATCTGGGGTTTGCTGAGAAAGCTGCCACAATCCTCTCAGGTCTCTGTACCTCTCCCTGGCGCACAGGTGCATCTCCAAGAGCTCGTCAGCTCAGTGGCTCAAGGGAGCCTTTTTAAACAGATGGGGGATGGGAGCACACTGCTTCACCTCCCAGCACAGTTCGCCCCTTTGCATCCTGGTAAATGCAGTTCAATTTAAATGCTTACTTGAAATTTTGCAGAGTGTTTCACCAAAGTTGGTGCAGGTTAGTGCTGTTAATCTCTAGACACATGTGTTTCTGGATTTTATCCTTCATCAGTAGAGAAAAACGAAATTCATCTGGGGTTTGCTGAGAAAGCTGCCACAATCCTCTCAGGTCTCTGTACCTCTCCCTGGCGCACAGGTGCATCTCCAAGAGTTCGTCAGCTCAGTGGCTCAAGGGAGCCTTTTTAAACAGATGGGGGATGGGAGCACACTGCTTCACCTCCCAGCACAGTTCGCCCCTTTGCATCCTGGTAAATGCAGTTCAATTTAAATGCTTACTTGAAATTTTGCAGAGTGTTTCACCAAAGTTGGTGCAGGTTAGTGCTGTTAATCTCTAGACACATGTGTTTCTGGATTTTATCCTTCATCAGTAGAGAAAAACGAAATTCATCTGGGGTTTGCTGAGAAAGCTGCCACAATCCTCTCAGGTCTCTGTACCTCTCCCTGGCGCACAGGTGCATCTCCAAGAGCTCGTCAGCTCAGTGGCTCAAGGGAGCCTTTTTAAACAGATGGATGATGGGAGCACACTGCTTCACCTCCCAGCACAGTTCGCCCCTTTGCATCCTGGTAAATGCAGTTCAATTTAAATGCTTACTTGAAATTTTGCAGAGTGTTTCACCAAAGTTGGTGCAGGTTAGTGCTGTTAATCTCTAGACACATGTGTTTCTGGATTTTATCCTTCATCAGTAGAGAAAAAACGAAATTCATCTGGGGTTTGCTGAGAAAGCTGCCACAATCCTCTCAGGTCTCTGTACCTCTCCCTGGCGCACAGGTGCATCTCCAAGAGCTCGTCAGCTCAGTGGCTCAAGGGAGCCTTTTTAAACAGATGGGGGATGGGAGCACACTGCTTCACCTCCCAGCACAGTTCGCCCCTTTGCATCCTGGTAAATGGAGTTCAATTTAAATGCTTACTTGAAATTTTGCAGAGTGTTTCACCAAAGTTGGTGCAGGTTAATCTCTAGACACATGTGTTTCTGGATTTTATCCTTCATCAGTAGAGAAAAAACGAAATTCATCTGGGGTTTGCTGAGAAAGCTGCCACAATCCTCTCAGGTCTCTGTACCTCTCCCTGGCGCACAGGTGCATCTCCAAGAGCTCGTCAGCTCAGTGGCTCAAGGGAGCCTTTTTAAACAGATGGGGGATGGGAGCACACTGCTTCACCTCCCAGCACAGTTCGCCCCTTTGCATCCTGGTAAATGCAGTTCAATTTAAATGCTTACTTGAAATTTTGCAGAGTGTTTCACCAAAGTTGGTGCAGGTTAGTGCTGTTAATCTCTAGACACATGGGTTTCTGGATTTTATCCTTCATCAGTAGAGAAAAAACGAAATTCATCTGGGGTTTGCTGAGAAAGCTGCCACAATCCTCTCAGGTCTCTGTACCTCTCCCTGGCATACAGGTGCATCTCCAAGAGCTCGTCAGCTCAGTGGCTCAAGGGAGCCTTTTTAAACAGATGGGGGATGGGAGCACACTGCTTCACCTCCCAGCACAGTTCGCCCCTTTGCATCCTGGTAAATGCAGTTCAATTTAAATGCTTACTTGAAATTTTGCAGAGTGTTTCACCAAAGTTGGTTTAGGTTAGTGCTGTTAATCTCTAGACACATGTATTTCTGGATTTTATCCTTCATCAGTAGAGAAAAAACGAAATTCATCTGGGGTTTGCTGTGAAAGCTGCCACAATCCTCTCAGGTCTCTGTACCTCTCCCTGGCGCACAGGTGCATCTCCAAGAGCTCGTCAGCTCTGTGGCTCAAGGGAGCCTTTTTAAACAGATGGGGGATGGGAGCACACTGCTTCACCTCCCAGCACAGTTCGCCCCTTTGCATCCTGGTAAATGCAGTTCAATTTAAATGCTTACTTGAAATTTTGCAGAGTGTTTCATCAAAGTTGGTGCAGGTTAGTGCTGTTAATCTCTAGACACATGTGTTTCTGGATTTTATCCTTCATCAGTAGAGAAAAAACGAAATTCATCTGGGGTTTGCTGAGAAAGCTGCCACAATCCTCTCAGGTCTCTGTACCTCTCCCTGGCGCACAGGTGCATCTCCAAGAGCTCGTCAGCTCAGTGGCTCAAGGGAGCCTTTTTAAACAGATGGGGGATGGGAGCACACTGCTTCACCTCCCAGCACAGTTCGCCCCTTTGCATCCTGGTAAATGCAGTTCAATTTAAATGCTTACTTGAAATTTTGCAGAGTGTTTCACCAAAGTTGGTGCAGGTTAGTGCTGTTAATCTCTAGACACATGTGTTTCTGGATTTTATCCTTCATCAGTAGAGAAAAACAAAATTCATCTGGGGTTTGCTGAGAAAGCTGCCACAATCCTCTCAGGTCTCTGTACCTCTCCCTGGCGCACAGGTGCATCTCCAAGAGCTCGTCAGCTCAGTGGCTCAAGGGAGCCTTTTTAAACAGTTGGGGAATGGGAGCACACTGCTTCACCTCCCAGCACAGTTCGCCCCTTTGCATCCTGGTAAATGCAGTTCAATTTAAATGCTTACTTGAAATTTTGCAGAGTGTTTCACCAAAGTTGGTGCAGGTTAGTGCTGTTAATCTCTAGACACATGTGTTTCTGGATTTTATCCTTCATCTGTAGAGAAAAACGAAATTCATCTGGGGTTTGCTGAGAAAGCTGCCACAATCCTCTCAGGTCTCTGTACCTCTCCATGGCGCACAGGTGCATCTCCAAGAGCTCGTCAGCTCAGTGGCTCAAGGGAGCCTTTTTAAACAGATGGGGGATGGGAGCACACTGCTTCACCTCCCAGCAAAGTTCGCCCCTTTGCATCCTGGTAAATGCAGTTCAATTTAAATGCTTACTTGAAATTTTGCAGAGTGTTTCACCAAAGTTGGTGCAGGTTAGTGCTGTTAATCTCTAGACACATGTGTTTCTGGATTTTATCCTTCATCAGTAGAGAAAAACGAAATTCATCTGGGGTTTGCTGAGAAAGCTGCCACAATCCTCTCAGGTCTCTGTACCTCTCCCTGGCGCACAGGTGCATCTCCAAGAGCTCGTCAGCTCAGTGGCTCAAGGGAGCCTTTTTAAACAGATGGGGGATGGGAGCACACTGCTTCACCTCCCAGCACAGTTCGCCCCTTTGCATCCTGGTAAATGCAGTTCAATTTAAATGCTTACTTGAAATTTTGCAGAGTGTTTCACCAAAGTTGGTGCAGGTTAGTGCTGTTAATCTCTAGACACATGTGTTTCTGGTTTTATCCTTCATCAGTAGAGAAAAAACGAAATTCATCTGGGGTTTGCTGAGAAAGCTGCCACAATCCTCTCAGGTCTCTGTACCTCTCCCTGGCGCACAGGTGCATCTCCAAGAGCTCGTCAGCTCAGTGGCTCAAGGGAGCCTTTTTAAACAGATGGGGGATGGGAGCACACTGCTTCACCTCCCAGCACAGTTCGCCCCTTTGCATCCTGGTAAATGCAGTTCAATTTAAATGCTTACTTGAAATTTTGCAGAGTGTTTCACCAAAGTTGGTGCAGGTTAGTGCTGTTAATCTCTAGACACATGTGTTTCTGGATTTTATCCTTCATCAGTAGAGAAAAACGAAATTCATCTGGGGTTTGCTGAGAAAGCTGCCACAATCCTCTCAGTTCTCTGTACCTCTCCCTGGCGCACAGGTGCATCTCCAAGAGCTCGTCAGCTCTGTGGCTCAAGGGAGCCTTTTTAAACAGATGGGGGATGGGAGCACACTGCTTCACCTCCCAGCACAGTTCGCCCCTTTGCATCCTGGTAAATGCAGTTCAATTTAAATGCTTACTTGAAATTTTGCAGAGTGTTTCACCAAAGTTGGTGCAGGTTAGTGCTGTTAATCTCTAGACACATGTGTTTCTGGATTTTATCCTTCATCAGTAGAGAAAAAACGAAATTCATCTGGGGTTTGCTGAGAAAGCTGCCACAATCCTCTCAGGTCTCTGTACCTCTCCCTGGCGCACAGGTGCATCTCCAAGAGCTCGTCAGCTCAGTGGCTCAAGGGAGCCTTTTTAAACAGATGGGGGATGGGAGCACACTGCTTCACCTCCCAGCACAGTTCGCCCCTTTGCATCCTGGTAAATGCAGTTCAATTTAAATGCTTACTTGAAATTTTGCAGAGTGTTTCACCAAAGTTGGTGCAGGTTAGTGCTGTTAATCTCTTGACACATGTGTTTCTGGATTTTATCCTTCATCAGTAGAGAAAAACGAAATTCATCTGGGGTTTGCTGAGAAAGCTGCCACAATCCTCTCAGGTCTCTGTACCTCTCCCTGGCGCACAGGTGCATCTCCAAGAGCTCGTCAGCTCAGTGGCTCAAGGGAGCCTTTTTAAACAGATGGGGGATGGGAGCACACTGCTTCACCTCCCAGCACAGTTCGCCCCTTTGCATCCTGGTAAATGCAGTTCAATTTAAATGCTTACTTGAAATTTTGCAGAGTGTTTCACCAAAGTTGGTGCAGGTTAGTGCTGTTAATCTCTAGACACATGTGTTTCTGGATTTTATCCTTCACCAGTAGAGAAAAAACGAAATTCATCTGGGGTTTGCTGAGAAAGCTGCCACAATCCTCTCAGGTCTCTGTACCTCTCCTTGGCGCACAGGTGCATCTCCAAGAGCTCGTCAGCTCAGTGGCTCAAGGGAGCCTTTTTAAACAGATGGGGGATTGGAGCACACTGCTTCACCTCCCAGCACAGTTCACCCCTTTGCATCCTGGTAAATGCAGTTCAATTTAAATGCTTACTTGAAATTTTGCAGAGTGTTTTACCAAAGTTGGTGCAGGTTAGTGCTGTTAATCTCTAGACACATGTGTTTCTGGATTTTATCCTTCATCAGTAGAGAAAAAACGAAATTCATCTGGGGTTTGCCGAGAAAGCTGCCACAATCCTCTCAGGTCTCTGTACCTCTCCCTGGCGCACAGGTGCATCTCCAAGAGCTCGTCAGCTCAGTGGCTCAAGGGAGCCTTTTTAAACAGATGGGGGATGGGAGCACACTGCTTCACCTCCCAGCACAGTTCGCCCCTTTGCATCCTGGTAAATGCAGTTCAATTTAAATGCTTACTTGAAATTTTGCAGAGTGTTTCACCAAAGTTGGTGCAGGTTAGTGCTGTTAATCTCTAGACACATGTGTTTCTGGATTTTATCCTTCATCAGTAGAGAAAAAACGAAATTCATCTGGGGTTTGCTGAGAAAGCTGCCACAATCCTCTCAGGTCTCTGTACCTCTCCCTGGCGCACAGGTGCATCTCCAAGAGCTCGTCAGCTCAGTGGCTCAAGGGAGCCTTTTTAAACAGATGGGGGATGGGAGCACACTGCTTCACCTCCCAGCACAGTTCGCCACTTTGCATCCTGGTAAATGCAGTTCAATTTAAATGCTTACTTGAAATTTTGCAGAGTGTTTCACCAAAGTTGGTGCAGGTTAGTGCTGTTAATCTCTAGACACATGTGTTTCTGGATTTTATCCTTCATCAGTAGAGAAAAACGAAATTCATCTGGGGTTTGCTGAGAAAGCTGCCACAAACCTCTCAGGTCTCTGTACCTCTCCCTGGCGCACAGGTGCATCTCCAAGAGCTCGTCAGCTCAGTGGCTCAAGGGAGCCTTTTTAAACAGATGGTGGATGGGAGCACACTGCTTCACCTCCCAGCACAGTTCGCCCCTTTGCATCCTGGTAATTGCAGTTCAATTTAAATGCTTACTTGAAATTTTGCAGAGTGTTTCACCAAAGTTGGTGCAGGTTAGTGCTGTTGATCTCTAGACACATGTGTTTCTGGATTTTATCCTTCATCAGTAGAGAAAAACGAAATTCATCTGGGGTTTGCTGAGAAAGCTGCCACAATCCTCTCAGGTCTCTGTACCTCTCCCTGGCGCACAGGTGCATCTCCAAGAGCTCGTCAGCTCAGTGGCTCAAGGGAGCCTTTTAAACAGATGGGGGATGGGAGCACACTGCTTCACCTCCCAGCACAGTTCGCCCCTTTTCATCCTGGTAAATGCAGTTCAATTTAAATGCTTACTTGAAATTTTGCAGAGTGTTTCACCAAAGTTGGTGCAGGTTAGTGCTGTTGATCTCTAGACACATGTGTTTCTGGATTTTATCCTTCATCAGTAGAGAAAAACGAAATTCATCTGGGGTTTGCTGAGAAAGCTGCCACAATCCTCTCAGGTCTCTGTACCTCTCCCTGGCGCACAGGTGCATCTCCAAGAGCTCGTCAGCTCAGTGGCTCAAGGGAGCCTGTTTAAACAGATGGGGGATGGGAGCACACTGCTTCACCTCCCAGCACAGTTCGACCCTGTGCATCCTGGTAAATGCAGTTCAATTTAAATGCTTACTTGAAATTTTGCAGAGTGTTTCATCAAAGTTGGTGCAGGTTAGTGCTGTTAATCTCTAGACACATGTGTTTCTGGATTTTATCCTTCATCAGTAGAGAAAAAACGAAATTCATCTGGGGTTTGCTGAGAAAGCTGCCACAATCCTCTCAATTCTCTGTACCTCTCCCTGGCGCACAGGTGCATCTCCAAGAGCTCGTCAGCTCAGTGGCTCAAGGGAGCCTTTTTAAACAGATGGGGGATGGGAGCACACTGCTTCACCTCCCAGCACAGTTCGCCCCTTTGCATCCTGGTAAATGCAGTTCAATTTAAATGCTTACTTGAAATTTTGCAGAGTGTTTCACCAAAGTTGGTGAAGGTTAGTGCTGTTAATCTCTAGACACGTGTTTCTGGATTTTATCCTTCATCAGTAGAGAAAAAACAAAATTCATCTGGGGTTTGCTGAGAAAGCTGCCACAACCCTCTCAGGTCTCTCTACCTCTCCCTGGCGCACAGGTGCATCTCCAAGAGCTCGTCAGCTCAGTGGCTCAAGGGAGCCTTTTTAAACAGTTGGGGAATGGGAGCACACTGCTTCACCTCCCAGCACAGTTCGCCCCTTTGCATCCTGGTAAATGCAGTTCAATTTAAATGCTTACTTGAAATTTTGCAGAGTGTTTCACCAAAGTTGGTGCAGGTTAGTGCTGTTAATCTCTAGACACATGTGTTTCTGGATTTTATCCTTCATCTGTAGAGAAAAACGAAATTCATCTGGGGTTTGCTGAGAAAGCTGCCACAATCCTCTCAGGTCTCTGTACCTCTCCCTGGCGCACAGGTGCATCTCCAAGAGCTCGTCAGCTCAGTGGCTCAAGGGAGCCTTTTTAAACAGATGGGGGATGGGAGCACACTGCTTCACCTCCCAGCACAGTTCGCCCCTTTGCATCCTGGTAAATGCAGTTCAATTTAAATGCTTACTTGAAATTTTGCAGAGTGTTTCACCAAAGTTGGTGCAGGTTAGTGCTGTTAATCTCTAGACACATGTGTTTCTGGATTTTATCCTTCATCAGTAGAGAAAAACAAAATTCATCTGGGGTTTGCTGAGAAAGCTGCCACAATCCTCTCAGGTCTCTGTACCTCTCCCTGGCGCACAGGTGCATCTCCAAGAGCTCGTCAGCTCAGTGGCTCAAGGGAGCCTTTTTAAACAGTTGGGGAATGGGAGCACACTGCTTCACCTCCCAGCACAGTTCGCCCCTTTGCATCCTGGTAAATGCAGTTCAATTTAAATGCTTACTTGAAATTTTGCAGAGTGTTTCACCAAAGTTGGTGCAGGTTAGTGCTGTTAATCTCTAGACACATGTGTTTCTGGATTTTATCCTTCATCTGTAGAGAAAAACGAAATTCATCTGGGGTTTGCTGAGAAAGCTGCCACAATCCTCTCAGGTCTCTGTACCTCTCCATGGCGCACAGGTGCATCTCCAAGAGCTCGTCAGCTCAGTGGCTCAAGGGAGCCTTTTTAAACAGATGGGGGATGGGAGCACACTGCTTCACCTCCCAGCACAGTTCGCCCCTTTGCATCCTGGTAAATGCAGTTCAATTTAAATGCTTACTTGAAATTTTGCAGAGTGTTTCACCAAAGTTGGTGCAGGTTAGTGCTGTTAATCTCTAGACACATGTGTTTCTGGATTTTATCCTTCATCAGTAGAGAAAAACTAAATTCATCTGGGGTTTGCTGAGAAAGCTGCCACAATCCTCTCAGGTCTCTGTACCTCTCCCTGGCGCACAGGTGCATCTCCAAGAGCTCGTCAGCTCAGTGGCTCAAGGGAGCCTTTTTAAACAGATGGGGGATGGGAGCACACTGCTTCACCTCCCAGCACAGTTCGCCCCTTTGCATCCTGGTAAATGCAGTTCAATTTAAATGCTTACTTGAAATTTTGCAGAGTGTTTCACCAAAGTTGGTGCAGGTTAGTGCTGTTAATCTCTAGACACATGTGTTTCTGGATTTTATCCTTCATCAGTAGAGAATAAACGAAATTCATCTGGGGTTTGCTGAGAAAGCTGCCACAATCCTCTCAGGTCTCTGTACCTCTCCCTGGCGAACAGGTGCATCTCCAAGAGCTCGTCAGCTCTGTGGCTCAAGGGAGCCTTTTTAAACAGATGGGGGATGGGAGCACACTGCTTCACCTCCCAGCACAGTCCGCCCCTTTGCATCCTGGTAAATGCAGTTCAATTTAAATGCTTACTTGAAATTTTGCAGAGTGTTTCACCAAAGTTGGTGCAGGTTAGTGCTGTTAATCTCTAGACACATGTGTTTCTGGATTTTATCCTTCATCAGTAGAGAAAAACGAAATTCACCTGGGGTTTGCTGAGAAAGCTGCCACAATCCTCTCAGGTCTCTGTACCTCTCCCTGGCGCACAGGTGCATCTCCAAGAGCTCGTCAGCTCAGTGGCTCAAGGGAGCCTTTTTAAACAGATGGGGGATGGGAGCACACTGCTTCACCTCCCAGCACAGTTCGCCCCTTTGCATCCTGGTAAATGCAGTTCAATTTAAATGCTTACTTGAAATTTTGCAGAGTGTTTCACCAAAGTTGGTGCAGGTTAGTGCTGTTAATCTCTAGACACATGTGTTTCTGGATTTTATCCTTCATCAGTAGAGAAAAACGAAATTCATCTGGGGTTTGCTGAGAAAGCTGCCACAATCCTCTCAGGTCTCTGTACCTCTCCCTGGCGCACAGGTGCATCTCCAAGAGCTCGTCAGCTCAGTGGCTCAAGGGAGCCTTTTAAACAGATGGGGGATGGGAGCACACTGCTTCACCTCCCAGCACAGTTCGCCCCTTTTCATCCTGGTAAATGCAGTTCAATTTAAATGCTTACTTGAAATTTTGCAGAGTGTTTCACCAAAGTTGGTGCAGGTTAGTGCTGTTGATCTCTAGACACATGTGTTTCTGGATTTTATCCTTCATCAGTAGAGAAAAACGAAATTCATCTGGGGTTTGCTGAGAAAGCTGCCACAATCCTCTCAGGTCTCTGTACCTCTCCCTGGCGCACAGGTGCATCTCCAAGAGCTCGTCAGCTCAGTGGCTCAAGGGAGCCTGTTTAAACAGATGGGGGATGGGAGCACACTGCTTCACCTCCCAGCACAGTTCGACCCTTTGCATCCTGGTAAATGCAGTTCAATTTAAATGCTTACTTGAAATTTTGCAGAGTGTTTCATCAAAGTTGGTGCAGGTTAGTGCTGTTAATCTCTAGACACATGTGTTTCTGGATTTTATCCTTCATCAGTAGAGAAAAAACGAAATTCATCTGGGGTTTGCTGAGAAAGCTGCCACAATCCTCTCAATTCTCTGTACCTCTCCCTGGCGCACAGGTGCATCTCCAAGAGCTCGTCAGCTCAGTGGCTCAAGGGAGCCTTTTTAAACAGATGGGGGATGGGAGCACACTGCTTCACCTCCCAGCACAGTTCGCCCCTTTGCATCCTGGTAAATGCAGTTCAATTTAAATGCTTACTTGAAATTTTGCAGAGTGTTTCACCAATGTTGGTGCAGGTTAGTGCTGTTAATCTCTAGACACATGTGTTTCTGGATTTTATCCTTCATCAGTAGAGAAAAAACAAAATTCATCTGGGGTTTGCTGAGAAAGCTGCCACAATCCTCTCAGGTCTCTCTACCTCTCCCTGGCGCACAGGTGCATCTCCAAGAGCTCGTCAGCTCAGTGGCTCAAGGGAGCCTTTTTAAACAGTTGGGGAATGGGAGCACACTGCTTCACCTCCCAGCACAGTTCGCCCCTTTGCATCCTGGTAAATGCAGTTCAATTTAAATGCTTACTTGAAATTTTGCAGAGTGTTTCACCAAAGTTGGTGCAGGTTAGTGCTGTTAATCTCTAGACACATGTGTTTCTGGATTTTATCCTTCATCTGTAGAGAAAAACGAAATTCATCTGGGGTTTGCTGAGAAAGCTGCCACAATCCTCTCAGGTCTCTGTACCTCTCCCTGGCGCACAGGTGCATCTCCAAGAGCTCGTCAGCTCAGTGGCTCAAGGGAGCCTTTTTAAACAGATGGGGGATGGGAGCACACTGCTTCACCTCCCAGCACAGTTCGCCCCTTTGCATCCTGGTAAATGCAGTTCAATTTAAATGCTTACTTGAAATTTTGCAGAGTGTTTCACCAAAGTTGGTGCAGGTTAGTGCTGTTAATCTCTAGACACATGTGTTTCTGGATTTTATCCTTCATCAGTAGAGAAAAACAAAATTCATCTGGGGTTTGCTGAGAAAGCTGCCACAATCCTCTCAGGTCTCTGTACCTCTCCCTGGCGCACAGGTGCATCTCCAAGAGCTCGTCAGCTCAGTGGCTCAAGGGAGCCTTTTTAAACAGTTGGGGAATGGGAGCACACTGCTTCACCTCCCAGCACAGTTCGCCCCTTTGCATCCTGGTAAATGCAGTTCAATTTAAATGCTTACTTGAAATTTTGCAGAGTGTTTCACCAAAGTTGGTGCAGGTTAGTGCTGTTAATCTCTAGACACATGTGTTTCTGGATTTTATCCTTCATCTGTAGAGAAAAACGAAATTCATCTGGGGTTTGCTGAGAAAGCTGCCACAATCCTCTCAGGTCTCTGTACCTCTCCATGGCGCACAGGTGCATCTCCAAGAGCTCGTCAGCTCAGTGGCTCAAGGGAGCCTTTTTAAACAGATGGGGGATGGGAGCACACTGCTTCACCTCCCAGCACAGTTCGCCCCTTTGCATCCTGGTAAATGCAGTTCAATTTAAATGCTTACTTGAAATTTTGCAGAGTGTTTCACCAAAGTTGGTGCAGGTTAGTGCTGTTAATCTCTAGACACATGTGTTTCTGGATTTTATCCTTCATCAGTAGAGAAAAACTAAATTCATCTGGGGTTTGCTGAGAAAGCTGCCACAATCCTCTCAGGTCTCTGTACCTCTCCCTGGCGCACAGGTGCATCTCCAAGAGCTCGTCAGCTCAGTGGCTCAAGGGAGCCTTTTTAAACAGATGGGGGATGGGAGCACACTGCTTCACCTCCCAGCACAGTTCGCCCCTTTGCATCCTGGTAAATGCAGTTCAATTTAAATGCTTACTTGAAATTTTGCAGAGTGTTTCACCAAAGTTGGTGCAGGTTAGTGCTGTTAATCTCTAGACACATGTGTTTCTGGATTTTATCCTTCATCAGTAGAGAATAAACGAAATTCATCTGGGGTTTGCTGAGAAAGCTGCCACAATCCTCTCAGGTCTCTGTACCTCTCCCTGGCGAACAGGTGCATCTCCAAGAGCTCGTCAGCTCTGTGGCTCAAGGGAGCCTTTTAAACAGATGGGGGATGGGAGCACACTGCTTCACCTCCCAGCACAGTCCGCCCCTTTGCATCCTGGTAAATGCAGTTCAATTTAAATGCTTACTTGAAATTTTGCAGAGTGTTTCACCAAAGTTGGTGCAGGTTAGTGCTGTTAATCTCTAGACACATGTGTTTCTGGATTTTATCCTTCATCAGTAGAGAAAAACGAAATTCACCTGGGGTTTGCTGAGAAAGCTGCCACAATCCTCTCAGGTCTCTGTACCTCTCCCTGGCGCACAGGTGCATCTCCAAGAGCTCGTCAGCTCAGTGGCTCAAGGGAGCCTTTTTAAACAGATGGGGGATGGGAGCACACTGCTTCACCTCCCAGCACAGTTCGCCCCTTTGCATCCTGGTAAATGCAGTTCAATTTAAATGCTTACTTGAAATTTTGCAGAGTGTTTCACCAAAGTTGGTGCAGGTTAGTGCTGTTAATCTCTAGACACATGTGTTTCTGGATTTTATCCTTCATCAGTAGAGAAAAACGAAATTCATCTGGGGTTTGCTGAGAAAGCTGCCACAATCCTCTCAGGTCTCTGTACCTCTCCCTGGCGCACAGGTGCATCTCCAAGAGCTCGTCAGCTCAGTGGCTCAAGGGAGCCTTTTTAAACAGATGGGGGATGGGAGCACACTGCTTCACCTCCCAGCACAGTTCGCCCCTTTGCATCCTGGTAAATGCAGTTCAATTTAAATGCTTACTTGAAATTTTGCAGAGTGTTTCACCAAAGTTGGTGCAGGTTAGTGCTGTTAATCTCTAGACACATGTGTTTCTGGATTTTATCCTTCATCAGTAGAGAATAAACGAAATTCATCTGGGGTTTGCTGAGAAAGCTGCCACTATCCTCTCAGGTCTCTGTACCTCTCCCTGGCGAACAGGTGCATCTCCAAGAGCTCGTCAGCTCTGTGGCTCAAGGGAGCCTTTTTAAACAGATGGGGGATGGGAGCACACTGCTTCACCTCCCAGCACAGTTCGCCCCTTTGCATCCTGGTAAATGCAGTTCAATTTAAATGCTTACTTGAAATTTTGCAGAGTGTTTCACCAAAGTTGGTGCAGGTTAGTGCTGTTAATCTCTAGACACATGTGTTTCTGGATTTTATCCTTCATCAGTAGAGAAAAAACGAAATTCACCTGGGGTTTGCTGAGAAAGCTGCCACAATCCTCTCAGGTCTCTGTACCTCTCCCTGGCGCACAGGTGCATCTCCAAGAGCTCGTCAGCTCAGTGGCTCAAGGGAGCCTTTTTAAACAGATGGGGGATGGGAGCACACTGCTTCACCTCCCAGCACAGTTCGCCCTTTGCATCCTGGTAAATGCAGTTCAATTTAAATGCTTACTTGAAATTTTGCAGAGTGTTTCACCAAAGTTGGTGCAGGTTAGTGCTGTTAATCTCTAGACACATGTGTTTCTGGATTTTATCCTTCATCAGTAGAGAAAAAACGAAATTCATCTGGGGTTTGCTGAGAAAGCTGCCACAATCCTCTCAGGTCTCTGTACCTCTCCCTGGCGAACAGGTGCATCTCCAAGAGCTCGTCAGCTCTGTGGCTCAAGGGAGCCTTTTTAAACAGATGGGGGATGGGAGCACACTGCTTCACCTCCCAGCACAGTTCGCCCCTTTGCATCCTGGTAAATGCAGTTCAATTTAAATGCTTACTTGAAATTTTGCAGAGTGTTTCACCAAAGTTGGTGCAGGTTAGTGCTGTTAATCTCTAGACACATGTGTTTCTGGATTTTATCCTTCATCAGTAGAGAAAAACGAAATTCACCTGGGGTTTGCTGAGAAAGCTGCCACAATCCTCTCAGGTCTCTGTACCTCTCCCTGGCGCACAGGTGCATCTCCAAGAGCTCGTCAGCTCAGTGGCTCAAGGGAGCCTTTTTAAACAGATGGGGGATGGGAGCACACTGCTTCACCTCCCAGCACAGTTCGCCCCTTTGCATCCTGGTAAATGCAGTTCAATTTAAATGCTTACTTGAAATTTTGCAGAGTGTTTCACCAAAGTTGGTGCAGGTTAGTGCTGTTAATCTCTAGACACATGTGTTTCTGGATTTTATCCTTCATCAGTAGAGAAAAACGAAATTCATCTGGGGTTTGCTGAGAAAGCTGCCACAATCCTCTCAGGTCTCTGTACCTCTCCCTGGCGCACAGGTGCATCTCCAAGAGCTCGTCAGCTCAGTGGCTCAAGGGAGCCTTTTTAAACAGATGGGGGATGGGAGCACACTGCTTCACCTCCCAGCACAGTTCGCCCCTTTGCATCCTGGTAAATGCAGTTCAATTTAAATGCTTACTTGAAATTTTGCAGAGTGTTTCACCAAAGTTGGTGAAGGTTAGTGCTGTTAATCTCTAGACACATGTGTTTCTGGATTTTATCCTTCATCTGTAGAGAAAAAACGAAATTCATCTGGGGTTTGCTAAGAAAGCTGCCACAATCCTCTCAGGTCTCTGTACCTCTCCATGGCACACAGGTGCATCTCCAAGAGCTCGTCAGCTCAGTGGCTCAAGGGAGCCTTTTTAAACAGATGGGGGATGGGAGCACACTGCTTCACCTCCCAGCACAGTTCGCCCCTTTGCATCCTGGTAAATGCAGTTCAATTTAAATGCTTACTTGAAATTTTGCAGAGTGTTTCACCAAAGTTGGTGCAGGTTAGTGCTGTTAATCTCTAGACACATGTGTTTCTGGATTTTATCCTTCATCAGTAGAGAAAAAACGAAATTCATCTGGGGTTTGCTGAGAAAGCTGCCACAATCCTCTCCGGTCTCTGTACCTCTCCCTGGCGCACAGGTGCATCTCCAAGAGCTCGTCAGCTCAGTGGCTCAAGGGAGCCTTTTTAAACAGATGGGGGATGGGAGCACACTGCTTCACCTCCCAGCACAGTTCGCCCCTTTGCATCCTGGTAAATGCAGTTCAATTTAAATGCTTACTTGAAATTTTGCAGAGTGTTTCACCAAAGTTGGTGCAGGTTAGTCCTGTTAATCTCTAGACACATGTGTTTCTGGATTTTATCCTTCATCAGTAGAGAATAAACGAAATTCATCTGGGGTTTGCTGAGAAAGCTGCCACAATCCTCTCAGGTCTCTGTACCTCTCCCTGGCGAACAGGTGCATCTCCAAGAGCTCGTCAGCTCTGTGGCTCAAGGGAGCCTTTTTAAACAGATGGGGGATGGGAGCACACTGCTTCACCTCCCAGCACAGTTCGCCCCTTTGCATCCTGGTAAATGCAGTTCAATTTAAATGCTTACTTGAAATTTTGCAGAGTGTTTCACCAAAGTTGGTGCAGGTTAGTGCTGTTAATCTCTAGACACATGTGTTTCTGGATTTTATCCTTCATCAGTAGAGAAAAACGAAATTCATCTCGGGTTTGCTGAGAAAGCTGCCACAATCCTCTCAGGTCTCTGTACCTCTCCCTGGCGCACAGGTGCATCTCCAAGAGCTCGTCAGCTCAGTGGCTCAAGGGAGCCTTTTTAAACAGATGGGGGATGGGAGCACACTGCTTCACCTCCCAGCACAGTTCGCCCCTTTGCATCCTGGTAAATGCAGTTCAATTTAAATGCTTACTTGAAATTTTGCAGAGTGTTTCACCAAAGTTGGTGCAGGTTAGTGCTGTTAATCTCTAGACACATGTGTTTCTGGATTTTATCCTTCATCAGTAGAGAAAAAACGAAATTCATCTGGGGTTTGCTGAGAAAGCTGCCACAATCCTCTCAGGTCTCTGTACCTCTCCCTGGCGCACAGGTACATCTCCAAGAGCTCGTCAGCTCAGTGGCTCAAGGGAGCCTTTTTAAACAGATGGGGGATGGGAGCACACTGCTTCACCTCCCAGCACAGTTCGCCCCTTTGCATCCTGGTAAATGCAGTTCAATTTAAATGCTTACTTGAAATTTTACAGAGTGTTTCACCAAAGTTGGTGCAGTTTAGTGCTGTTAATCTTTAGACACATGTGTTTCTGGATTTTATCCTTCATCAGTAGAGAAAAAACGAAATTCATCTGGGGTTTGCTGAGAAAGCTGCCACAATCCTCTCAGTTCTCTGTACCTCTCCCTGGCGCACAGGTGCATCTCCATGAGCTCGTCAGCTCTGTGGCTCAAGGGAGCCTTTTTAAACAGATGGGGGATGGGAGCACACTGCTTCACCTCCCAGCACAGTTCGCCCCTTTGCATCCTGGTAAATGCAGTTCAATTTAAATGCTTACTTGAAATTTTGCAGAGTGTTTCACCAAAGTTGGTGCAGGTTAGTGCTGTTAATCTCTAGACACATGTGTTTCTGGATTTTATCCTTCATCAGTAGAGAAAAACGAAATTCATCTGGGGTTTGCTGAGAAAGCTGCCACAATCCTCTCAGGTCTCTGTACCTCTCCCTGGCGCACAGGTGCATCTCCAAGAGCTCGTCAGCTCAGTGGCTCAAGGGAGCCTTTTTAAACAGATGGGGGATGGGAGCACACTGCTTCACCTCCCAGCACAGTTCGCCCCTTTGCATCCTGGTAAATGCAGTTCAATTTAAATGCTTACTTGAAATTTTGCAGAGTGTTTCACCAAAGTTGGTGCAGGTTAGTGCTGTTAATCTCTTGACACATGTGTTTCTGGATTTTATCCTTCATCAGTAGAGAAAAAACGAAATTCATCTGGGGTTTGCTGAGAAAGCTGCTACAATCCTCTCAGGTCTCTGTACCTCTCCCTGGCGCACAGGTGCATCTCCAAGAGCTCGTCAGCTCAGTGGCTCAAGGGAGCCTTTTTAAACAGATGGGGGATGGGAGCACACTGCTTCACCTCCCAGCACAGTTCGCCCCTTTGCATCCTGGTAAATGCAGTTCAATTTAAATGCTTACTTGAAATTTTGCAGAGTGTTTCACCAAAGTTGGTGCAGGTTAGTGCTGTTAATCTCTAGACACATGTGTTTCTGGATTTTATCCTTCACCAGTAGAGAAAAAACGAAATTCATCTGGGGTTTGCTGAGAAAGCTGCCACAATCCTCTCAGGTCTCTGTACCTCTCCTTGGCGCACAGGTGCATCTCCAAGAGCTCATCAGCTCAGTGGCTCAAGGGAGCCTTTTTAAACAGATGGGGGATGGGAGCACACTGCTTCACCTCCCAGCACAGTTCGCCCCTTTGCATCCTGGTAAATGCAGTTCAATTTAAATGCTTACTTGAAATTTTGCAGAGTGTTTTACCAAAGTTGGTGCAGGTTAGTGCTGTTAATCTCTTGACACATGTGTTTCTGGATTTTATCCTTCATCAGTAGAGAAAAAACGAAATTCATCTGGGGTTTGCTGAGAAAGCTGCCACAATCCTCTCAGGTCTCTGTACCTCTCCCTGGCGCACAGGTGCATCTCCAAGAGCTCGTCAGCTCGGTGGCTCAAGGGAGCCTTTTTAAACAGATGGGGGATGGGAGCACACTGCTTCACTTCCCAGCACAGTTCGCCCTTTGCATCCTGGTAAATGCAGTTCAATTTAAATGCTTACTTGAAATTTTGCAGAGTGTTTCACCAAAGTTGGTGCAGGTTAGTGCTGTTAATCTCTAGACACATGTGTTTCTGGATTTTATCCTTCATCAGTAGAGAAAAACGAAATTCATCTGGGGTTTGCTGAGAAAGCTGCCACAATCCTCTCAGGTCTCTGTACCTCTCCCTGGCGCACAGGTGCATCTCCAAGAGCTTGTCAGCTCAGTGGCTCAAGGGAGCCTTTTTAAACAGATGGGGGATGGGAGCACACTGCTTCACCTCCCAGCACAGTTCACCCCTTTGCATCCTGGTAAATGCAGTTCAATTTAAATGCTTACTTGAAATTTTGCAGAGTGTTTTACCAAAGTTGGTGCAGGTTAGTGCTGTTAATCTCTAGACACGTGTTTCTGGATTTTATCCTTCATCAGTAGAGAAAAAACGAAATTCATCTGGGGTTTGCTGAGAAAGCTGCCACAATCCTCTCAGGTCTCTGTACCTCTCCCTGGCGCACAGGTGCATCTCCAAGAGCTCGTCAGCTCAGTGGCTCAAGGGAGCCTTTTTAAACAGATGGGGGATGGGAGCACACTGCTTCACCTCCCAGCACAGTTCGCCCCTTTGCATCCTGGTAAATGCAGTTCAATTTAAATGCTTACTTGAAATTTTGCAGAGTGTTTCACCAAAGTTGGTGCAGGTTAGTGCTGTTGATCTCTAGACACATGTGTTTCTGGATTTTATCCTTCATCAGTAGAGAAAAACGAAATTCATCTGGGGTTTGCCGAGAAAGCTGCCACAATCCTCTCAGGTCTCTGTACCTCTCCCTGGCGCACAGGTGCATCTCCAAGAGCTCGTCAGCTCAGTGGCTCAAGGGAGCCTTTTTAAACAGATGGGGGATGGGAGCACACTGCTTCACCTCCCAGCACAGTTCGCCCCTTTGCATCCTGGTAAATGCAGTTCAATTTAAATGCTTACTTGAAATTTTGCAGAGTGTTTCACCAAAGTTGGTGCAGGTTAGTGCTGTTAATCTCTAGACACATGTGTTTCTGGATTTTATCCTTCATCAGTAGAGAAAAAACGAAATTCATCTGGGGTTTGCTGAGAAAGCTGCCACAATCCTCTCAGGTCTCTGTACCTCTCCCTGGCGCACAGGTGCATCTCCAAGAGCTCGTCATCTCAGTGGCTCAAGGGAGCCTTTTTAAACAGATGGTGGATGGGAGCACACTGCTTCACCTCCCAGCACAGTTCGCCAGTTCACAGTTTTCTTAGAAAGACATGCATAATTAATGAGTACAGTGTGGGCCTGTGTTTGGAAGAACCCTGCTGCATTCGAAACCACAGGATAGATAACGTTCAGCCCTCAGAGCTCGTTGTGTACCAGCTGGGACTAATGTAGGTGAAAGATCATGCCTATATAAGGAATCATACTATAATAGGACATGTACAGTTGTGACCATAATTGGGCATATGCGGCCATGACCATAATTGGGCAAGTATGAATATGACCATATTAGGGTAAATATGAATACGTCCATTTTAGGGCATGTACGAACGGATCTACATTAGGGCATCTATGCGGGATATAACAATACATTAGATGTTAGCACACGTAGGTGATGCTTGCAATTTCAGTTCAGTTGATTTGAAGGCTTCATATCACCAAATTAGACTGGCAGATAAATGTCGGTTATTGACGACATTTATTACAC
The DNA here is from genome assembly GCA_963921515.1 of Calotriton arnoldi. Lineage (NCBI taxonomy): Eukaryota > Metazoa > Chordata > Amphibia > Caudata > Salamandridae > Calotriton > Calotriton arnoldi. The sequence continues at coordinate 1,873,218 of CAWUFW010002132.1, read as the reverse complement.
CGTTTGGAGCCTTCAAATATTTGAAATTACTGTTTGGCTTGGTGTCAGCTGCCAGTGTCTTTCAGAGACTTATGGATGGTTTGTTTAAGAATGTGGCTGGGGTTATACCCTATCTAGATGATATACTTATTTTTGCATTTACTCTATCTCAATTTAGGGCCAATCTGTGCATGTTTTTGGGTATTCTTCAGGAACGAGAAATGAGGGTACACTAAGGTAAATGGAGATTTAGACTGACGGAGATTGAGTATTTAGGTCATTCTATTTCTGAGAGAGGCATTGAACCTAAAGAGGATTTATTGAAAGTGATTAAGGAAGCACCTATTCCAAATGATAAAGACAGCTTACGTTCCTTAATAGGTCTAATTGAGTATTATGCGAGATTTGTTTGTGGATTCAGTGTGGTGTCAGAACCTTTGAAGCAATTGTTAAGGAAGAAGGAAATATTTTGTTGGTCTGAGAGGCAAACTAAGGCATTTGAGGAGGTGAAACAATTAATTTTGCAATATAATTCTATGAAACCGTTTGTGCAAAGAAAAGTAAGTGAAGTTACGGTGGACGCCAGTGCTAATGGAATATGTGCAGTTTTATGTGAGAGGATTGATGGTAATTAAAGAACAATTGCGTTTGTGTCCCACACTCTTAAAGGTGCTGAGTTGAAATATAGCCCAATATAGAGAGAGACTTTGGCATATGTTTGGGCTATAAATAAACTTAATGGGGGGCGGGGGGTTCAGAGTTTTAAGATATTTACAGATTATAAGCCGTTACTGTATCTCATGGGTGACAAAGGGGCTGGTAAATCGTCATCCAGACTGGTCAGATTGATAACTTCATTACAAGAATTTGACTTTGACATTTGTTATGTTATGGGAGATTTAATGTGCGGGCTGATTGTTTATCGCGGTTGCCTGTACAGTGTGGTGACGGAGGTGATGACTTGATGTTGGATGAGTGTGTCATTGCAGCAATTGATGCTGTAGAGAGTTGCAACTTGCTATTTCTGCTGAGGAGTGGCACAATGAGTGTATTACTGATATGCAATATCATGAGCTTATCAGACACATCAATAGTAGAGTGTCAAGAAGTGACTTGGGCAACATCAAAGATTTTTACCATGTGTTGCCTGAATTAAGTGTTGAGTCAGGCATTGTCTTGAGAGGTTGTTTGTTTGTACCACCTGAAACATTGACAATGGCCCCTGAAGGTGATCTTGGTATCACCTCTACAAAAAAAATTATACGCAACCACTATTGGCGACCTGGCATGGACAAACTACATGGTGGATAACTACATACAGCTTTGCCAAGAGTGTCTTTCATCAGACAAAAGTTGGCATGTGACTATAACCCCTTTGATCAATGTGGAGATGCCAGAGCAACCGTGGGATAAGGTAGCAGTTGATTTTTTAGGACCTTTCCATTGTCTTCCTTTTGAACAGAAGTATTTCATAGAGTCCTAATTGATTACTTTTCCAAATCCCTTAGTAGAGATACTCCACATACTCCTTTCAGCTTCATTAAAGTGGCAGCATAATGAAGGTTTTCCGCTGACTGGAAATGTCAGACCTGGGCTTCATATGTATATTAATACAAATGTGTAAATAATAACTCACAATAGATAATGTACACATTCTTTTTTATTTCCAAATCTTTTATCACACAATATACCGTCTATGGAGGTGTACACAACACGGCGCTAATTTTGCGTTGCATTACAGTAACACTATACATATAAATGTTTAGTTTCAAATATCAACAGTCCATGAATGGTTGAATATATCAACAAACTAGCTCCCATTTGGAGTGGTAGTGATGCACTTAGCAGTCACTAACACAGTATTTAGATCCTCTGAAAGGGCGGTGCCTGCCCTTGCCGTAAGGACATTTTGATTCAGGTGGCGGTGGTGGAAGATGACCGCGCGATGTGCGGTAAACTCCACGACGGACACAGCCATAGGCTAACATTAGTGAATGTAACAATAGAAGTCCAATGGCTGTGTATTTTTTCGCTGATGATCCCGTACGCCGCATACATGTATGAGCAGTTTCAAAAATAGCTCACTTGCCTCCTGACACCTGTCAAATAAAGGTGCTGAAAAATGAGCATAGATGACCTTTGCCATATAGGGGGAGTTTGCAGCTATTAAGAAAGGCCTGGCTCATAACACTATTAGAATCATGGAGCTGACATGCCGTGTCCTCGAGGGAGGTAAGCTTAGAATTGTTGGTGCGCAGAATACGCGTGCTACAGCAGTTTAAGAGGACATTTGAATGAGGCACAAAATAATCAAAATCAAGAAATGCTCCAAAGGGGAAAAAATACTTTTCAGCTCTGACATTAAAGCAATGTTTCATTTTCTTTAAACCCTGACATTCTTTATGGACTTGGGCACAATAAAGCAATGCCTTCTTCAACTCTCCATATTGGTCTTTGAGAAGCTTGGCAGATTGATAAACTGAAGCAATTGACAGACACTGTTTACTCAAGATCTTCGCAACATTTGCTCGATTGAATTTTTGGCAGCAAAAAATCCATGATAAAATTAAAAGAACCAAGTGCAGTTTTTCTTGTTCTCTTTGAAAGGGCTGCTTATTTTTCCATAGGGCTGCCAGATGGAAAGGTACTGGTGGGGTCAGAATTAAAAAAGCAGCACCCCTTTTTAAAGTAATGAATAAGTTATTATCTCCTACCCTCAAAGTCCATGTAAAACAGGTCAGCTTTACACATTGCTGGGCCCTTTAAATCTCGTTGCTATTGTTGTGATGTAGGGTGGCATGTAGATCTGTGCAGATAACGTCAGTAGATTAGGAGAGGGTTTATTGTAAGTTGAATGGATACATAAATGACCCCACCAGGAGCTGATGTGGTTAGACGCTCAGCCATGATCTGTCTGGCTCAATTGCCCTCCAGGGAATCCTCATAACCCTGACAGTCTATGACATCATTAGGTAATCTGACAACCAGGATGCCACAATGGGAGCCTCCTCCCAGTAGCCACAGGGCCACCCTGCACTTAACAGTACACATGAAATGTGTCAAGTGTCTCCTTAAGTGTCAAGGGGTCCCATCTAGAAGGAAAAAAACACAAAGTGTAAACAACATACATGTCAATCATATAGCTCTTGATTGAAGATGAAGTTTCGGACAGAAGATAATAGCAAGGCACCAAACTCCCCCTGACATCAGGGAAGAGCCAAACAAGGATATTCAGAAACAGATCCAGTGGAACTTTAAAATCTTTAAAATAAAACAGGGACAGAAATAGTAGCAAGGGGCAAAGCATGCAATGAAAAATAAGGGAATGGAGGCATCACTTGTAATGGTCTTATTTATGATTGAAACATGGACTAAAATCACAGAAGAAGGCTCTAATTCTTGCAAATGCCAGTGCGGTCTAGATGGTGAGGACGTTTAACCATGTGCTGACTGCGGCATCCATCAACATGCTGCCTGGCTGCGTGAGGAGTGCAGCGTCTTCTCTTTAATTTCTTTCCGTCTCTGATAAGTTCTCAGCATCGATGCAACATCACTGGCGGACATTAAAAGGCTTACATTAAAACATGCCTAGGCAGGATCCGGAAACAGGGCTTGTGCTAGGGTATTTTATAACCAAAAAAGTAATCAAACAGAGACACTGACAGTGTAATCCACAGGCGATGCTTGCTGTCTCCTAGATCACTCGAATATATATAAATGCCCCTCCATAATAAATTATATAAAGGTTCAGAAACCGAGAGCTTGATACAGATTTATTTTAAATAGAAGCAGTAATGACAGGTGAGAACTTTAGCTAACTTTCACTATCTAAGTACTATGTTAAAATATTGCCAACATGTAAGCTAACAAGCTGCAAAGGCATACAATGCAAATGACAAATCAGCTGGCCTGGTGACTGCTTGGATCATTGGACTGATGGATCTATTGAGGAGATCTCTATTTGACGTCATGGTAACAGGTGTAAATATTGGGGGGCCCACCCAGCCTTTCGTCTATCAGAGGTCGATAAAATGAGTACTTTTGAGTTGGGCAACAATAAGCATCTGTTGAATAGCGCTAAGTGGGTGAACATGTATTTTACAAATACTCGTTATGGTATTACAAATGACACAGATGGAATTTTATCAGCGTAAGACTTAAGTACGCAAACTTTTAATATTGCTCCATATTCTTTGGCAGGAAAGTGCACCCTGCGACAAACAAATAGTTCTGTGATTATGTTTAAAATAAGCATGCGTTGTGTTGATTTGTATACCACTAAAACCGGTTAGAGTGTTCATGTGCTGTAAAAATGCCAAATGAAAACGTATACCAGTTTATGTGAATGGCAGTTATTTTAATACATGAAAAAAGAAAAACGTACACCTAAGGAGCATCAGAGATATGCCCAAATATCACATTTTTAGGTCTCGCCTAGCGTTGCAGCGCGAATGCGCTGCCATCGCTTTGCGAGGCATGCAGTATATACTGTAGCGTGGAAGCTTCGTGGGCGCTCCGCCCACTCTCTGCCCATTGGCTTTTGTCTTAAATGCTGCCTTCCGATTGGTTTGCGGCTTGTTAGTCCCTCCTTATTCATCATTTGTATCCTTCCACGGCTACTGGTCCCTTTACTTCCAACAGTATTTTTCTTCCCCTGCCTTCCCCCCTCCCCTCTCGCAGTCCGTGACTTCTCAGACCACACCAGCCCCCCCCACTCCCGTTCGTGCCTTCTTCCCACCCGCACTTCCGATTCTAATGCAATAGGTCTCGCTTAAATGCGAGTCATATTGCATTTTCAATGCTTGCTTATAAAGTCCTTTCTGTGACGTACGAGGCGGATTGGATATCCCGGCATGCCTCTATTCGCACTTGCGTCTCGCTGGTTTTTTAAAGAGCTTGTTATTTTCAGCACTCCTTGCGTACTTTCAGTTTTACAATGGCAACACGCACACATCACTCGTTATTACAGTCAGCGCGACGGCCGCCAAGCTTCATCTTTAACCATGGGGACCTTTCTGTTTTTCTGCTAGCGCCACTGTATATATTGCTATGATACCCCTATGATATCCGTGTTCATCATAACTGCAGCGCAGAGACGCTGCATGTTGGTTTATTGCACCACGCATGGCACCACAGCAAGTATGTAGAAACCATTGCAGCCCATCGTAGCCAGCAATACACTGTCTGTCACCTTTGCACGCCGATGTCTGGGACCTAGCGCAGCCCGCTTCTCACCCGTCCTCGCCGCCTTTTCCCGGATGGCCTGATCGCCTCTGACATTCTTGTTTAGTGTTGGTGTATGTGACACTGTGTGCGCACATTTGTATCACACACTCTTTGCAAGCCACATTTCTGAATATAAAGCGGTAACTTTGCCCGGGGAGCCACAGGCCGTGGCCTCTGGAGGGGTTTTATAGCGCTTTATGGCAGATTCAGCTGAGCCCAGACAAACTCTGGTGTGGTTAAGGTGGGGGCAACTGTCTTTTCTTAGGGGGCTGCTTTCTCTCTTAGGGGCAACAATAATCTGCTTAATTGAGCCACTGAGAACTCACTCCAAGCACAGAGAATTAATGGCCCAGATAGACACCAAAAACTCGCCCAGCAGTAGGAAGGGTACCCTTCACGAGGTTCGGCATGGATTGAGGCTCTTTTATACCCCATTAAATTCACCAGAAAGCCGGGGTACCCTCGCCATGGTACAGCATGTTGTAGCTCCCCTATTACCCCACTAGTTTTGTCAGGGAGTCAGGGTACCCTTGGCATGGTACCGCATGTCCTGTAATGCAGCTCCGTGGTGGCATACTCCATAGGAGCCGCTCCTCTGTGAAGCCAGCAGAAGCAGGGGACAGCCTGTAGCCGAACGTGGTCCTGAAAGGTATGGTAAGGAACACCCCGCCCCTATACTAAAGCAAATATTGCCCCTCCACATTCCCTACACTCTGCCTCACTCACACTATATTGTTCTTGAAGGCGGCTTCAGCAGACACCATCTCCGCCCCCACCAAACTGGCACCCCATGGACTCTACCCTCTCATTATACTGAGGGCACCGAGGGACCCACATCACACCGTCTAACACCCCCTCCCCTCTATCACGGCACACCGAACCCCCTCTCAACACAACTTTCATGGCACATCCAATAATAATAGCCCTCCCCGCCCCCATCCGCCGCGCATACAGAGTTCCCTTTACACACATATCTCCCCTGGATTACCAAACATTCATTGACACGCTAAGGCTGGGTTGTTGCCCGAAACATCTGTGTGTCTCTGGGGCTAACGCGTATTTAGAGTTCCCATCTAGAGACTGAATTTCCCCGACCTGCTGCTATGAACATTCTTGCACATGCCAGGAACCTTCTAGGTGCAGACTTCGACCCAGTTTTAAGCTGCATATGGTTCCTAATTAAAATCACTCAATATGATAAATATACGGCAGTCTGTATACAGTGCTTTCGTAGTCTATTTTATGCTTCGAAACGCTTTACATAAAAGACATACAATTGACTAATGTAGTGGTCCTGCACTGGAAGGATGAACAGTCGAGCTGGCCCTGCCGGCTTTGCACTTGTGGCCTGCAGTTGCCGCCATTTGTCAGCAGCGTGCGCTCGGCTCGCCGAGGGAGGGGGCAGCACTTCTGTGGGAGTTGCCAGGCCCACACTGCGTAATGAAAACAAATAATAATAATGATAATGAAATTCACTCTGCTCCCAGTATAATATGAATAAACTCCTCCCTCGCTGTGCTGTGTTGTTCACGAGCTGAGCTCTTCATGGAGGGCATTATTTTTACAGGAGGGGTTTAGGGTGTTGCGTGGATTGAGCCATTCCCACTGAAGCTTTTGTGGACAGAACCCAGGACCTAGAACTAGATCCTTGCATCCACAGATGCTTTCAATGTTAGGGTGATGATGTTGTTGCGTTTGTTTAGGTTCCAGCACATTCTGGCAGCCTGGTTTTGCAATCTTTAGAATGATTCTATTGATAAGTTTCTTTTGGAAGCCCTGAGTAGACAACAGGGCAGTAGTCAAGACATGTAACCACAAGGACCCCAGATAAGACCTGGGGAAGGGAACTAGAGGCACGGGGCACTAGGAGCAGGCAGCCTCCAATCAATAATGTTTAACACAAAAAGAGCCGCTCCCAGTATGGTGACCAAAGTGCTACAGTGTTATTTTGTGAGTGCAGGCATCTCACAAAAAGTCAAAGACTGGTCTCACACAACCTGGTGTCATGCTTCATCATTGACCAGTCCTCGCCCTCTAAAAACTTGGTTTGATAGAGGGCGGGCATACACCTGAAGACAGGGATGCACTTCTAAAGCTAAGTGGGGGCCCTTACAAAAAAAGTGAAGTTTAAAAGCCATTACAGATGTCAGACTCTTTTAATGTAACTGGCATCTATATGGTGGTTAAAATAAATGATCGGTGTGTTGGGGATTCTATTGTCCCCCCACCGTAATGTGAGTGGTCGACATGTTTCTGCCTACTGGCCCAGAAGGGTCCGTGGCATTCATCAGGACCTATGTTACACAATCGGGCCGCACCCTTACCGTGCTATGATGGCAGGGTTCCACTGAGTGGGGTGATCAATATCACACTCCACCGTTGTGCAGCTAAATGATTCAAGCCTGTATGGAAAGAAATCAAACGGAGTGAAATCCAACAAGTAGCAACATGTTCACAGGTATTGTGAAGGTCATCCAGTCAGCCACATACACGTGCAAAACATAGTGAGTGGCTATAAGTGCAACGGACTGTGTCATTAATCTGTGCACTTAATACTTAGTGGGGAATGAAATCCTCAATGCTTACCCTATCAAATGGGACCTACTAGCCCCATAGGAGGGTGAGGAAGAAAGACCCCTTTGGTCAAGCGCTGTATTTGAGGAGAAAAAAAAGGAAAAAGTCCAGGAAAATCAAGAGATGTCGCAAAGTGCTCTGGGTAAAACTGTGAGCCTTAAAAAGGATGTGTATAACATGGAAAGTTCCAAGAATATACGACCATAATGGGCATACACACTCATCCACTGTAAATAAATCACTCATACTGTTAGAGGGAAGTCTCCCGCCTCTACACCTACGTCCGTGTTCCTCGCCTCCTCGCTGGCAATGGCGGAGAGTGAATATGTGCTATTTATAGTGTTTGCGCCCTATTGCTGGTGCTAATTAGCCAGTTAATAGGAGCTAATTAGCGGTGATCCAGTGTCGCGACCAAGCGCTGTTGAAAGATTGCCTGTCCTGCCTGGTTGCTGTTAGAAAGCATGTCCAGGCCTTAAAAGGAGTTTCCGACGTCGCGCTCGATGCCTGCCTGACATCCGCTGCAGTGCGGAGAGCGGCTGCCGCCGCCGATCCCCAGGCGGTAGAGCCCATCGCGAGTTGAAATAGCGCATGCGCGCATGATGGGCGTTGTCCTTTCATGGAGCGTATACGCTAGTGTGCGCCTGGCTGTAACTAGGTGGCGTGATCTAGATGATGCGCTCATGCTGTGCCTCGCTCGTGGAGCTAAGGCCATGTATAAGCGTGGTGCTTGTGGGATAAGGTTCATTTGTTAGGCAACCACTTCACTTCAATTGTATTGTTCAGATTTGTGCCGCATAGAGTATGAATTGGCCTTAACAGCCCTGGCCACTCTGGTGACACTGTGGTTATATTATAAATTTTAATAATAACGGTTGTTGGCGCTGTGGTGTGCTAATGCTGCGCCTTATATGTAATGCAATAGGCCATGCGGTGGCCATAACGGCACTGGCCACTCTGGTGACACTGTGGCTATATTCTATATTTTCTAATGCTGCACCTTGTATGCAATGTAATGGACCGTCTATGCACGGTGTCGTAAGCTGTAAAGTCACTGCGCTTAATCTCATAAGCGCCACCAAAAAACCATGCACGAGCACTCATGCTGTTGTAGAGGTATGTCCTGAGTTATGTAATTTATATCTGGGGCTATGTGTGAGTTCTGTTCTTATTGGTGACGTAACCTTAGAGGCTGATATTTTAAAGAAAGGGGGACAATCCCGTAGTTATTTACAAGGCAGGAAGGTATGTGTAGGGCACACTGGTAACTTTATCAAGAAAGGGTTTACTGTGTATGAACAAGATTGAAAAATTATGTGTTTCTACGTAAAAATAGAGGCCAGCCAGAGATTAGTATTCTGTTCCCAAGAATCGCAGGGCGGGGTCTCAGGAATTACTGTGCCAATTGCAGCCAAGGGATTTCATCATTGAGTCCATTTTCCCATGCACGGAGCCGATACACCCACCTCTGTTCTCTGATGTGGATTGGTCTGGTAAGGTCCGTCTTGTGTTTTTTCATGACTTCCAATACCACCCATCTCAGGTCACTATCCTTGTGGTTGAGTTCCAAGAAGTAGTCAAGACATCCCATGGCCTGTTTACTTGAGCTCCACATGATGGCCTGTCCGGAGAAGAGGAAGAATTTTGCGAACACATCAGATTTGCATATTCACAGCATAGCAAGGATGCCAAGGGCCCTGGCGCAAGCAAGGAAAATGACCTCTTTGAGTGTTGTTGGGGTAGTAAAATACACAAGTTATCAGGGTTCAGTGGGTCTGTCAAGGCTCTGCGTTCCGGCGCCATTACCCCTGCTGCATTAATTGCAGCTACGTCCTTGTGCATATTAACCCACCTAAAAGTTAAGGTAAAACTGAAACTACTAGCCCAAAAATCAATTTGCTGTTGGCTAAAACATTAGGGATGGCTGAAACAGGTTTTACAACATGACATGCGGTGCCTTGGGCAGCATTCACAGTGGAAGAAGAGCGCTGGTTTGCACTTCTAAGCCTTGCTGCACTGCTAGTAAATTGCCTGAGGGAGATTATGGATGTAGAGCTCCAGAGCACTAACTGAGGAATTTCACACAAGGCAAAAGGTCAGTAAAATACCAGAATCACTTTAGCATTTTCTAGATTCCAGTCCATAGAAATTGTCTTTCACGAGCACCTGTAGACAATAATATTTTTTTCAAATCTTGTATTTTCAGTGATATGACTACCGAAGGCCAAGATTTTATATTAAAAACAGAGCTTTGGACTATACCATTCCCCACTGAAAGGCAATATTTCTCTCCATGTGTTCCCATACCTGGCGTGTCACGCAGTTTGCTGCTTACTTTCCCTCCATGGTAAAGAACAGTAGATGTTTCAGCACCCAGGCTAATGTGCTGCATAGCTAAATACATATAAGGTCCCAAAGGCGAGACCGATTGCATTGCAAATGCTTGTTAATCTCTGTGCTGACAGTGAGGTTCCCCTTGCTGCTGACCTCTAAGATGTCACTGCAGACAATTTTCTTTTGTGTATCCTATCTCAATGTTCATTTAGATAAGTACCACTGGAGTTAGATTTCAATATGGGTGTGCGAAGTTGCAAGGTTTTGTAATTTGTACTCGAACCTTGCCAAGTTTTTTCAGAGCTCTGCAAGTCTAAATTGCAATCCCACAAAATTAGGTTTGGCCTGCGTTACAAAATTTACAAAACCTTGCAGTGCATGCAAATTTAAAACTTTGCAAAACTTTTGAAATCAAATTAAAATTGTACCTATCCGTAGTTTTTATGTATTTAGGTGCCTTAAACCCACGTGCTTTTTTGAACTGCAGTCGACGAATACGTTATACGTTTTGTTTTGGGAGACAATGTAATCTCCAAATTGCAAGCAAGATGTAATTAAAGCACACTACCTTTACTACTATTGTGCAGAGGTCAGTCAGTCCAGATGCTACTGGTAAATTTCCAGTTCCTTGGTTCAGATGCCCTCTAGCAGTAGCGGACAACACACGTAATCAGCCCCAGGTGTTTTAACACCCCCAGAAGCAAAGGTAAGGATGCTCTTTGTTGGCCTTTTCAGAATGCTAATAGGATTTCCCACCATCGATCTAGCAGTCTAATTAAAACTCCACCTTTCTCTAGATGTCATTTTAATCAGCACGATGCTGAATATAGCATGCACATTCAACTTCTGTTACCGTCCAAGATGGACGATGGTTGTTTAAGGGTACGAATTTCAGCGACAAGCTACCATCTCTTCCCAGAATACTGGTGGCTACCAACCCACAAGCTAATTTTGGACCAGTTACCTTTTCGGAGGGGGAAAATGCCTTCAAGCTCTGCTTTTCTTTAAATAGCAGAAATATTTGACGAATCCCTGTAAAACCCCTGGGCACAGCAGTAGCGGCTGCATGGTGACTCTTTTTAACTGGTGGAGTGAAAACATCCATAGTGAATTGCATTGAATCAGGACACAACACGAGCGAGCAGATCTCTCCCATGTGGGATCAGAGAGGGTTCTGGCATTTATCAGCATAGAGGCACAAGAGGCAGAATGCACTACACGCATAACTTTAAATGTGTTTCACCTGCACGTATTTTCTCTCCACGGCAGATGCTTCTTCTGTGCAGCGCTCTGATGCCTTTGTGGCCTGTTTGCGCTATAGAAATCCATACATAAATAAAGTTTACCCATCCAGCCCACTGAGTTCAGAGAAGCCAACACTGGGCTCTAACAGGGTGAGACCCAGAGATGCCAGACTCTGGAGCCTGGGTGACAGACGAGACGAGAACACATAGGGCCATATTATCAAGATCGGCGATAGCATTATCGCCGCTTTAGCGGCAGGAAACTGCCGCTAAAGCGGCGATAAGTGGCTTGATAATATGCCCTATAGAATTCCAATAGAAGCCCAGGTTTGATGTCCTTCACACCAGAACCTGCGCTTCTATTGAATTCTATAGGGCATATTATCAAGAACGGCGATAGCATTATCGCCGCTTTAGCGGCAGGAAACTGCCGCTAAAGCGGCGATAAGGGGCTTGATAATATGCCCTATAGAATTCCAATAGAAGCCCAGGTTTGATGTCCTTCACACCAGAACCCGGACTTCTATTGGAATTCTATAGGGCATATTATCAAGCCCCTTATCGCCGCTTTAGCAGCAGTTTCCTGCCGCTAAAGCGGCGATAATGTTATCGCCTTTCTTGATAATATGGCCCTTAATTTCATAGAATGCTTCTTGTCTGATTCTTATCTGATGGCCGAGAAAGCAACCAGCACTGGCACAGGGAGACTGTTCAGCGAGTAGAGTGAAGAGCCATGCCATAAGGGGGACTGTATACAGAGTCTTTAAGACACCAATAACACTGGAGAGCGAGTGCAGCATCTGAGGAGGATGTGTCAAGTTATGGCCAGGAAAAGTAGAGCGGTAATAGTAAAGCCAGTATTACACAAGGTCACAGTAATTTTTTTAGGCATGGGAAGAATAAGTGATTTGCCCAGAATCGCAAGATATTCAGCCAATGCTGAGACTCGAACCTGGTTTCCCAGTTCCAAAGTCGGCAGCTCTGGCCTTAACACCACATCCTCTCCCTGTGTTAAATAAAGTAAGCCTTTATTACTTACTTTTTTGCTGACTGCATTAACTAAAGGTGTTGCTCGGGTTCGAATTCCTTATTAAAAAACAGAAGACAAGAGGCGTTTGGCAAAACACGAACAGTTTGTTTAATTAAACAGTGCGGCCGGGAGAACAGTTACAGGCACGAAGTCTGAGGACTGTCTCAATTTACATTGGGTTTGCATGCATATTTGATACAATATTACAACAAGTAATAAAGCTTTCCGGCATACCATATATGGTGAGCAGTGGCGGTTGGTGACATTTGAAAGTGGTGAGGCGTACAAGTTGGATATGAGTGTTATGCCGCGTGCGTGTGAAGCGCTCAAGCACGACCAACAGAAAGGGTGTTGGGGGGGTTCTTCCCCAAAGAAAATTTTGAAGAAAACAGTGGCAAATAGCACATATTAAAGCAAATTTGAGAAAGGAAGGAAGTTTATAAAGCACTCGTGAACATGTAGTCTTGACTCTTGAACTATTTAAACACACTAAAAACTGCCCCATATCTTACTGCATTGAATATGTTTAAGAGTTACTGTAGTGTGCAAATTGTATAGTACACTGAAGCTCTGGAAATGTCACACATAAGCAATCTGAAAGCCCACAGAAGGCAAATTCAATTGCTTCAAATGTGAATGGCACAATGTACAGTTCTGGCCGTTCCCCCTTCTTCAAGACTTAGTGGTATTATTTAATTCTTGCTGGCACCATCGGCTATCTGCAAATTCTCTAAACCCTATCTCAAATAAAACGTTCCGGACTTCAGACGTGAAGCCTGCTTTCCTGAGTGAAGAGCACTTTAACATTTTTTTTATTTGACTTCACAGTCAAGTGTTTCAAGGGAGCCCATGAATAGATTTAAGGAGTGACGAAGAAACCTAAATGTATAACATGAGGAGAGCAGTGGCCTCCCGAGAGGGGCACTAACAGGTGAAATATGAGTCAGAGGGCAGTAGTGACAGGGGTCAGCGTTCTAGGTAGACCCAAAAAAGAGAATATAGAGACAGGTAAACAGGTGGTTAGAACGGGCAGTCCTCAAGGTAGGAAATAAGATTCGGAATGCAGTTTATAACAGACCGTGTGAGAAAGGGGCGCAGTTTGCAGATGTAACACGTCTACGCAGGGTCTGAATGTTAACAACAGTGAAGGCTGAGTGTGCAGTAGTCAGGACAAGACCTTGTGCCTTTAACAAAGATTAGTGAGTGCCCTGCTCCTGTGAGCCCCTCCCCGTTCTGTTTGACAGGACCGTGGATTCAGAGCTGCAGGGAGATATCTGATCATCCCCAAGGAGCAGCCGTGCTTCACAAGCATATATCAGGGTTGATGAAAAACTTTTATAATTAAATTGAGACCCAACGACAGCAGCGGTAATCACAAACACATGACACATCCAGTTAATGCCGGCGGAAACTTCAAACATAAATATATTCGGTGGTCTGTGTCCAGGTTGAATGAATGCTTAACGGTAAAGTCTGATATAATGTCAGATGTCAAGACATGACTTCAGTTGCGGCTCGCAATACTGGCGGGAAGGGGGGGGAGAGGGGTCGTGCAGGGTTTTGCGTGGGCGTTACCGCAGGGGGTGGTTTGACATTAAAATAAATAAAAAATGAAAACCTACCTGTCCAGGTCCGCGCCACCTCTGCCCTCTGCTCCTGGGCCGGGGTCCCGCCGCGCCGCCTCTGCTAACAGGAACAGACTGGCATGCTGCAGCTCCCTCCCCTCCTGTAAGCCAATCACAACGCTGCAATGGCAGTGTTGTGATTGGTGGGGAGTCCCGGACGGCGCCCAGCCGGGCACCAGTAGGGACGCCATTTTCTCTATGTAGGCTGCATGCAGCCTACTTAGAGAAAATGTAGAGTGCGCATGACTGCTTTGGTCGGCCCCTAGGCCGACCAAGCAGTCACGACACTCAGAGTGGTGCTTGCCACTCCTCACTGACCCACCCACCCGCCCGCCCCCAACCAGGCAATCCCTCCCACCCACCCCCAACCAGGCATACCCCTGCATTCTGCTTTCTCGCAGCGCGAGAAGCAGAAAATAAAATGGTATTTAAAATACCATTTTATTTTCTGCTTCTCGCACTGCGAGAAAGCAGTGGGGCGGCGCTCCAATGCTCTAATGGAGTGGCCGCCACTGATGGTAAGGAATGTTGGTTGCTGCCTTAGAGTCATAAATTAATGGTCAAATGGTTACTGCAGGTGGGCCTTGACCTTGCATGGACACAGAGTGGGCATTGGTGGATGTGTCCAGATGTCAGGCATGGGGAGCACGTGATAACTACATGTGCTAGGTCCTGATTGGCTATAACTCATGTTGCATTTGACTTTATGGTGTTTTTTGAAGCAGGCGTACCCCCTCGGGCCATGTGTGCTTTATTGGGCACAATCTCCTCTGACCGTTGTAATGTCCCTGCACCTATCTGTTTGACTGTTCACGAGTTTCCTGCCCGTGTGTTTGCCTGCCAGTTATGCACCCTCCCACCAGTGACCCATCAATCATTGATCCCGGGCCTAGATCGCAAGGCCTGCCTGACTACATACTTGCATGACGAGGTAGATGTGGTGTTCGGGACTTGTGATTTTATTATTAAGGACAATAGTTAACTTTTAGAGATAAAATAATCGATATCCATATTAACAGTGGTGTGCCTTTCACTTAAAGCTTTATGACTCGTCCTCACCCTCACCGTCACGGATCAGCTCCACAAGCACACAGGAAATTGAAATTATGAGGCAGGCATTGTGCCTTCAAATAAACATTGAAGACAGACTGATGCAAAAAGGAGGTTTAACGTTAACAAGCACGTTAGGGATAATGGCATCATGCCGGGCTTTCCTATCCAGATTCCTGTGAGACCCAAATTCTCTCAGCGCCAATCTTATTTTGGCTGCATCCCTCTGCTATGATGACTAAGGGCTGAGTGGGTCTCACATTTTAGTGCTATTTACCACTTTGAGGAAAAGTATAGTCTGAGGGAACTTCTGCAGGGCAGATAATCCCACTCAGCACCCTTTCTCATAGCATTATATGAAGTGGAGGTTGCTATTCGGCAGAGCTCAGGTGAAAAAGCCCCTGGGCCAGGTAGGGTACCGATGGACCCCATCAAGTGTAACATTGTCCTGTGGAGTCCTCTGATTACTAATGTCTTTAATCATTCTTTGAGCAAAAACATCCTTGCTCATGGGTTTTATCTACCATCGTACCCATCTTCAAAAAAGGGAATCACATGTTGCCTAAGTGCTATTGCCCTATTTCCCTCATTGATAGCATGATCAAAATAATTGGCAGGGTAGTTTTCAATCACCTTACATCCTGGGCCAAAGATAATATTATCCTCTGTCCCTTTCTGTTCAGGGTTGGGTATGGCGGAGCAGTGCTTGAATCTGAATTTGATAGTTAGCAAGTACACCATTGCCAATCGCTGCACACTGTACCGGGCCTTCATGGACCTCTCCACAGCCTTTGACTGTGTTACTAGAACCAAGCTATTGCTGATGTTACTGGATCTTGGGGTGGAAGTGGCTTTAGTGAACATTTTGCACGTCCTACATGAAAATCTAGCTATGAAAGTATGTTTTGGCCTGGCAGATGAAATGTCAGCCGTTTTTCCCCTTGCGCGTGGGGTTCAGCAAGGGTGAATGTTAGCATGGTTACTTTTCATTATTTTCATTAATGGACTGTGTCCCTCCCTGTTAGAGGCCTCAGTAGATATCCCTAAGATTGCTCATATACAGGTGCCTGCATTATTGTATGCCGACGACGCAGCTTTACTGGCACGAACCCCAATTGCTCTTCAGGTGCTAGTGGACTGCTTCGTCTCATTTTTAAGTAGCTCAGATCTGACAGCAAATTATGGGAAGACGCATATTATGGCTTGGGGGGCCAGGTAAAAAAAACATAACCAAGCTTGCAATAAAAGGTCAATAACTCAGCAGCGTGAGCAACTTTAGCTGTTTTGGGATTATTTTTAACTCCATGGGTTCCTGGCAACTGCAGCTCAATAGCTCATGACTAAAGCTCAGTAGGGCGGCCGGCACAGTATTCAATCTACCTGGGGCATTTGGGGAACGGACCATTCCCCCCATTTAATATAATATTCAGTGTGTTCTTTGCCCCCCTGTACGGTGCAGGGGCACCACAATGCTTCCTCCCTCCAAGCCGAGGAAAATCAAATTTGCCGGAGGTTACTTTCTCTCCCTCCAGCTCAAATTGTATTATGCATTCAGAGCTTAACCTACTGTACATCTTAGACAAAGCAAATTTGGCCCCTTTGCAACTGTGGGTTAGCTTGTGGCTTAACCCCGCTGCTAGTTTGTGCAGGGACGTCATCACTGACTGCCCTAGTCTAGACAAGGGCCTCTCAATTCCCTGGCCAGATTACATCTCTAAAACTCTGGGGCATATTACCAAGGGCCGGCGATACAATTATCGCCGCTTTAGCGTCCGTTTTTTGGGCGCAAAGCGGCGATAATTATATTGCATTATTTACAAGGACACGCTAGCGCGTGTTTCCTTGACTTAGCTCCCGTTTTTCACACGCCTCGCATCGATAATGAGATGCAAATTAGGCGTGGCTGTGAAAATATGGGAAAATATCGCGAAGGCAGCTTCGCGATATTAACAACGAGGCGTAGCGATAATTTAAATCGCGCTAACTCTGCCTTAGCTCAGGAATTTAATGTCTGTTAAATTCCTGACTAAGGCATACCTAACATGGGAGGTGGATTGTGGGGCTAAGGCCACAGGGCCTATCATCAAGCTTATCGCTGTTTTCCATGGAACATCGCTGGAAAACCAGCGATGTTCCATGGAAAACCCCGCTATCGCTGGAATATTTATCGCCTTAGCGCTAAGCGTTGATAATACAGCGCTAGCTTGGCGATATATTCCAGCGATAGCCGGCGATAATTAAAAGCGCGCTAAGCACGCTCAGCAATAATTATCGCTGGGGCTTGATAATATGCCCCTCTGTGCGCGATGGGATTGCCTGCCCTGTTCACCGTCCCTTCTAGTATTGAAAAGGATGACAAATAAAAGGTTAAGCATTACTTTTTGGAGCTTCGCAATATGCAGAGGCTGCACAATGAACTGGGCACAAGCTCTGTGCGATAATTTTACAGGTCCTTGGTGCCTGCTGATCCTGTACTGTACCTGACCTTAGATCTCACACACTGGGAGAGGTCTCTCCTCTTCCTTTTTAGGGCAGGAACGGTTTGGCGGCTTCTGTGTTTTTGGGAGGACTGCAGTGCCTTGGGGGTACCTGCTCCACCTTGCCCATGTGATGGCTTGGCAGATCAAACCTTGCTGCACTTTACAATTTTTTGTAAAATTTGTAACCCTTTTTTCCGATGCTTTCTTAAACCCTTACTAAATTCTTTAGGGCATCGGAAATGTAGGGTAGTGCTATTTCATCTTCAGCTATTAAGAAGCCCTGACTTATATTTTAGGGGCAGCAGTCCATGGAAGGTTAGTCCCATGGATGTGGATTGTTCCTTTATTTTTCTGTAAATTAACTGTTCTTATCACAATGATTTTAAGGCTGTATCACTGATAGATTTTGAGGAGCAGTTTTATTCTCGCGGCATGAGATTGTATTTTATGTCCAGCTGTTTTTTTATATTATTTGCCGGTTGTGTGTTTTAATTGGATATTTTAACTGCCTTTGTATATCTTTTATGGGCACCTTTGACCAAATAAAGTTTTTTACTCACTGACTAACTAAGGATTGTGAAAAGATAAGAATGGATATGTGCAGTGGGGTCCCTTTCAGAGCCTGGTTTCAAGATCATGCTAAGAACGAGGGTCAGGCAGCCAGAAACTGTTTGCCGTGCTTGCAAGACCAACGCAATACATTTTTGCTTTGTGCAAATTGGAGACACGGGGCGCTAAAGCAGAAGCCACTGCTTGTGCACAGGCTTCTTCTGTGTTACAATGTAATAATCTATTGCCAGAGCAATATGTAATAAGGGGAGTGTGATGTTGCAACCTTTTCTTTTGGAAACATCACTAAGTAAAATATTGCGACTGGAAAAAAGTGTCAATATTGTATGCCTTACCACTTCTGAGTGAAAATCATGGCTTTTGCAGCAGCCTATGTCATGCATATCCATACTTAATGCTAACATAATGGCCTAGCATGAGATAAACTTCAAAGAATACAAATAGACTGTTGGAAGGTGGATTATTAGTAGGGGTAAGTATGCACCTGGCACTAGCAACAAGGCCTCCAATGCAATATAAGGTCCAGACAAGGTCTCAATAAATTATTCCCTTGCTCAACCCTTGGTAGCTGGCAATGAGCAGGCAGGCTTAACTTAGGAGACAGGTGTGTGAAGCATTTAAATGCATCAATACATTAAATAAGTAAGACACAACACACAATAAGAATCCACAACCAATTTATAAAAATAGGAAATATTTCTATGATTAAAATGACATCAAAACAACAAAAATCCAACATAGGGAATCAGAGATATGACTTTTTAAAGAATAAACACTTTATAGTGCTTAGAAACATATAGCACCAACTTGGGACATGTGGTTGCTCTTGACCGGGACAAAGTCAAAGTTTGAGGATGAGTGTGATGGAGCCCTGGTCAGATACACTAAGCGAGAGGCCCCGTTCAAAATTTTACCTTCGCACGTAGAAACTTTTCTGGAGAATTTTCTCTCATTGAGGGAGGCTCCTCTTCAGGCCGGGTTCCGAGTTGACGACAGTAACTTGGGTCAGCATGAGACCTCGTGAAATCCTGGAGGCTTTCAGCGGGACGAGCCTTAAATGCAGTCCGGGTCACGGTTTCGGCAGCCTGACTCTCCTCGACAGGTAAGTCACCTTACGGAGCTTCTTCCAAAAGTTGCTCCAAACTGCTGGAACTTCTCCCTGAAGTTCCTCTTGAGGGCTCAAAGTGTCCACAACACAAAACCAAGATTCCAGAGTCTCTGAGTTTCTCCTCAGAAGTTGGGACTTCAGTTCCCACAATACACCTGGCCAAATCCTTTAAAAGTCCACTGGACGCACTCCAGGATGGGGAATTCTTGAGGGAGATGGTGCAGGTGAGTTCTGTTAACCTGTTGCTTTCAGGGAGTCCACTCCTTAATCCTTTTTGAAGCAAGGCAAAGTCCTCAGGGTGCAGTTCCAAGTGGGCAGCAGGAGCAACCCTTCAGAGTGCAATCCTTTGGGCTGCAGACTAGGATTCAAGCAGGACAGTCCTTCTTCTCCTTGTAGGGAGCAGATCTGAGTTGTTATGCAGCTCTCACATATTTATTCAATGTTTTGGTGGGACAAGCCGTGGGGCACCCCTCACCAGTGGGGTACGGGGTGCCACCCACAAGAATGACAGCTTCTTCCAAAGTGTGGGCATTTTCTTGTCCCGCAAAATCCTGCACTTTAAAATTCAAGATGAGGATTTTCTCTCCTTGGGAGCAAGAGCTGGCTAACCCAACCCACTGGTGTAGCTCATTTCCCTTAACACTTCCTCTCCAGACCTCCTGCAAATTCCGTTCCTGGGGGTGCCATCTGACTGGGGGGGGGGTCCAGGAAGAAGGGGTAGGCCTGGCTGGCATTTCTTACTGTTCTGCTCTCTTTGAAGCCAGTTTGATTTACCCAGCCCCGTCCTGACTTGTTCTCTGCAGCTTCAGAGCTCCCCATCAGATAACCTCTGTCTCTGTGCAGGCAGCTTCTCACCTCATCAAAGCAGTTTGGCTTAGTCTGTTAAGGCTGGCCAATCAGGAGAGGCTGCTGGAAGGCTGGATTTTGGCTCACAGAAAATAAAGTTCTATAACTTCTCTTCTAAATTAGTTATGATAAATTCAACAATGGCAATGTGTTGGACTTATCATAACCAACCTTTCAAGTTCTTGAAATATTATTTTAGCTCATTCCTATCAATAGTTACACTGCAATACAGTAACCCTCATGTTAGCCTATGGAGCTAAAAAGCTGCAATGGGGAAAAACTAATTTGGTAGTTTTTCCCTCACCAGGGCATATAAAATATCTTTCAAAATATCCCTGCTTATTTTTACATGGCACCCTACCCTAGGGGTACCTACAGTAGACCTTAGGGATAACTTATATGTAAAAAATAAGGTGTTCAATACTTTGGAAGTACCTTTAAATCCAAAGTTGAATTTGCATGTAATTATAATTTAAATGCAGCTTGCAAAGCAGGGCTGACTTTTGAAATGACAGCAGGCCACACAGCAGTGCACACTTAAGTGCGTCAAAGCTGCTTGGCCTCTAAATCAACATGCTCTACCATATACTAGGGACATGCAGGTAGGTTATCAGTACCAATTGTAATTACACCTAATTACCATATACCTTTTTAATCAGAGCACTGGCCCTGGGGCTGGTTAGCTGGGCCCAGGGCTCAGTCTGAGTCAGTTACCACCAGTATCAGTCAAACACAATGGGGGCAATTAGGGCAAAAAGGATGACTTTCTCACATTGCCCCACCCCCCCCCCAACAAAAGGTGATGGGTAACTAACCTACACCCTGGTAGTCCTCATCAGCTAAGGGGAAAAACCTGAAAAGTCCATTTGTATTGGCATGGACAGTACCCGGTCTGTGTTCCTCTGTGAAGTCCATCCCCTGTAGAGAAATGGACCACCTTAGTAGCTTTGGATTCTCCTCCCTCATGTGCATGGGTCATCTAAGAGGTCTGTGGTCAGTTTGAACACAGAAGGGATTAGAAACAGGTTTGGTCTCAGCTTTTCAGGGACCAAACCACAGCAAAGGCTTCCTTCTCAATGGCACTCCACCTTTGCTCTCTGGGGAGAGGTCACCTGCTAATGAAGGCAACTGGCTGATCAAGTCCCTTCTCATTTACATGTGCCAACACTGCCACAATTCCTTGTTCTGAAGCATCTGTCTAAACCACAAACTCCTTTTTGTAGTCAAGGTCCAGTAACATTGGTGCTGATCACATATCCTCTTTCAGCGTGTCCAGGGCCTTTTGACACTCTGTGGTCCACATGACTTTTTTGGCTGCTTTTTAGAAGTGAGTTCTGCCAGGGGAGCCACAATGGTCTCATAGTTCTGAACAAATCTTCTATAATACCCAGTAAGACCAAGGAAGGCCCTGACCTGGGTCTGGGTTGTAGGAGCTGTCCAGTCCAAAATGGTTTGAATGTTTGCCTGGAGAGGTTGTACATGGCCTCCACCTACAAGGTACACAAATGAACTCTGCCCTATTTGGCACTTACTGGCCTTAATAGTCAGGCCTGCCTGCCGCAGAGCCTGAAGCACTTCCTTCAGGTGGATTAAGTGATCTTCCCAGGTGGAACTGTACACATCTATATCATCCAGATAAGCTGCACTGAACTGCTCCAGTCCAGACAGGACCCTGTTTACCAACCTTTGGAAGGTGGCGGGGCATTCTTTAAGCCAAAGGGTATATTACTCTAAATTGATAATGTCCCTCTGGTGTGGAGAATGTTAACCTCTCCTTTGCTCCTTCACTGAGGGCAATCTGCCAGTAGCCTGAGGTCAAATCAAATGCACTCAGGTATTTAGCAGCCCCTAACCTATCAATGGGCTCAACAGCTCTAGGTATAGGGTGATCAACAGTCTTAGAGACTGCATTCAGTCCTCTCTAGTCCACACACAACCTCAACTCCTTCTTTCCCCCCTGGTGGTTAGGTTTGGGTACCAGCACCACCGAGCTGGCCCATGGACTGCCAGAGGGCTCAATTACCCAAAATTCCAGCATCTGGGCTACCTTAGCCTTGATGCTGGCTCTGATCTGGTCAGACGCCCTGTACAACTTCTTCCTGACAGGTAGGCTGTCACCATGGTCAATGTTGTGTATATACCAACTGGCGATATCAGGGGTCAAAGAGAACAGACCAGCAAATTGCTCCAGCACCTGCTTGCAGTTTCTGCGCTGTTGGTCTTTCAATTTGGGAGAGAGTACAACCCCCTCCACTGATCCACCTTGCACATTGTTGGAGAGGAGGTCTGGCACTTGCTCAGTCTCCTCCTCCCTTATCTGTGACCATCAACTCATCAACATCAACATGGTCATGTCTGCCCTGGCTTGGTCGGGTTTCTACCTATTGACATGCAGGACCCGGTGGGGGTCCCTAGGGGTGTTCAGGTCTACCAGGTAGGTTACCTAACCCTTCTTTTCTAGGCTTAGATAAAACCCAGTCCACTTGTGCTGGAGGGCCCTAGGAGCCACAGGCTCCAACACCCACACCAATTGTCCTGGAGTGTACTCAGGCATGGTAGCCTTTTGGTCATTATACACAACAGGGAGCACAAGAGGGAAATCACCAGGCCACCCTCCTCTCACAACACATCAAAACAATAAAGACCTGGCTACATGAGAGTTTCTTTACTGTCATCTTCAGTCACTGCATCAAAAGTGAGTTTCATTTTTACTCCCACTATGGCACCCCGTCCAATTGCCTGCAGTCCCAAACTCTGAAATCAGTACTTAAAAAAAGGGAAGAATCACTGTCGATTAAGCCACCCCGCCAACTATTCCCTCCGTCACAACATGTGAGTGAAGAAAACTTACTACCAAAGTAAGTGAAAAGAGTGAGCGGGCACCTCACGTATGCAACACCAGAAGGGCTACCGGCAGGTTCTCGCCAGTGTGCCCACGTATATCATCATCGGTTACCCACTCACTAGAACAAAGGAATTAGTGTCCAAAAGGAGAGCAAGGAAAACAGAGAAAGGGAATCAACTGTTCCAAACCAAGAAACCCGTGCTGAGCAAAGAACCATGTGCTCAAATACTATTAAAAGCAAGTCAAGACTCACTGTCGTATTACCCCTTTAATTGAAAAAGTGAGCTTGCTCAAGTTAAAAGCACTGCATGTTGCTAACCTTTTCCAAGAAGGCCAACATGTTTCATTGCCAATCACATATATTATGGCAAATTCATCAGGGCGTGGGGTTCCAATCACTCGCCTTTCAGGACAATATCTTTTTAATAATAAATGCGGGTTGGCTGAGAAGACAAAACAGACAGTGATTCACTCTCAGTAAAAACCGGACCAGACACAGTCCCACTACGAGGTAATATATATCTTATTTTTAAAAGTCAAACATATATAATTACCCAGTGTCAGCAGGGGGCTTTCATACCAGCCTGCACCAGACCAAGAAGGGGTGTATACATCACTATTATACCTTCTTTAAAAAGCACTGCCGTTGCTTGTCAATTTCACCTATGGAGACAATGTCATACATCAGCTGTGTAATCGACAAGTACCTAACCTATCCATCTAAAAGTGCCTAAAATGTCATGGCATATCTTAGTCCCATAACATATACAAACGTTCATTTCTTGACACTGCCTTGTCAATATGTATATATCGTTACCCAACTACAACTTGTCTACAACATATCAGCCCCTTATCATTGGCCTCCTTCATAATGGCTAAAACAGACCGTCTCCTTTACTTGAATAAGAGACTTTTCACTCACATTCTTCCGTTCATCCTCCGAAACCTCTGCTAAACTTCCAAATCAATCCCAGCCCCAGCCTACTCTTACCGCATCGAGAATCTCCTACAGCGGCATCTCGTTCCAGCCTCGCTGAAAACCGGCTTTCTGGACGAATTTAAGCCGTCGCTGTGTTGCGCGCCAATAGCGCGTAGACCACGTGACCCCACGTTGTCCTACAGCTCAACTCACTTTCCACCCCACTACGGCGGCCATATTGGAACGGCTCCTTTATGGGAGCTTTCTACAGGTGAACATCAATCCTACGCTCCACATATCTTATTACCCAGCTGATTTACTTTCTCCATTTTCGTTCACCCTATGTGTATTTTCTCTAGTGAACTTCCATATTAAACTGTTCTTTCACAACAAAGGTCATCTCCATACTAATCAGTCTTCTACATCACAACTTTGATTACTGCCAACAGGAATTCATCGAGGGACGTAAATATACTGTATATTTATACATATTGTTACAGTTTGTGTGTATTTCATAGTCACAATGTTTTGTTTTTATTGAAGTTCTATATTATACATTCATATCTTTGCTCAATGGACTAGCCAATCATAAAGTCCTACCATCTACTGACTTTGTTCCATTCAATATGATCATTCAATCCAATTCGATCTACACCCTCTGAAAAAATCCAACGGGCTTCTTTATTTGCCAACACTCTTTCAATATTGTCACTGCTGGCCATCACTCTTTCCAAAACCACCCACCGTAATGCTCGAGGGTCATGTTTATGTTCATTGAAGTGTTGTACCAGGCGTGTCGTGAGTTTGCCTGCTTTAATAGTACTTAAGTGCTCTTGAATCCGCACTTTGACTTTTCTGGTCGTAAGGCCAATGTACTGTAACCCACACTGGCACGTCAATCTGTATATGACATTTACTGTATTACAGTTCGAGAATTTATTCAAATGCCATATTTTCCCATTACTTAACTGTACCATATTGATTTTCTCTGTCAATGCACAAACTGAACAACTACCACATGGATAATGTCCTGCTGGCATCGTAGTAATCTTTGATTTCAATATTGGGCGTGTATGTACAAGTTTATCCTTTAGATTACTTGCACGCCTAAATGCAAATCTGGGTTGAGGCATCGTGAAAGCAGCAGTCGACAGCATTGACCAATGTTTTCGGATCAAATGTCTAACCTTAGAGGCTAGGGGTCAAAAGTCATAACCACCGGAAGGCAATCAGCTCGTTCTCTTATATTCTTTTCCAATAATGCCTCCCTAGGAGTGTTACGCGCTCTTTTACAGGCCCTGCTAACAATCTTCTTAGGATAAGCTCTCTGCATCAATTTCTCTGACAGATCTTCAGCTTGCTGTGAGAAAGACTCCACAGTCGTGCAATTACGTCGATATCTCAAAAATTGGCCAACAGGTAAATTATCCCTCAAGGCTCTAGGATGGTACGATTGATAATGCAACAATGAATTCCTGTCGGTCCCTTTCTGATGAACCATGGTACATAATTTATTCTCCTGTACAGTAATGTCTAAATCTAAGTACACAGCATGTTGGTTACTTTTTGTCCACGTAAACCGCAGACATGTATCACGGGTATTCAACCATTCCAGAAAGTCATCCAGGACACTTTCTGCTCCTGTCCAGATACATAACACATCATCAATATATCTCCTCCAGAGACAAATATGTCTCTGGAAGGGATTTGACGAATCACTCAGGAAGTGTTCCTCAAACTGGCCCACATAGATGCAGGCCAGACTGGGCGCAAAGTTGCACCCATAGATGTCCCTGACACTTGCAGGTATAGGTCATCCTTGTAACAAAAATAGTTACGTGTTAATGCTAATTCTATGCACTGGAGCACAAACGACTGGGGAGTGTCATAAAACCATTCTTGTGCCCCCAGGGCTCTAGCTGCTGCCACCAGCGTAGCTTCCTGGGGGATACTGGTGTACAATGACTCAATGTCAATTGTCACCAAAATTGCTGTGTAGAGTCAAAACCAAATCGTTGAGAGTGTTCAAAATATCTGTAGTGTCCCGCACATACGATGGTTGTTTTAGAACAGACTCTCTTAAAAGAAATCCGCAAACTGGGACAATGGTTCAAGAATAGAGGAAATTCCCGACACTATAGGGCGCCCCGGAGGGGCCGCTGTATCTTGTGCACTTTTGGTAGTATATAGAAGGCCGGGGTTCTGGGTTTGATGTTAACCAGAAACTCGGCCTCCTTAGTAGTTATCCAACTCTTGCTCCTGGCATCAGCCACCATCTTAGTAATCAAGTCATGTAATTCACCCAGAGGGTCTCTGGTGAGGGGATGGTAGTTCTTAACATAGTCATGAATTTATCAGACTACGAACTTACACGGAATGAGATTAGGGTCCTTAACAAAGGATTGGGATTTGTCCCCACTCCCCGTCATGATGCCTTTAAGTGTAGGACGGAATTTCATGAAACGATGAGAAAAATTAAACTTAAAAATTCTTTGCTAATAAAGATTTGGAACCAGAATCTTTATTTTCGACTAATTTGCGACGCCCTTCCCAGTTTTGTCCACCAAGTTCGTCAGTGGGACCTGAGGTCTTGGTATTTGAACAAAAGATCTTGGGAGAAATTTTGAAATTAGAACAACTAGAACAACGAAACGTCTTTAATAACATGAGCCATGAAGATTGGGAAGCAGTTAAGACACTACAGGATAATGAAGCCATAACTATAAAGTCCGCGGACAAAGGCGGGGCGGTTGTAGTTATGAATAGTACAGACTATGATAACGAGGTGTTGAGATTGTTAGGTGAGCGTAAGAACTACCATCCCCTCACCAGAGACCCTCTGGGTGAATTACATGACTTGATTACTAAGATGGTGGCTGATGCCAGGAGCAAGAGTTGGATAACTACTAAGGAGGCCGAGTTTCTGGTTAACATCAAACCCAGAACCCCGGCCTTCTATATACTACCAAAAGTGCACAAGATACAGCGGCCCCCTCCGGGGCGCCCTATAGTGTCGGGAATTTCCTCTATTCTTGAACCATTGTCCCAGTTTGCGGATTTCTTTTAAGAGAGTCTGTTCTAAAACAACCATCGTATGTGCGGGACACTACAGATATTTTGAACACTCGCAACGATTTGGTTTTTGACTCTACACAGCAATTTTGGTGACAATTGACATTGAGTCATTGTACACAGGTATCCCCAGGAAGCTACGCTGGTGGCAGCAGCTAGAGCCCTGGGGGCACAAGAATGGTTTTATGACACTCCCCAGTCGTTTGTGCTCCAGTGCATAGAATTAGCATTAACACGTAACTATTTTTGTTACAAGGATGACCTATACCTGCAAGTGTCAGGGACATCTATGGGTGCAACTTTGCGCCCAGTCTGGCCTGCATCTGTGTGGGCCAGTTTGAGGAACACTTCCTGAGTGATTCGTCAAATCCCTTCCAGAGACATATTTGTCTCTGGAGGAGATATATTGATGATGAATGGTTGAATACCCGTGACACATGTCTGCGGTTTACGTGGACAAAAAGTAACCAACATGCTGTGTACTTAGATTTAGACATTACTGTACAGGAGAATAAATTATGTACCATGGTTCATCAGAAAGGGACCGACAGGAATTCATTGTTGCATTATCAATCGTACCATCCTAGAGCCTTGAGGGATAATTTACCTGTTGGCCAATTTTTGAGATATCGACGTAATTGCACGACTGTGGAGTCTTTCTCACAGCAAGCTGAAGATCTGTCAGAGAAATTGATGCAGAGAGCTTATCCTAAGAAGATTGTTAGCAGGGCCTGTAAAAGAGTGCGTAACACTCCTAGGGAGGCATTATTGGAAAAGAATATAAGAGAACGAGCTGATTGCCTTCCGGTGGTTATGACTTTTGACCCCCTAGCCTCTAAGGTTAGACATTTGATCCGAAAACATTGGTCAATGCTGTCGACTGCTGCTTTCACGATGCCTCAACCCAGATTTGCATTTAGGCGTGCAAGTAATCTAAAGGATAAACTTGTACATACACGCCCAATATTGAAATCAAAGATTACTACGATGCCAGCAGGACATTATCCATGTGGTAGTTGTTCAGTTTGTGCATTGACAGAGAAAATCAATATGGTACAGTTAAGTAATGGGAAAATATGGCATTTGAATAAATTCTCGAACTGTAATACAGTAAATGTCATATACAGATTGACGTGCCAGTGTGGGTTACAGTACATTGGCCTTACGACCAGAAAAGTCAAAGTGCGGATTCAAGAGCACTTAAGTACTATTAAAGCAGGCAAACTCACGACACGCCTGGTACAACACTTCAATGAACATAAACATGACCCTCGAGCATTACGGTGGGTGGTTTTGGAAAGAGTGATGGCCAGCAGTGACAATATTGAAAGAGTGTTGGCAAATAAAGAAGCCCGTTGGATTTTTTCAGAGGGTGTAGATCGAATTGGATTGAATGATCATATTGAATGGAACAAAGTCAGTAGATGGTAGGACTTTATGATTGGCTAGTCCATTGAGCAAAGATATGAATGTATAATATAGAACTTCAATAAAAACAAAACATTGTGACTATGAAATACACACAAACTGTAACAATATGTATAAATATACAGTATATTTACGTCCCTCGATGAATTCCTGTTGGCAGTAATCAAAGTTGTGATGTAGAAGACTGATTAGTATGGAGATGACCTTTGTTGTGAAAGAACAGTTTAATATGGAAGTTCACTAGAGAAAATACACATAGGGTGAACGAAAATGGAGAAAGTAAATCAGCTGGGTAATAAGATATGTGGAGCGTAGGATTGATGTTCACCTGTAGAAAGCTCCCATAAAGGAGCCGTTCCAATATGGCCGCCGTAGTGGGGTGGAAAGTGAGTTGAGCTGTAGGACAACGTGGGGTCACGTGGTCTACGCGCTATTGGCGCGCAACACAGCGACGGCTTAAATTCGTCCAGAAAGCCGGTTTTCAGCGAGGCTGGAACGAGATGCCGCTGTAGGAGATTCTCGATGCGGTAAGAGTAGGCTGGGGCTGGGATTGATTTGGAAGTTTAGCAGAGGTTTCCCGGAGGATGAACGGAAGAATGTGAGTGAAAAGTCTCTTATTCAAGTAAAGGAGACGGTCTGTTTTAGCCATTATGAAGGAGGCCAATGATAAGGGGCTGATATGTTGTAGACAAGTTGTAGTTGGGTAACGATATATACATATTGACAAGGCAGTGTCAAGAAATGAACGTTTGTATATGTTATGGGACTAAGATATGCCATGACATTTTAGGCACTTTTAGATGGATAGGTTAGGTACTTGTCGATTACACAGCTGATGTATGACATTGTCTCCATAGGTGAATTTGACAAGCAACGGCAGTGCTTTTAAAGAAGGTATAATAGTGATGTATACACCCTTCTTGGTCTGGTGCAGGCTGGTATGAAAGCCCCCTGCTGACACTGGGTAATTATATATGTTTGACTTTTAAAATAAGATATATATTACCTCGTAGTGGGACTGTGTCTGGTCCGGTTTTTAATGAGAGTGAATCACTGTCTGTTTTGTCTTCTCAGCCAACCCGCATTTATTATTAAAAAGATATTGTCCTGAAAGGCGAGTGATTGGAACCCCACGCCCTGATGAATTTGCCATAATATATGTGATTGGCAATGAAACATGTTGGCCTTCTTGGAAAAGGTTAGCAACATGCAGTGCTTTTAACTTGAGCAAGCTCACTTTTTCAATTAAAGGGGGTAATACGACAGTGAGTCTTGACTTGCTTTTAATAGTATTTGAGCACATGGTTCTTTGCTCAGCACGGGTTTCTTGGTTTGGAACAGTTGATTCCCTTTCTCTGTTTTCCTTGCTCTCCTTTTGGACACTAATTCCTTTGTTCTAGTGAGTGGGTAACCGATGATGATATACGTGGGCACACTGGCGAGAACCTGCCGGTAGCCCTTCTTGGTGTTGCATACGTGAGGTGCCCGCTCACTCTTTTCACTTACTTTGGTAGTAAGTTTTCTTCACTCACATGTTGTGACGGAGGGAATAGTTGGCGGGGTGGCTTAATCGACAGTGATTCTTCCCTTTTTTTAAGTACTGATTTCAGAGTTTGGGACTGCAGGCAATTGGACGGGGTGCCATAGTGGGAGTAAAAATGAAACTCACTTTTGATGCAGTGACTGAAGATGACAGTAAAGAAACTCTCATGTAGCCAGGTCTTTATTGTTTTGAAGCCTTTTGGTCATACCAGTGCTTCATAAACTCCTGGCTGGCCTCCAGTTTTCTGCTTGCCTTGTACATGTACTCTGCCATGCGAGATCTCAGGCCTAGCATAGTTCAGCAGATTGTCCTTGGCTTCTTTGAGAGGCTTTTCCAAAGACTCTCTCCACAGGCACAATGGCCCTCTTACAGGGTGCTCAAACAACAACACAAAGGGGCTAAAGCCAACCCCTTTTTATAGGACCTCCTTGTAGGCAAACAGTAGGCATGGGAGGAGAACATCCCTCCTGAGTTTGTCAGACAAACCATTGATCATGGCCTTCAGGGTCTTATTTAATCTTTCCACCAGACACTAGTCTGGGGATGATATGGGGTGGTGAACTTATAGGTAACCCCACATTCTTCGTGCATCGCGTTCAGATAGCTGGACATGAAACTTGTTCCCCGTCTGAAACAACCTCCTTTGGGAAACCCACTCTGGTGAACACACCAAGTAGGGTCCTAGCCACCGAAGAAACAGTGAATTTTCTGAAGGGTATTGCTTCAGGGTATCTTGTGACATGGTCCACTACCACCAAGATATATTTGTTCCCTGAGGCCGTTGTTGGTTCTAGGGGACCCACAACGTCCACCCCCACCCTCTCAAAGGGAGTCCCAGCCAATGGCAGTGGTATCAAGGGGGCCTTTGGCTTGCCTTTGTCTTGCCACTGGCCTGACAGGTTGCACAGGAGCTGCAAAAGTCCTTCACTTTGACAGTCATATGGGGCCAATAGAAATGATTAACCAACCTTTTCCATGTCTTACTCTGCCCCAAGTGACCTGCTAAGGGGATGTCGTGGCTGAAAGTCAGAAGGATTTCTCTGTACCTCTGGGGGACCACCAATCTCCTGGTAGCCCCTTCTTTGAGTTCTTTAGCCTCAGTGTAGAGAACTCCATCCTCCCAGTAGACTTTGTAGAAGCCTCTGGCATTATAAACTTGTCTGCTCGTGCAAAGCTACCAAGGGGGTGAGCAGAGCTTGTCTAAGGGCGTAACTCCCTTACCCTCACTAGAAGCAAGGGTCCCTTCTTGGACTGGTTCTCATCCACTCCTCAGCTAGCTCCGCCAGCTCTCTGGGGCTAGTCAGCTTAGTGTCCACTAGGTACTGGCGTAACTTCTCTTGTACGCAATGAGTAAGGTTGTGCTCTTTCAACAATAAATTGCACAGCCCCTCATAAGCACTCAAATGGTTACCACCAATCCAGGACCCTAGTGCCTTCACTGAAATGTCTACAAAGTCCACCCAGGACTGTGTGTTAACTTTCTGGGTGTCCCTGAGCTTCACCCTGTACTGCTCTGGGGTCAGACAAAATTTCTTGACTAAACATTGCCTCATGAGGGAGTAAGATTTTGCCTTATCCCCCTGTAGAGTGAGGAGCCTATCCCTCCCAACTACTGGGATCAGTTTCCACGGGAGTGAACACCAATACTTAGAGTGGATCCCTCTCATATTAAGGGCCCTTTCAAATTCAGTCACCCATTTGTCAATATCATCCCCCTCGGTGTACATGGAAACTATTCCCTTGGGAAGCCTGGGATAAAACCCGCCACCCCTGGGCATCTCAGCATCTTTTTCATTGTCACTGCCACGTTTCTTTTTACTTTCGCCTCCTCCCATTCCTCTCTAGCTAGTTCTAATGTCTTCTTTTCCAGGGCTATTGAAGCTAACTGAGCCTCAAGCTCTTGCCTTCTGATGGCCTTATCAGGGTCCTCTGTGGAGGAACCTCTCCTCCCCCATTAGCTGAAAGTATGAATCTGGTACTAGAAGAAACAGATGAGGTGTCATCCTCCACCTCCTGGAGGTGGCTGGAGGGGTCACCCTCCCTTTCCTTCTCTGTAGCTGCCTTTGCCCAGGCCTTGGGGGACCTAATCAACTCTGCCTTCCTGATCTTGTTGCTATTAGGTAGCCCCCTGTACCTACACTGAACCCTAATCTCAGCCACTGTGAGTTTGTTCAGTTTAGCCAGATCTAGCTCCATGGTGTCCCTAGTTGTAGGTCAAAAATCTTTACAATTCAGCAATAGAACACATTTAGTATAATCAAAAGATGGATTAAAAATCAGTTTCAGTGCCAAATTTCAAAAATCAAATGTTTTGTTCTAAGTCAGTTTAGCAGACATTTAAAGATACTAACTTACTTTAATGTAAGGTGTAATTTTAACACAAGTGTGTATCCTCAATACTGAACACCAAATGTTGGAAGGTGGATTATTAGTAGGGATACATATGCACCTACCACTAGCAGTAAGGCCACCAATGCAATATATGGTCCAGACAAGGTCTCAATAAATTGTTCCCTTCCTCAACCCTTGGTAGCTGACAATGAGCAGGCAGGCTTAACTTAGGAAACAGGTGTGTGAAGCATTTAAACACTAGTACATTAAATAAGTAAGACACACCACACAATAAAAATCTACAACAAATTCATAAACATAGGTAATATTTTTATGAGCCGGGATGAGTTGCTCTCACTCCGCCCACAGTTATGTAACGGGATGGGTAGATGGGAGATTTTAGCTAACCAGGCCACCATCTGCAGCCATTGTAAGCTCCATTTATCTCCAGGGTCGGCCGACCTCTCCCCTCTCACCTCTTGCCCATGTAAAAGTCTGGTAGGTCATTCAATTACAGTGGCTGTGATCAATGCACGCTCGATCTCTAAACACTCACAAGATATCTTTGACTTACTCTCAGATGAGCCTCTAGATCTGCTCTTCATTACTGTGACCTGGTTTACTGAGCATTCCAACCCAGTGATTGAGCTGGCCATCACTGGAGGATATAAAATCTTACGAGCTGATCGTAAATCTGGAAGGGGAGGAGGAGTAGCGGTTGTATTTAAAGAAAAGTGGAATTTCCACCGAGGCAA
Source organism: Calotriton arnoldi (assembly GCA_963921515.1). Classification (NCBI taxonomy): domain Eukaryota; kingdom Metazoa; phylum Chordata; class Amphibia; order Caudata; family Salamandridae; genus Calotriton; species Calotriton arnoldi. The sequence goes on along the minus strand of CAWUFW010002132.1, from coordinate 1,840,262 downwards.
GTCCTTGGAGATTGGGGAGGGAGAAGCCCTTGATTTCTGCATTACCATCTCCCCTCACTTCTTGCTGGGAGGTACTTTGGTTTATAGACCCCCCGGTCCAGTAGGTCCTTTTCTTAAAGCCCTTGATGAGATAATCATCCCACGAGCTCTACGCTTTTCTCACTTTATACTGCTTGGGCATCTTAATATCCACTTGGACTGTGGGGAAGCTGGGGACACCCAGGAGTTTCTCGACTCTTTAAGGCTTGCCCAGCTCCAACAATGGGTCAGCACCCCCACTCATCGAGGTGGTCACCTTCTCGAGCCTATCTGTTCCAACTTCCCTATATCAGTTAAGGATCCTCTTCCTGTGCCCTGGTCTGACCATTTTCAGATTTATTTTTCCTGGCAAACCCATAGCAAACACATAATGGGTCCGCCCAGTCAAGGGCCCCAGGGGAAAACATCTAGCAAAATTGACACTTCTGCTTTCAGTCTGGCTCTTGCAGAGTCGTGCCCAGCTCTCTCCAATGACCTGACTGGAACCCTTGACAGTTTTACCAACTGGATCTCTCAGGCGGTAGAGTGATTGTCTCCTGCAACTTGTTGCAGGCGCACCAGGGATTTTCCTTCTAAACCTTGGTTTTCAACCACTCTTAAAACCCAGAAGCAACTGTGTAAAAAACTCGAACGTAAATGGAGACAGGAGTACTGCCCGATTGCGAGGCTGGCCCTTAGAAAGGCGCAAAAGGCCTATTATGCATCGATCACTCAAGCAAAAAGTCTCCATTACGCAGAACGCATTGCTCTTTCTAAAAACAATGCTAAAGAAATTTTTAGTATTGTTCAAAGCTTCCTTTCTCCCAGAGCGGAGGCTATTACCCATCCTGCCTCATCTGCTTGGTGTGAAGAACTCTCTATCTTTTTCATCAAACAAATCCAAGCTCTCCAAGCTAATTTTGATCTTGACAATAGTCTCTCAGTAGGGAACATGCACGCCAATGGGCTGTCTCCTACTTTACCATCTATATTGGTGCTCTTCACTGCCATCGCTCAGCCAGACTCTTTGGTGGTCCTCAAGCCTCTTAAATCTGGCTCACCAACAGACCCCTGCCCGGCTAGACTGCTGTCTATGGTCGCAGAGACGATCAACCCTGTGTTAAATCGATTGATCAATCTCTCTCTTTCTACAGCCACAGTGCCCACAACCTGGAAACAGGCCAAAATTGTCCCACTGTCGAAAAAACCTACCGTTGACCCCACCATCCCCTCCAGCTATTGCCCTATTTCCCTCCTTCCTGCTGCGGCGAAAGTTTGTGGAAAATTGGTTAATAGGCAACTGTCATACTATGTCAAACTCCATTGCCTGCTTCACCCGGCTCAACCTGGCTTCAGAGCCACGTACAGCACAGAGACAGCTCTGGTTGAAGTTGTTGAAGCAATTCGGGAAAATTTGGACTCAGGAGGTAGAGCAGCCCTGATTCTGTTAGACCTATCAGCAGCTTTCGACACTGTGCCACACTCCCTGCTCCTTGACTGTCTCCTGGAAATTGGAGTTTCAGGTTGTGCTTGGAGATGGCTGAAATCCTTTCTTGAGGACAGAAAGCAGTAAGTCTGGATTCCCCCTTTCTCTTCCTCCCCCCAGACTGTAACCACAGGAGTGCCACAGGGGTCTACTTTGAGCCCTCTTCTCTTTAAAATCTATGTCACTCCCCTGATACAGATGGCGGAGGAGCTCGGCGCCAAGATCATCGCTTATACTGATGATACTCAGCTCCTCTTCACATGGAAGAAAAATGACTCCTCTACCTCCTTAGCTAAATCCTGTTTGTCAGCCGTCTTTCGATGGCTCTCCGCCGCTCAGCTGAAATGCAATGAGGAAAAAACGGAAATCCTTCTTTTCGGGAACTTCCTCCCTCAGTTCCGGAAAGCGGTTTGGCCAGACGAATCTCCCATGCCGTCCTCTGAGGGCCACCCCATGAAAAATTTAGGAATTTGGTTTGACGAGAAGTTCAACTTCTCTACTCAGATCAAGAAGCTTTCAGGGCAGTGCTTTGGCACACTTAAATCCCTAAAAAAGTTTCTCCCTTTCCTCCCTAGGTCGGCTAGGCAAACTGTTACCCGTGCGCTGGTGTCATCACGCCTCGACTACGCTAACGCCTTGTACATAGGCCTACCCAGCTATCTTTTGAACAAACTACAGATGGTACAGAATGCCGCTGCCAGAACTCTCCTAAACATTCCCATAAAGACCAGCGTAAGACAACACTTGTGCGATATACATTGGCTACCTGTAACTGAAAGGGTAACGTTTAAATCCCTTGTCCTGGCACATTCTGCCCTTTGTTGACACGGCCCTGCTTACCTGAGATATCGCTTCAGGTTTTATGTCCCTACCAGGCGGCTGCATTCAGCCACGCAACTTCTTGCCCACATTCCGAGATTTCGCCTTAAGAGAGTTGGAGGGAGCTCTCTCGCCTTCAGGGCAGCTTCGGCCTGGAACCTTCTCCCATTTGACCCCCCGTAGTGTTCAGGATCCCATGCTTTTCAGAAAAAGGCTCAAGAGTTTTCTCTTTATCTAATAGTTTCTTTCTGCCTTCCTACCACCAGGTTCGTGACGGGACACTCTTTTAAGTAGCTGTGCGCGCTATAAATTCCTTAAACATAAACATACACATTAAATTTGCACCAAAATGGCAATAATCCAATATAGGGAGCCAGAGATATGAATTTTTAAAGAATAAACACTTTCTAGTGCTTACAAACATACAGCACAAATTTTGACTTTGTCCTGATGTCCCAAGTTGGTGCTATATGTTTCAAGCACTCACTATGCCACCCCAGATTTGGACCCAGCCATATGCAAATCAGTATTGAGCCTGCTCCTCATGGGAACAGTCCAGCCCAAACTGCCAGACTAGGTCCTCTCTAGACCACAAACAAGCATCCTGGGATCGGTTTCGGGGTATCACCCCTCATCAGCAAGGCTAGCTTGAATCCAATGATACAGCTAGCAAGGGATGCAATTCTGGGCATAGCCTTTGTCACTTAGGGCGAGCATAACAAACACAGCAAGATGATGGACGGAGTGCTCAAACTATTCAACCACTCACACACAGTCAAGAGGTCAGGTTTAATCCATTGTTATTTTGCTCAGTATGCTACCCCAGTTTGGACCCAGCCATATGCAAATCAGTCTTGACCCTGCTGCTCATGGTAACAGTCCAGCCCGAACTGCCAGGCAAGGCCCTCCCTAAACCGCAAACAAGCATCCTGGGACCAGTTTCAGGGTATCATCCCTCATCAGCCAGTCTAGCTTGAATCCAGTGGCACAGCGGGCAAGGGCCCTACATCTGGGCATACCCGTAGCTACTTAGGGCAAACATAGCAAAGACAGCAACATGATAAATGGAGTGCTGAAACTTTTCGACCATTCACCCCAGTCAAGAGATCTGGGTTTAATCCATTGTCCTTTTGCTCACTATGCCACCCCAGTTTGGACCCAGCCATATGCAAATCAGTCTTGACTCTGCTCCTCGTGGGAACAGTCCAGCCCAAATGGCCAGGCCCTCCCCACACCAAGGCCAACTGCCAACTACACCTAGTCATTTGCCCCAGGACACAGGCTGTAGCCACCAAATGGTTAGGACAAAAAATGCCTACTTTCTAAAAGTGGCATGTTCATAATTGTGACTTAAAAATAGACTTTACCATTAAATAGGCCTCTAAAGTAAAATGTATTTGAGTGTACACATGACATTCCTACCTGCTCCCAACCAAACATTTGCATTTGCAAATGTAAAAAGGTAATCCAATGTTCGCCTATGGTAGAGGTAGGTTTTTCAGTAGTGAAATTAAGAGATTTCCATTAGCAGGATGTGTAAAACTTAAAAGAACCTGTCCAACTTTTTAAATACACTGCACCCTGCCCAATGGCAGTTTAGGGCCTACCCTAGGGGTTATTTATATGCATTAAAAAACTGAGGGTTACGATTGGCAAAAGATTGCACACAGGCTGCAACGGCAGGCCTGAGACATGTTTTGAATGGCTACTCAAGTTGGTGGTACAATAAGTGCTGCAGGCTCACTGGTAGCATTATGTACTAGTGGCTGATGAGGGCTGTTAGCCCGAAACCGGTCCCAGGATGCTTGTTTACGATCCAGGGAAGACATGGCTTGACAGTTCGGGCTGGACTGTTCCCATGAGGCACAGGGTCAAGACTGATTTGCATATAGCTGTGTCTGATCTGGGGTGGCGAAGTGAGCTAAAGAACGATGATGGATTCAACCCAGATCTGTGACTGGGGGTGAGTGTCTGAAAAGTTTCAGCGCTCCATCCATCATCTCCTTGTGTTTGCTTTGTTTGCCCTAAATTGGCTGGGTATGCCCAGACGTGGGTCCCTTGCTCACTTTGCCACTGGATTCAAGCTAGCCTGGCTGAATGGCAGTTTGGGCTGGACTGTTCCCATGAGGCACAGGGTCAAGACTGATTTGCATATAGCTGTGTCTGAAGTGGGGTGACGAAGTGAGCTAAATAACGATGATGGATTCAACCCAGATCTGTGACTGGGGATGAGTGTCTGAAAGGTTTCAGCGCTCCGTCCATCATCTCCTTGTGTTTGCTGTGAGAATAAATGGAGCTGTAAAATGGTATATTTCTATGTTTATTTAACTCTTAGACGTGCACTCATACATAGATGCCTGTCATGTTTAAGCAAATTAAGCAGCCACGTATAACAAAAGACTACACTCACAGGTACATATTAGCATTATCCTACAAATACATGTTAACATATGCCTATATTTAAGGAACTCTGATCCTGTTTTTTAACTCTCAATGCTGTCTATTTGCTTAGCTGTTGCCTTGAATTCATGAAAGTCAGGATGGAGAGTGTCTCACAAGAAGGACCATTTCCAGTATTTTACTGATTTTAAAAATAAACACAGATAGGAAACACATTGTTTTCTGTCTGCATTTATCTGTAAACATCAGTAAAAATAGAAAAACTGAAGTCTTAGTTATATGTACATTAAACATGCCATAAGGTGTAGGCCAATCTTACCATGATTTAAGGAGTGCGCACAAGCACTTTAGCACTGGTTAGCAGTGGTAAAGTGCAGAGTCCTAAAGCCAACAAAAACAAATTTCAGCAACAGGAGGTGAGTATGCAAAATGTTTTGGGGAAGGGCTGTCAGGTCTAATAATATTCATTTATATATATTTCAAATGAAATACTACTCATTCAAACTCCCAAAAAAGCCCACAATCTGAACTTAAAATGTAATACATAAATAAAAATAATAATACTATAGTAAACAAATAAATGACCATTACAATACATAATTAATAAATTAAATAATTAATGTTAATTCACATTTAATAATAAAAGGTTCTGGCCACCCAACACTTCCTTAAAGCCAAAAACCGGAAAAATATAAACGAATTAAAAAAAATAATAATAATCCAATACCACAAATAATAAATCAAAAATATAAAACAATACAATAATACACCCTAATACATAACAATATTAAAGTGAATGATACTTTAAACTTCGATACAATAGTAAAATATTAAGAAACAATATACTTATTGTGGTCCACTATGTTCTTGAAATCATGATATTTTGATCACGATATTATGGTCATGTCACTTTTGAAACGATATTTCAGTACAATATCTGTAGTGTAAATCTCCTCTTTGAAGCTTTCTCCCTTGATATCTCAACAAATGTACTATTCTGTATGTGCTTTTTCCACAGATGGTTGTGTTTGTCTAGTGGGCTCTTGCATCTTCTGCATGTTGTCACGGCATTGCTGTTGCCGAGTTACTCTGCACCTGGCTACAGATCTGGGAGAAAGTGCACAGCCAGCCTTAAAACCTAGTACACCCAGGTATCCGCCTGGGGAGGCAAAATCGTTTTATCCAAGGAAACAATTTGATCTCAGCTTGATTGCTTTTTTGGTTGGGTGCTTGGTTCTCAAAGTAACTGCCAAACTGTTCAGCACCCTGAAAGAGACTGCCTTCAGCGTGCTGTCGCTGAATAAATGAAATGCACTACTTGTATTTTTTAAAGGCAGTGGCTTTTTATCCCATTCTTTGCTATTAATACACAAAGCCGATGAAAAATACAAGTAGCATGTTTAATTTACTCATTGAAAAGTAATTGTTTGAAATGTGCTACCACTAGTAAATTTTTGTTTATTTTATAATGTTTTCACTTTGACTGATTTCTAAATTAAATTATTCCTTTAAATGTGATATGGGTACATGTTATTTACAGTAGGTGAAAATGCTAAGGGATTTTGCTGATGTGTGGTGTGTTGTGTGTGTATAGACGCGCATATGTCAGCAAGTGTGATGTGTGATGGTGCATACTTGGATATTTTTCGCATCCGGCAGCAAAAGCTCTACTGTTGACCCTGCCTTGGTGCCCCCTTCCAGTTTCATTGTCAGCGTTAGGTCGCTATGTGCTCCGCATCCTTTAGGGGGTTCTATACCCCAACCAGGTGTTCAGTTCACGTCTTACTGCCAGCTGTGTTGACCAGTGGTTTCCTTTCTGGTTGAGGATGGTAGTGGGAAGCATGTCACCACAACATGCTGTCTTGGTTTCTGCTACAGCGGCTCTGGTCCTACTGGCCATGTCTTTGTATGGATTGTAGCTTTAGGCCTCACACTTGGCCTCTGTGCCCTTTTCTGTGCTAGATCAAGAGGTGTCTGGTACTTGCACTGTTTATTCTGATGTTTTCACAAACATCCCTTGTGCAAGACAACAGTATTGGTGAGAGCGCTTGTCTGTGGCACAGTCCTCAGTGGTTCCAGTCAGGCTTTGTTATTGTTGAATTCATACAGGGGTGGTTTTGCAAGTGGTCTCACTATTTCGTCATGCTACGCGTGGTTCCTTGAATAACCTTTTGGTTGCTTTCTGAAGTCTCAAATTTAGCTAATATTTCTTGCCGCAAGCTGTTTAACAAGTCCACCAATTGATCACCTGCAACCCCTACGACCCCTGAGGAAGCTTCATCCTGTGGCACATATGTTACTGCAAGATCCACTTCATCATTCAAGTTAGCTCCATTCGGGTCATCTTCAGCCCATATCTCATTCTGAGATCTCTCATCTGAGATTTCCTGAGCCTCAGCTAGCAAAGAAAATCGATTCTCAACCCTCAATGGAATACTCTGTAGTGCGGGAGATGTCCTTTTCTCCATTGGTTTCAATGAACCCGGAGATTTCCTGCGGTTGATTGAGAACCAGCTACCTGCTCCATTATTTTAAAATATGACCTAAGAGATGGAAGTGGCTTGGATACTGAGCGCACCTCTCTTGTCCTGCACTTTTAATTTTCCCTTTTTTAGAGTTTCTTCTTACAGGAGATTTAGGAGTTACCCCCAAAGGAGGTTCCACTACTTTTTTCCCGAAAAACGACCGAAGTTGATATCTGCTCCTTTCCGGTAATGATCTGCCCTCTTTAGTTTTAATATTCCCACCTTGAGGGGTTGTTTCGCCAGAGGAAGCGTGATCGACAATGGATGCCCTAACGCCCTCTTCTCCTGGGTTTACAGACTGGTGCGTGCTAGAAGTTATGACTCGAGGGAGAAACTCACTCTCCATCCACTCCTTCCCCCCTTCAATATATGAATCAAAACTGGCCTCTGTTGTAAGGGCCCATAACGGGGGAGGGATACACCAATGGAGCTTATCTGTTGACAAATCAAACGCCCGAGTGAACCTGTTGGACTCTCGATGGATCTGGATGAAGTAGTGGGTCTTTGTACTGGGTGAATGTATCTGCAGTGGACCGAGCTCTGCAATTTCCCTGAGTTTGCCTGTTGGTGACACCTTCTGGTGGTTCTGTTGTGCCCTCTTTCTACTGCCCCTGGTTTGTTATGTGGTGCCCAATGTTATACATTGCTTGACCAATCAAAAATGTAGTGCTTGGAGCCATTTCCATTTCAGCTATTTTTGAAGCCCACATATTTACTAGATTTCTAACTCCCTCTGATCCCTTATGCTGGCTGTGACTGTATTAGCTGATGTGACAGGAAGTGTCAGGCACGTACTCTTCTTAGTTGCGGCCACCTCCCATCTTCTGTGTTTTCCTAGTGAGATCATTTTTGGGCTCCCTACTGCCCCAGCATTCACGTTCTGATGGAGTGGAGAGATTGCTCTCATACTTGCCCTTCACTCGCCATTCTCTTTTGCCACCAATATTGGACTGCAGTTCTCTGGCAGAAGGAATATACAGGGGTTGTCAGAGGTTGTCAGGGGAGAAAACTGCTGGTTGTAGGAATGTGAGTGGGAGGATACATTGGGTCTGATTATGACTTTGGCGGTCCTGGAGCAGGATGCCAAGCCACCGCCCCGCTCCAGGACCGCCAAAGCCATCCGCACACTGCCTGCCGGATTACGAGTTGTAATCCGGCGGGTGGTCCTACGGCGGCTGGCCCACAGCGCTGCCTTTCAAAGGTTTATAGGAGAGCCTTAGAAAGGGAGTGCCGTGGGCCAGCCACAGCACATTCCAGGACGGCATGGACTGTAAACTTCATGCCATCCTGGAACTCAATTAATCAATCACGGGAATTATAAGCACGCTACTCACCCGTGAGGGTCTCAAGGCGCTGGGGAGGCGTAAGCACCTCCGTTCAGTTGAAGAGCCAGGTCTTGAGTGTCTTCCTGAAGATGTTCAGGGAGGGGGCGCATCTGATGTCGATCGGGAGCTCATTCCAGGTCTTGGCCGCGATGTAGGAGAAGGTTCTGCCACCCGTTCTTGCTCTGCAGATACGTGGGGTTTCGACGAGGGCGAGGTCGGCGGATCGGAGGTTTCTCTTGGGTACGTGGAAGGAGATTCATTGAGGTATTGGGGTCTGGTGTTGTGGAGGCATTCGTAGGCATGGGTGAGTATCTTGAAAGTGACTCTCTTCTCAACAGGGAGCCAGTGGAGGTTCCGCAGGTTTTGGGTGATGTGTTCATGTCCTGGGATGCCGAGGACGAGTCTGGCTGCGGTGTTCTGTATGGTCTGGAGTTTGTGGAGCAGAGACTTGTTGATCCCAGCATAGAGGGCGTTTCCATAGTCCAGTCTGCTGGGTATGAGCGCGTGGGTGATGGTCTTCCTTTATTGGGGGGGATCCATTTGAAGATCTTTTGGAGGATGCGGAGGGTGTTGAAGCAGCTGGAGGCTACGACGTTGACCTGTCGGGTCAGGGAGAGGGAGGAGTTGAGCATGATGCCGAGGTTACGGGTGTGGTCCGTGGGGGTGGAAGGGTTGCCGAGGGCGGTGGGCCAACAGGTGTTCTCCTATGCAGAGGACGAGGGTCCGAGGACGAGGACCTCTGTCTTCTCCGAGTTGAGCTTCAGGCAGCTGCTGCTCATCCAGGATGCGACGTCCTTCATTCCTTCCTGGAAGTTGAGCCTGGTGGTGATGGGGTCCTTGGTGAGGGAGAGGATGAGCTGGGTGTCATTGGCGTAGGATACTATGCTGAGTCCGTGCTGTCTGGCGATGGCGGCGAGGGGGGCCATGTAGATGTTGAAGAGCGTGGGGTCCTTGGGGTACTCCACAGTTGATTTCTGTGGGTTCGGAGAGGAACGGTGGCAGTCTGATTCTTTGGGTTCTGCCAGTGAGGAAGGAGCGGATCCAGTCGAGGGCGGTTCCCTGTATGCCGGTGTCGTGGAGTCTGGCGGTGAGTGTGCGGTGGGAGACCGTGTCGAGCGCTGCCGAGAGGTCGAGTAGGATCAGGGCCACGGTGTGTCCTTGGTCGAGGAGGGTGCGGATGTCGTCTGTGGTGGCGTGTAGAGCGGTCTCTGTGCTGTGGTTGCTGCGGAATCCGGATTGGGAGGGGTCGAGGATGGAGTTTTCTTTGATGAATTTTGTTAGTTGGGTGTTGACGGTCTTCTCAGTGACTTTGGCCGCGAAGAGGAGGAGGGAGATGAGTCGGTAGTTCTTGAGGTCCATTGGATCTGCTGAGGGGTCCTTGAGCAGGGGTCTGACTTCTGCCCGTTTCCAATCGTCGGGGAAGGTGTTGGTTTTGAAGGTGCGTTGATGGTGCGTCGTAGTTCTGGAGCGATGGCGGTGGCGGCTCTGTGGAAGATGTGCAGCGGGCAGGGGTCTTGGGGTGCAGAAAGACAGGGGGGCACACCATGTGCCCTACTGCATGCGCCCCCATCCACGGGGGCAAGAAGGGGCCCTTCTCCCTTTCTTTCCTCACTGCCAGGAGTAACATTAAGGGAGAACCTCCATGACACCACTGGCAGTGAGGAAAGTCGTAATATGCTTGGCGGTGCCTCAGCGCACCAGCAAGCATATTATGGCCCTCAGACCACCGCGGGACCGCCAGGAAACTCAGTTCCCTGGCTGTTGCGGGGCGCTCGTGGCAGTCCGACTGCCGCATTTGTAATACTGCGGGCAATCCCGCAGTGAGGTGGTTGTCGGACCGCCACTGCAACTACAGGGGTCCTATGGACCACCGTAGTCGTAATTAGACGCTAAGTCTGGCAAGCCCTACATGTCGGCCAGCAACCTAACAATTCTCAATACATTAAGGTATGTCTCAGGACCTTTCTTGACCTGTTTGGCCTATGTTGTACTGCTCGCAACTCTGCTGAGCTTCAGGGCACTGGCCAGATTACTTGGGAGGCTCAGTGGAGGACAGCTTCAGGAGGTAGCTTAGATTACGTCTTTGCACTTACGCTCTGTTTGCCGGTTCAGCCTCTGTTATGTTCTGTCTATATTATTCACTGTTCTTCTCTCTTAAATTGTGTTTGATTTGTTATTTTGGCTGCTATGCATCAGCTGCAGAGGTGTATTTCTTGGTTTGCTTGCCATCAAGCGTCCTGCTTTAGATATTTTGCTTGGTAGGTGAGCAAGTGAACGCATTGGTGCAGGAGGAGCATGAAAAACGAGATCCCAATAAGTGCATGAATATTGAATGCTAGCAGGTTTTTGGCAGATTGATTGTATCAGGTACAGACCAGACCTTAACACGTTGATGGTTTGAAAGTCCTGGCTTGCCTATGATGCTTACAAGGCTTAGGAGGCAGGCAGGAAGCAACAGACAGGCCAGCAGACTCACTGTGACTCTGCAACACTTAGGCTTTTATACCCAGATAAGGCTCCACTCTTCTCAGTTGTCCTCACGTAGTATGAGTTATGGGAATATGGAGGCCGGGCAAAGAAAGGAGGAAATAAAAGCTTTAGCTGATATGGCTATAACGACCAGAAGTAGTAACTATTTGTAACTTTGAAACTCTATAGAAACAGCATAGTGTCACTCCCCTCGTCTGGGGTAGTGATACTGTGGTATGTTGACGAGGAGGGGAGCAGCATCAGGAGACTCCAACTGCCCCTGCCTGGCAACAAGTCCAGCCACACCAGAGGTCACTGAACCATGTGCATGGGCGTTTGCTTAGAGATGCAGGCCTGCTGATGCTCGGCTCCATTCTGTATGTGGTCGCACCTGCGTTAATATACTCATCTTCTACCATCCCCATTAATCCCAAGCGACTCAATGAACACACTCCTTGCCCCTGATTCCTCCGTAACTCCAGGTGTCAGGCACATCTCATTGATATTTTTTCATTTTGGCGGTGCAACTTTCAATTGCGCTACAAGTAGGCAAGACATGGTAATGACTACTGAACCACCTTAGGAGACGATTGCTGTGAGCATGGAAGTTTTGAGGTGGAGAATGATGCTGTCTTTGTCCTGCTGCCCTCCTTCCCAAAGTATAAGGCCACATGTCCAACAGTGTTCTAAGGGTTGTGAATACAAGTTCTAGTTTGACAAAGGGCTAGCAGCCAGCAGGTGACTGATGAGCAAGCTGGACTCGGTAAAACGTGTGATGGCATTCCTTAGGGGATGTGCCTGTTCGGTGCCTGTTTGCCTGTTCCTTGGCCTGTTGTCCAGCAGACTGTTACTTCATCCACTGATTGTCAAGGAGTTTGGGGCCGCAACTATTGCCTGCATTAACTGGGGCTGATGATGTTCACTGTCCAGTATTTCTTGTCTTTGTAATCAGGCTGCCAGTGTGTCATGACCGTCAGCAAAAATTGGTGATTCTGGTGCATGATTGCAGACATAGTGACTCTTGGGGGGTGGGGTCTAAAATAGATAGAGATCGTCCCAGGTTTTGGGCTCTCTTCTTTGTGTACACTCATTAGATTAGGTCTTCAGGTTGCAGAAGACACAGTCCACCAGGTAGACCAGGGGCACCAGGGCCCAGTGGCCTGAGGGCCCCACTGAACTCTTTTTATTTTTGTAATTTTTTACTCATGCTTTTGTTAGCTGAGACATTTTCCTTGCTTGCAGCGGGGTCCATGGCACCATTGCTACATCACTGCGGTGGAATGCTATGGATACTGAATATCAGGTGACTGTCACTGGTCAGTCCCTCTTCTGGAAGGCCAAGGGCTGGCTCTGAGTCATCTTCATGCCTTCAGGGTGTCTTCCTGTCTGTGGTGAATGTATGTCTTCCATACTCTATTTAGAGTGACCACCTGGTAAGGAGGCAAATTCAGGACAGTCTTACACACTATTGTACGTTTGGTAATGTGAGAGAGGAGCACTCTGCTGTTAGGACGAGAACCCTCACTCACCCGAAGGTGACCTGCTTCATCATAGGGTTCCCTCCTCACACAAGGACTGCAAGGTACCTTGTGTGGGCTACAACTCCCAAACGTGTACCGGGAGGAGCGGAGGTGTTTTGAGGAGCGAGATGGTAATAATGATGAGTGAGGGGCAGAGTGAAAAAAGAAACCTACAGTGCCAATAAAAGTATCTCCAGGTGAGTAAAAAACAACTTTATTCTTGTGCCCCCATCGGATGGGGTTAAAAAGGTGCAAGGACAGGGGGTAAAAACTACCCTATGATGAAGAGGTTGAATATGGAATGAACAGAGAGATAATGTGAGGGTTCACTTTGTAACTTGCATGTCAGACCTTACAATCCCATTTCCAGTGCACCATATCTTTGAATATATGGTGCTACTCTGCTCTTTCCCTTTCACGCAATGCAGCACAGCACCTTCACTTGCTATGTTGCATGAAATCTTAGTAAATATATCCCTCAAAGATTTGGCACAGGTGTCCAGACCTTGTCTCGGACCTTGTACAGTGCTACGCTGCTGTTTGACAAGGGTCCCAATACGGAAACCACATATACATACAGAAAGGCAGAAAATCACTGTTTGTTAAGAAAACTCTGTTTTTGAAAGAATGATGAGGATATCCATCCAAGGTTCGAGCCCAGAGCATTTGCCTGGCATGTTACAGTTTGGCACTAGAAGATTCTGGGATTGGAGCACATAGATCATGTTATGTAGACATTGCTACTTGTGCTCTTCGTTCTCCATTAAATGTTGAAATAAAAACTTTCCAGAAACACGGATTACAATAAAATAAAGTCCTTCCATTCACTGGCTATGCCTTCCTACCAGCCTGTCCCTGCCTGGTGCTTATAGCTATATTTGGGTGTTAAACTGGTACTAATGATGTGGAATAAATGCCCAGACAGTGTTAACAAGTTTAAAAATGACAAATTAATAAAGGAATACTATCACAAAATGTGCCGCATTACGCCACATAATTTTGATTTTCTTGTTATGTAATTTACTCAACCCTGTCGCATAATTTGGCCCACCCTTGCCGCATAATTCCAGTGGCCTTGCTTAAGACCATGAGGAGTACAACGTGTAGGAGTCACATGTCATCCATAGTGGCAGGAATTATATGTTAAGAGTGCTAAGCCTGGAGAAATACAAGCCAGGGATTTAAAACATAACATAGTGATTGGGGTTGGTTTTACTAATAAGAATGTATTATTATCCAAAGGAACTCTATTTAGCAACTTTAGAATAATGAAAGATTAAGGAAAAAACAATAAGGTTGTAAACCCATACATGGCAGTTTCCATGCTGCTATTTGATTCTGGTTCATAGCTCACTGTGCTATATTAGGATTGTATCTTATGAACTGCAATTAACAAACGGATCTCTGTGACAAAAACAGTACCCCACTGAACTTTTTTCCAACTGCATGCTACACATTGTGCTTTGCTGGAGGCACACTTTCTCTCTGGGCTACTTTTAGAGGAGTCAAAACTCGAACTAGACAAAACTCTGTTCTCTCCAGATGCATTAATCACTAGAGTTAAATTGGCATTTTTATTGTAAATTGCTGGCACACAAGGGACTCTGAAATATGTGCCTTTATCCCTGCAAGAAGTGTCAAAATGCAGCCCTCCCCCAGAGCTTGGCCCCTGCTGCAGTGACACCAGCCTTTGAACAAAAGCAGAATGCCATGCTCTAGGCCCAAGCAGGAGGAGGTCTAGCACGTGCTGTAACTGCACTGATTGGCCATTGTTAGAACTGGGGGTCTCTAGTTGGCTGAGGTAGGTACCTTAGGCCAATTAGGGACCCTTGCTTCTAAGTCAGGGAAAGGAAGGTCACCTTCTCAGATAGCCCCTGCTCACCCCCTCGGTAGCTTGGCACCAGCAGCCAGGCTTATCTCCAAGGCAAATGTGTAAAGTATTTGCAACCACGCTCTCAGTGACACAGTGATAACACTACAAATGGACTCCACACGAGTTTCATAAAAAACAATTATATGTTTTTTAAGAAAAAAGATATACGATGAGACCACACGATAAAAATCCAACATATGCGTATTTGTAATATTTCACCTTGCCGGTTATTAGGCCAGCAAGCATTGGTAGGTTCTTGCAGTATTAATGAGCAATTCTCAATGATCTAATGCAGTCCTAGTGCAATGCTATGCAGTTCGTAATGCAAGAATCAGGCAATTCCTAATGCACCAATCAGGCAGTTCGTAATGCGAAAATAATGCAATTCGTAATGCAACAATCAGGCAGTTCGTAATGCAAAAATAATGCAATTCGTAATGCAACAATCAGGCAGTTCGTAATGCAAAAAATAAGGCACTTCGTAAGGCAACAATCAGGCAGTTCGTAATGCAAAAATAGGGCACTTCGTAATGCAACAATCAGGCAGTTCGTAATGCAAAAATAGGGCACTTCGTAATGCAACAATCAGGCAGTTCGTAATGCAAAAATAAGATACTTCAGCACCGATCGCGGTGCTCTGGTCGGTCTCTATGCCACTCTTACTGACTCACGGTCAGCTACTGCCAAAACATGCCCCCTACACCGTTGGGGGCACTGTTATGATGGAAAACAAAGTGCATCTCCACACTCTGGCCCCGGAACTGCCACTCCTCGGCAAGTACGGGCCGCAATACGGACTTGAGCAGAGGCTCGCGCTGCAAAGATGGGAAAGGCCGAGAGCGTTTCTCTCGGAGCCCACACCCCACCCCAGACGGCGACACATGCACGCTCGCTGAGCGTTACCTGGGGGGTGCGATCTCACTCTCTTCTCCTCGCGACTTGGGCCTCCGGTGCGACTTCGTTGATCTTTGGGCACTGGAACTCGGCCTCTCCCCCCCCCCGACGGGGATAGTTCGAGGTCCTTCCTTGGCAAAGGCAGACTCGGGCCGGCGGCACAGCTCCTCTGGGGATGCCGGTCCGGGGCGATGGCAATGACGATCGCAGCAGCTCTGGTCACGCTGCTCGATTGACGCAGAGAACAAGTCTGCTCCGGGACACACAGTATCGGGGCAATTCTCACGAAGGTCTCAGGCTGCAACACGGCACATGCACACAGCTTTGCTGAGACTCACTTGAGCTCCGGGTGTACACGATCACAGGGCAATCCTCACGAAGGTCTCAGGCTGCACGAAGCACACGCACACAGCGTCGCTGAGACTCACTTGGACTCCGGGTGTACACGATCACAGGGCAATCCTCACGAAGGTCTCAGGCTGCACAAAGCACACGCACACAGCGTCGCTGAGACTCACTTGGACTCCGGGTGCACACGATCACAGGGCAATACTCACGAAGGTCTCAGGCTGCACGAAGCACACGCACACAGCGTCGCTGAGACTCCCTTGGACTCCGGGTGCACACGATCACGGGGCAATCCTCACGAAGGTCTCAGGCTGCACGAAGCACACGCACACAGCGTCGCTGAGACTCCCTTGGACTCCGGGTGCACCCGATCACGGGGCAGTTCTTACGCAGGTCTCAGGCTGCAAAAAAGCACACACACACAGCGTCGCTGAGACCCACCTGGAAACTTTTATGTTCCTGAGTTTCCACAACAGGGAGCCAGCTCTCCTCGGGCCCTTGGGGACAAGTTACTTCAGGACACAGCACACAGCAAAGTCCTCTCAAGCAGGGGGACACAGCACACAGCAAAGTCCCTTAGCCCCTCCTTGGTTAAATCAGCAAACTGCAGGCCAGCCCCAGAACACACAGCAAGGGTCAGTCCTTTCCTTCAGTCTCTTCAGCTGTTTCTCCCTTAGCAGAGGTTCCTCTTGACCACGAAGTAGTTTCAATCCTTTTCAGTCTTGATCAGTCCAACATTCAGAGGTTTCAGCTCTCATAGTTATACCCCTAAATGTCTTTGAAGTCTTTGTGTTCAGGGGGGCACTGACTCCTGTCTAAACCAGTTCTGGGTGTCTCCCTGCCAGTGACACCTTTTTCCTTTGATAGTGGGGGGTCTGGGTCTTCAATCACTCAGCAGGAGATGGAGCCATTGTTTTATGGCGGCAGCCCAGGCCTCTTCACCTCCAGGGGCTACTCCTCCCCCCTACACTCCAGATGCAGGTCAGCCTGTTGCTGTCCCACCTCCTCCCCTGGGTCAGGGCATTTCCCAGATCCTATCACATTCAAATCCAGACAGTCAATCCACAACCAGGCAGAGGCACACAGAATTGTTAGAACAACAAAAACAGCCACTTCCAAAAGTGTGGTTTCTAAACATACACCTTCAGAAAAAGATGTGTTATTAAATTGTGAATTCAGGCACACTAAACTTCACCTCTCCATCTTAAGCCTATGGGAAGATAGGCTGGAAACATATTACACAGCCTCCCCCATTCTGTCCTCTGGGCAAGATGGCCTTGCAACAGTGAAAAACGAAATGGAGAGTATTTCACTGTCAGGACATGGTACACACCTTAGTACATGTCCTACCTTTCAAATACACTGCACCCTGCCCAGGGGGGTACCTTGGGCCTACCATAGGGGTGTCTGATGTGCATAAAAAGGGAAGGGTAAGGCCTGGCAAGTGGGTGCACTTGTCAGGACAACAAGGCAGTTTAACAAACTGCGCGCAGGCACTGCAGTGGCAAGCCTGAGATCTTTCTTTAAGGCTACTGGTGTGGGTGGCACAATTAGTGCTGCAGGCCCACTAGTAGCATTTGTATTACCAGCCCTGGCACACATAGTGCACTTTACTAGGGAATTTACTAGTAAGACAAATATACCAATTATGGACAACCAATTACCATTACTCTTTATACAGGGAGCACTTGCACTTTGACACTGATCAGCCATGGCAAAGTGCCCAAAGCATCTAAGTTGGCAATACCATGTCAGAAAAAAGGTCTAGAGGGAAGGCATAAAGTTTAGGGAACTTTAGCCAAAAAGAGCCAAGTCCAACAGCCATTATCATTCAGTATGTGATATTCGGTCAAAAAACAGAATGACAATAGGCCGTTAGCAGTTTGTGGCAGGTCGGGGAGGGTCTGCTGCAAGTCCTTGAGTTCACAGCAGGAGTGCGAGATGGCTCCTATAGTGAGTGTTTCAGAACTCTGAGGATTCTCGCAGGGGCACAGTGCATCTCGCTGCAATGTCCAGAATTAAGGAAAAAAGGCTGTGAAAGGGATCATCACAAACAACGGATGTGGGGCCCCAATAACGTTTATCTGTGAAATGTACGGACAGGTGGTCACCCTTACTCCACTTATCAAATGATTTGATGTGCACCTGACTTCTCATTTTTCAGCTTATTCTAGGCTAAGTGGCTTTACTTTGTGTGATAAATGATTGCTTGCCATCTAGAGGCCACGTTCTGAGTTGAATATCAGATAGTGGCCTGGCTCCAGGTAGCATCTTGCTTGCTGACTGGAAAGTGGCAGCACCCAGGTTTTTTCTCATGTGATTTTGTCAGGGTCTGTTGCCTCCTTGGAAGTGTTTGGGATTTATTTGCTCCAACTGCAGGTATTCTTACTAATTTCTCAGTTGGTGCAGGCCTTACTTTACATCTCCCTCATATTCCTTCTCATCTTCTCCTCCTTCATGGGTGTTAACTGTAGCAACCATTGCATGTTAGTTTAGTGGGTAGCAATGTGATATGTGTGTCTTGATGTCTATTATAGTAAGTGTGATTCTGAGCTTACATTAGCTTGTTCTCCTGATTTTTCTGCTCCTGTCTCAATTCTGTGCATAAATACCACTGGTGCAATGTGCACCAAGGCTGCGCCTTCTCCTCCCATACTTGCAGTCTCAGAATATTTCTTTCGGTGGGCTGCTAGGAGTGCACGGATATGCATTTTGTAGTACTCCATCTTTTCCTACAGATCTGAGGCCCAAACTTACAAAGCTTTGACTCAACACAGGGCAGTGAGCAAAGTTGCTTTAAGTCGAGAGATAGCAGAATTGTGCCACATCTACAAAAAAGCGGTTCAGTTCTGACCTCTCCCTGTGCTGGTGCACTTTCAGCAGCCATGCACCAACGCACCCTTGTGCCATAGTTGCTCTGTGTTGTGATCAGCATAGTTTTTTAATAAAAAGGTATCACCTCCTGTGTAAAAAATATGCCTTGGGGCAATTTCCTCTTTGTATGTGAGCTGCGGAATATTTCTCCCCATTACGCCAGCCTCATTGAGGTGCAAGATTTTGGTGCAAGTCCATATTTAAGGTTCTTTGTATACATGGTTTTGTGGCAAAATCCATGGGTGGATGCACGGGAATGCCCAGCACCACCCATGGAATGCCCCCTTGATGCAAAGTAACACAAGGCAGCGCATTGCATTGCGTTGAGTTACTTTTGATTACAAACCAATACAAATCACCATTTTCGTTGGTTTGTAAATACCAACCTGGATTTTGCGTCAGGTCTGCATTAAAAAAAGTAATGCACACCCAACACAAAAGTTTGTAAATCTGGACCTAAGAGTATCTTGGTAATATTGATTGTGTCCCGTGTGTGCAGTTGAGTGTGCTAGTGTACATGCTGGTCACGCGGGGCTGATTTTTTAAAGTGCCGCGCAGGCCCCATAGGCATGTACTCCCACCTTTTGTGACCCAGGGACCCTTTGGTGTTATAGAAGGGCCCACACATGCTTGTGCAGACTGTTCTATAACATGTTCCAAGGGGCAACAGCAGATGTACTACTGAACCACTGCTGGTTATCATGCCATGCACCCCTGATCTCAAAGCAACCATGCTTTAACTTAAAAGTGCTTTCTCAAGTGTGGTATTAAGTTATTAGTCCAACTGACTCTTACAGCAAAATAGAAAATTCTTACCACAAAGAGTTTGTCTGGAATTAAATTGTATTTAGGCAGCTAAACCTTGTGACTTTGCCCTGATGAAGTGACATTGCAATAAAAAAGTCGCGAAACGTATTGGCTTCAGTTGTACAAAACAATAACTATTTAAAAAAACCTTATTTATGAAATTCTTTTTTTAAGTTCGTCATGACTGACTAAACCCAAAGCCGTCCTCGAAACCTGAATTTGTGTTGCCTTGCTGTCGTTCTGCTTGCACCGAGGGAGGCACTGGTCTCCCAGATGATTCAACTGGCACAGAAATTAAGTGATATGCTCCTTTTTTCCCTCTACTATTCTTCTTGATAAGTTTGTGGTTGTTTTTCGCGTGAATGATGTATTTCCATCTCCAGTTACACACTCATTGAGCATGTGCATTATTTCCGCAATGTTTCACATATTAGTGCACTAATGCTGCACTGAACCGTTCCCTTGCATCAGCTCACAATGTTTACCCACAAGTGATACCTCGTCTCAGAGTCCGAGAACGATGACAAGACTTCGGAAACCCTTTACACACATTTTATTAGGCGCCGTGCGTTCATGAGAACACTAGATGGCAGTGTCTATTTATTTCTTGAAATGTCTTGTACCGTTTCATGCGCAGGAGTTGAATTCAGTGCCAGCAGGCAGACAGGTAAAATGCATGCTCTAAGATGACAGAAATCATCACGAGACAGACTGATTTGTGAATGGAGCCAGTTACTTATCCTCAAGCACGAGGAACTGCGGTTAAGTGGGGAAAGGGTGGAATATTCAATAGTACTGTTAACGACCCTCTGGAACTAAGAGGTCATGAAGAGCAGCAGTTCTGATGTAGTTTATTGAGAAAGAAAGTTTTTTAAAAATGTTTTAAATAAAAGTGATCAGACATGAATTAATAAGCTTGGCGACCACATTATGACTGGTAAATTGATCCCAAAAGTGCTGTAACCGTTGCAAAGCTTTGGAATATATGCAATCAGACTTTTTTGCTTGAGCGGTGGTTTTGCCCATTCATTTCTTAAAATGCCAACCGTGTCTGTAATATGATGCAAAACCACATCTCCACTCACCTTGGGTCATTATATAATAGCCGCTCGGTCTCATACAATAATACTTAGTGGCCATTTCCGGACACGCGCACGTATTTTTGGGAGTGGCTACAAGGCTCGTTGCGCAATACTAAATTAATGCTGTCTATTATAATTAAAAACAAAAACAAAATAGAAAAACAACACGAATTTCATATTGTGTATTCTGAATTTGCAGGGTGGCTTAATCCGTGTAAACCAGGAACTCTCCGATCTAGGCTGGACTGGACTTTCTTCCACTAAGGCACTTTTTTTTCAGTTTCATATATCGCGAACTCGACCCGAGGGTATTGGAGCGCTTTTATGAGCACTAGTTACCTTACACAAGGACACATTGGGGCATATTATCAAGCCCCTACCGCCACCACAACGTCTCTTTTTGTGACGTTGTGGCGGCGATAGGGTCAGCTCCCTATTATCAAGGCAGCGTTAAGCCACGTGGCTTAAAGCCACGTTAATTGGCTTAACGCTGCCTTGTTAATAGTGCCCCTTTCACGCTAAATTTAGCGTGAAAGGGGCGTGCTGTGGGTGTTGCGGTGGGCGTTCCACCGCAACACCCATTCGCTTCGAGGCTGCCACCTATTATCAAGAGAGGCGATAATAGGTGGCAGCGCCGAACTTAAGACCAGGAAAATCCTGGTCTTAAGGTGGTGATACGAGGAGAAATGCTTCATTTCTCCTCGTATTTTGCTTTTCCCATGTGTGCTGTCTTGTGCAGCACACATGGAAAAAGCAAAATGCCAAGGTTTGTTTATGTACAGGAAGGGACACCTTCCTGTACATAAACAAACCTCCCTGCTCGCAGACACCCTTGCACTAAATCGTGAGACTTAGCGCCATCGCAGGGGGAAACGCCAGGCTGCACCATATCCTTGGTAATATGGTGCAGCCTGGCGCTTCCGAAGTGGCGATGAGAGGCGTTAAGCCAGGGAGGCTAACGCCTCTCATCGCCACTTCCTTGCTAATATGCCCCATTGTTTTTCCTGGCCCCATTGTTTTTCCTGGCACGGGGAGATTATGGGGCACATTAGCAAGACCGGCGATAAAATTATCGCCGTTTTAGCGGCAGGAAACTGCCGCTAAAACGGCGATAATGGGCTTGCTAATATGCGTTATAGAATTCCAATAGAAGCCCAGGTTAGATGTCCTGCACATCTAACCTGGGCTTCTATTGGAATTCTATAACGCATATTAGCAAGCCCATTATCGCCGTTTTAGCGGCAGTTTCCTGCCGCTAAACGGCGATAATTTTATCGTCGGTCTTGCTAATATGCCCCTAAGTGATTTGCCCAGAATCACTTCCCCTGCAGGCTGTGGGTTGGGATCTGCTCTCAGACCAGGATTAGCGACCACTCCATCACACACCCATTACACTGCCTTGCCAGGACTGATGTTGGTTTCCAGTCAGCCCAGTTCCCACTACCCCAGCACATGTTTGGCTTAAAGAACATATAGGGTAAGTGCCACTTCCTGAGGGACTCATCTGTTTCAGACCGAGGGCTGCGTCTGGGTCGCCATTTTGCTAACATGGTTGTGAAACCAGTTGAAAGAAGCTGTTATCTTCCCCCTTTGAAGCATACAACACATGGAGAAGACATCACTGCAGATTACTTTCTCACAAAATGATTAAAATAACGAGACACATAATTAGTAAGTTAAAATGTTACAGAGGATTTTATCCACAATCTAAGGACCTCATGTAGAGTTTGACAGGCTGGAAAGAAAACTCCATTCTGGACACCTGCCTAGACACCACACAGTGCAAGCGGCCACCGCAGATGGTGCACATATCTTTCAAAACACACCCCAAATGTAACAAAATCTCCCTCTTCGGGGGATGTTACAAGATGAAAGCACATGCTCGGTTGCAACAAACTAACTTTTCAGCAAGGTAACAGCAGGAAATGCTGTGAGAAAGCTCGAAAAAGCATACAAGATTATTAACGGCTACAGGCGGCTCTGTGGGATGTCATAACATTGTGTCTTCTCTGACCAGAGGGTATTGGCAACAAGCTCGCGAAGTAAACATTTTTGCGAATGGAGAAGGAGCACGGGAAAAGTTCCTGTGTGTCTCTTGCTACCTACACCTAGGGTCGGATTGGGATAAAAAAATAGGCAGGGGCACTACAAAAATAGTGGCCCACATTCGCGGATCACAGCCTTTCATGAAACACTGCTAGATTAATATCAAGGGACTCATTTTTCAAGTATACCATCTTAAGTTTATAAGGGACCGTAACATTTGTCAAGGCTAGAAACACTGCGGGGCATATTTACAAGCCTCTATCGCACAGGAACGTCACTTTTTGCAACGTTCCTGTGGCGATAGGGGCTTTGCTTTATTCACAAGGCAGCGTTAACGCCGACTTAGCGTGAAAGGGGAGGGCAATGGGTGTTGCAGTGGGGGCTCCGCCGCAACGCCCACTGATTTTGACACTGCCCCATATTTACAAGGGAGGTGTAAATATGGGGCAATGCCAATATTAAGACCAGAGAAAACCTGGTCTTAACCTGGCGAAACGAGAAGAAATGCTTTATTTGACCTCGTTTTTGCTGTTATTATGTGTGCTGCATTATTCTGCATTATGCAGCACACAGAAACTGCAAAATGCCATTGATTGTTTTTGTGCAGGAAGGCGTTCCTGCACATAAACAATCATTAAAAAAAAATGAAGAGTTGCAACTTCTATGTGTGCTGCATTCTGCAGCACACATGGAAGTTCCAAAATGCCATTACTGATTGTTTATGTGCAGGAAGGGGGACCTTGAAATGCAGGCACGGACTCCGACAGTTTCCCAGTAAATATGCCCCTGCAGCTTTGAAAACTGCTTCCTTAGCAGTGTCAATGCCTTGCACAATAAAGAGAGATACCCTTTCCCAACCATGTCCTGTACTCTGATTATCACAGAAACCTAATCCAAAGCTGAGATAAAGAATGGGTCAGGCTGCGTTGGTCAGTCAACAGTGGAGGTGAGTGGGGTTGAAAGGTAAATCAGATGGACCTCTGGAGTTGGCGCTCTGGCCCTGTGAGCCTCCTGGTTCGGCAGAGTTACAGAAAACAAAGGGCTGGGTGACCTTGGGTGGTTTTGGATGGGAGGGTTGTAACCTGCCTTCTGCCTGGGCCTCAGGAGTTGGACTGGGCCACTGAAGATCTTGGCATGGCCATGATTCCTTCCTCCAAGGCAGGACAGGAGATCGCTGAGACATAAGGAGATTAAGTAGCGGTCTGAAGCGGTAGTCTGTTGAAGCAGAGTCTCTTGTCCACCTGTGGGCTTGTTAGCTCTTTGCTTTGTCCTCCTGCTGATAGTGGAGACTGTAAAAATCAGTTGCATATATCTTTCTCACCTGGCAAAAGTAGGCATGGAAATCAGAAGACAAGAAAGAAATCTTTCATTATCCCTACCCTTCCCACCAGAAACCCCAACTCGGTCGCTGGATGAGTAGGGAGTGGGGTCAGAGCGTTGAGGCATAAACACCCAGGGCTGCTATTCGTTTTCAGTGCCATCTTAAGGATTTTTGGGGCCCCAGACAAGACCTATTTTGGGGGCCCTTGTGCAAAACTGCTGTGAATTTTCTGCACATTTGCAGCTAATGGAAGCCTTCATGATCTCAAAGGACACTGAATTATATGTTAACCTTTCAGAAATGGGAGCATGCAAAAACCACTGAAAGCTGAAGCTGTCTCACATCTGCCATTTAATAGTACCAAAATAAAAGCTTGAATTCTGGTTCGTATAATAGTAGAAAAGACACACTGAGGGTGACTTGCTTGATGCTTAGTGGACAGGTGCATAATATTAAAACATAAGCACAGAGTGCTTGAGATTGTAGCTTTCATTGCTTAATATTTGTAATCACAAATACATCCCTCTTGAAAACTGGCCCTCTTGCTGCATTAGTGAAAATCAAAGCACTTCTCTGAACATTTTCACTGTTTTATCAGGTGAAATATAATTATTTTCCGCTTAATTTCTTTCCCTTGCCTAGTCCTTCCTCTCTTTCTCTGGCTAGATAGTAATCTCCAGTTCTACTGAGTGAGCAAAATAGAAAGGACAATGGGGTAATGAAAAGGTCATAAAAGAAAGAGGAAAAGATAGATAGGAAAAGTGAGGTAGAGTGATAGATTAGATTTTGGAGTGAGGTAGAGAGGTAGATATGTAGAAAGCTAGAGAATATGAAATGTAAAAGAAGGGGGTTACAGAAGAGTGAGTTAGAGAGAAAAGTATTGTCGGAAGAGGGTTTCTCTAGCTAGAGCTGTGGACCTCTAGACATAGGTGAAAAGACAAGGAAGAAGTATAG
Organism: Calotriton arnoldi; assembly: GCA_963921515.1. Lineage (NCBI taxonomy): Eukaryota > Metazoa > Chordata > Amphibia > Caudata > Salamandridae > Calotriton > Calotriton arnoldi. The sequence goes on along the minus strand of CAWUFW010002132.1, from coordinate 1,815,501 downwards.
AGAAATGCTAGAAAGAACATTGAGGTAGAAAGAGTTGCGGAACGAGATGTAGGGTACAGAAAGATAGGTTAGCAACAGTGGGCAGTGAGGTAGAGAGAAAGGTAGACTGAGAGGGGTGAACAATGTTAGAAAAAAGATTTTTAGAGAAAAAGAGTTTACGTAGAGAGAGAGGTAAAGTTGAGAAATAGAGGGGAGATTAAGACAGGAAGAGGCAGGGAAGGTGTGTTGAAAGGTGATCCATAGAGGAAGATGAAAGAGAGAGGAAAGGCAATAGTAGTTTAAAAAGAGTGCTAGAGGTAGAGAAAGAGTTAAAGGTAAAGAAGTAAGGTTGTGAGAGAAGTGCCATAAAGGGAACAGAGGTAGAAGGAAGTGGAGAGGTGAGGTGAGACAGTGATCAAATATGAGAGAAATTGAGAGGTTGTGCAGTGAGAGAGTGAACTTTAGGGGAGAAAGATGAGGTAATGTATGAGAAGTGAAATAGAGAGAGAGGTGATGTAAATAATGGTGTGGTAGCGGGGGTGACAAAGGTAGAGAGAGGTAAGGAATAGAGTTATGAGGTAAAGAAATAGATGTGGCTGAGAAAGAGTTAAAGTAGACGAAGGAAATAGACATGGCAGTAAGACTGAAAGAACAAAGAGGTGCTGAGAACGGGGTGAGGCAGACATGGGGGAGAGAAGAAGAGAAGTGGAGGTAGGCACAGATAGCAGGAGAGAGAGGTAGAGACAGCTGGGATACTGAGAGGTGTATTTGAAAGAGAGAGGTGAGGTACATAGAAATGTGGTACTAAAGGCGTAAATAGAGATTGAGGAGTAAATATATGGAGTTGTAGAGATCAGTGGAGATAGTGGGAAAGAAAAGACATGAGGTACAAGAGCTGGGCTAAGGTGAAATATCTGAGGCAGAAAGGTAGGTGAGGCAGAGAAAGAGAGGTAGACAGTAAACAAGAGGTGAAAAAGGTAGTCAGATAGGGGGTAGATACAGCCAGGGATTTAGTGACTAGTGAGGTGGGGAGAAATGAGGCACAAAAAGATAGGTCAAAAGAGATAGTACGTAGCAGAAGGTGAGGTTCAAAAAGAAGGAAGGGATAGAGAGATGCAAGGTAAACAATTGGAGATGAAGTGAAGAGTAATTGAGACCGAGGTAGACAAGAAATTAGAGAGATCGGTAAAGAAGGGTATTGACAGATAGTGAGAGATGCTGGAGAAAGTTATAGGCGAGGAGAGAAAAAGAGGTAGACAGAAAGGTAGAAAGTGGTAAGACAAGGATAGGAAGGGGGTCAGAGTCAGAGCTAGAGAGAGAGTGGGAGAGAATGAGGTTGTTATAACAAGTAAGACGTGTGAAAAAAGAGAGCGAGAGACCATTTTATCGATCAGGATGGGCCTTGGAAAGTGGGGGCCTTTGTAATTGTTCCCATTGCCCAGTCTTTAAAATGTCTCTGGCTGTTTTCCTGCTCTGCCAGGCTGCAGATTGAGGAAGGTGGCCCAGCCTAAGGGAGGTGAGGCAGGAAGATTGAATGTTCCTTATTGCTCGGGATGGGATGAGAACCACAAATATCACTCAACATTATTAAGAGCATTATCAGAAATTCAGTTATTGACTCATTAAAGTCTTAACAGCGTGTTTAGAAGAGCCATTGATGTCCTATTATAAGGTCCTTTAAAGTGGCAGCCAGTGGCACCTGCTTAGAAGTGACAGTACTCATTGGACATAAGCAGCTGCAAGTGTAGAGGCCTTGTAAATAACTTCACTAAGGCTCCGGGGCACGTTGGCTGTCTTACTAGTAATGGGCTCCAGCAAGAGGGCTCAATGAGTTGTGACTTCTGCTGACATCTTCCGTGATCTGTAAGCCAAGTGTTCTAATAAAGGCCAAACGAAATCATCCTTGAGGCAGAAATATTGAGTACTTTTAAATTGGGTAAAAGTGGCATTTGTATAGACAGTGCATAGAAAAATGAAAGTGAAGCACTATATGAAAGCATTCGGCCAGCCTCTACAAATACACACTTCAGATTAAACAGCATGCATATCATGTCTAGACCCAAATGCAGCGCTTCCATCACAGAAAGTTAATGCACATCACTTATATACCTAGTGGAAGCACAGCCAGTGAGGCACCTGGCCTCTCTCCTCTTTTTCTTATCTCTCATTCTCCTTCTTTCAAGAACGTGCACACATAGGGGCATAGGACTCAAGGACTTATCGCTGAGTTAGCGGCACTTTTTCGCAGCCAAAGTGGCGAAAAATTCATCGCATCATTCACAAGCTGGTGCTAACAGCCGATATCGCCTGTTTTCCTGCGATAGCAACTAACGCGAATGAGATGCAGAGTAGGCGTTCCCGTGCAAAAAGCCACGAAAACACCACTTCGCAACATTCCCAATGACCAGCCAGATTGGCGATAAGACCACAAAACATGCGATAAGGCGCGTTAGCAGCAGGGATTTAACACCTGCTCTTACCTGGTGTTAAGTCGGACAAACAACCTACACCAGAAATGGGAGCCAAGCCCACAGCCACACCTGAAGAACAACAGATGCCATGGAGCCACTGATCATGCAGCTCGGACACCCAAGAGGGCCACAACACCCACCGCCACCACACCCAGGCCCGCCACCCCCCCCCCAGGACCCCCCCCGACAAAGATATTCACATCTACCTCACAAATTACTGAACACAACAATTCGCCTGATGTCGCACAAGTACACCAACCAACATCCATGTGTGGGTCGAAAAAGGAAAAACATACACACATCTCAGAATTCCAAAAATAATCAATTTATCCAAATTCAAATCAACATCAATAATTGGAAGAGTCATGGTGGGTCTTCTCCGGACAAACCGTAAGTCACAGCCTGCAAGACAAAATTGAAGATAAGAAGGTGTGTCATGCGCACAACAAAGGACAGAGAGAGAGAGAAAGAGAGAGAGAAAGAAAGAAAGGGAGAGAGAGAGAGAGAGAGAGTGAAAGAGAGGGAGAGAGAGAAAGAGAGAGAAAGGGGGAGAGAGGGAGAAGGAGAGAGAGAGAGAAACAGAGGAAGAGAGAGAGAGACAGCGAAAGGAAGAGAGGGAGAAGGAGAGCGAGAGCGAGAGTAACAAAGGAAGAGAGAGAGACAGTGAAAGGAAGAGAGGGAGAGGGAGAGACAGTGAAAGAAAGAGGGAGAGAGAGAGAAAGAGAGAGAAAGATAGAGAAAGAGAGAGAGAGAGAGAAAGAGAGAGAAAGATAGAGAAAGAGAGGGAGAGAGAGAGACAGTGCCGACACTGCGCACACAGGCTGCTGCACCCCAGCCCCTCCCGCCGCCCAGTGGGGATTGCCCGCCCCTGCGCACCCAGCCCTCACTGGTCACCTGCTGCCACCGGTGTGTCTCCAACCACGTGCCGGTTCACACTGCAGGCCACCAGGTCCCTCATCTGAAACAGAGTTCACAGCTAATGATGGCAGAGTACATATCATTGCACACGGCAACATCGCATGGCCACCCCTGTGCCCACAGGCCGCTGCACCCCAGCCCCTCCCACCACCCAGCGGGGATTGCCCGCCCTGCCCACCCAGCCCTCACTGCTCACCTGCTGCCACCGGCGTGTCTCCAAGTGGGCCCACCACGTCCCGGTGCAAGCTCCAAGCCCGGGGCCCGCGACCTTGGCAGCCTCCACATCAAGCATCCCCGCAGCGCGGGCCACCAGGTCGCACACTTGATTCTGGGTCTTGATTTTGCAATGGCAGAGATCATATCAGTGCACACGTCATCATCGCAGGCTGCACACCCGCTCAGCTCTCTAGGTGCCACTAACTCTGTGAAACATGAGGCAACGCCACGTGGCGGTAGGCCCGCGCTGCCCACTGGCTCAGGCCTACATTGCGCTCCACCAGGCGCACACTTGACTCTGGGTCTTGATATTGCAATAGCAGAGACCATATCAGTGCACACGTCATCATCGCAGGCTGCACACCCGCTCAGCACTTTAGGTGCCCCTACCTCAGTGCACAGTAAGTCACCGTTCCGTGGCGGTAGGCCCGTGCCGGCCGCAGTGCAACCGGTGCCACCGACTCCGTGCAACGCAAGTCATGGACCCTATATGATTGAGTCTCGTCGTAGGCCAGGCGGACGCAGCCATGTCACCTCAGGCAGTGGGGAAGAACTGGGACACGTAGCGTCGTCGTCCCCCCCTTTATACGAATGCCGAGTGGGCTGGCTCGGCGTACGCCGGGCCAGCGTAGGGGTGTGAACAATTATCCCTGGCCTCTGGGCGTGGTTCATATCTGGGCTGCACAGGAAACCAACTGATGCGTGCGTCTCTGTTGCAGTGTCTGCGCCACACGGCCCGCAATCGACAATGTTGCAATGTTGCATGCAGCCGGAGGGCGTCCGCGCACGAAGGGACTGTACAAGGAGCGCAAGGCCGCTCGGGGTCTTGGCTCATACATGCCAACTGGTGTGTGTGTACATCGCTTTTGGTGCACCATAAGCCCAAGGCCTAGCCTCAATTGCAGCGCGATTGCCACATCACATTCCCAGGATACAAGCAGTAGTCTGACTAACATTAGGGATGAAAGCCCCTTTGTCTCAATACAGAAGGTGGAAGGACATCTGCACCCCCGACCTTGGAAATGCATGCGGCAGGCACCCCATAAGAGAGATACCATGGCAGACGAAGACGACTCCCACACTACACACGGCGCCAATGAAAGATCAACGTATCCACACCCCACACACAGAAGTCCTTGCTCGAGGTACTCCTGCATGGAATGGCCCTGACACTTACGTACAGGACAACCCATACGTCCAAACTTTGCACACTCATACGACTCATTGCTCCGAGCTGTGGCATATCATCCACATAACAGCCGCAGGTCAGAAGAGTGCCGGTTCTACGAGTGCGAACAACGCAATGTCAGAACATCCCGGGCACATGCACAACCCCTGTCACGTGGAACTGTACCCTGACCGAATGCTGCATTTGTTGGGGGCACTGCCACTGGCAGTGTTGCGCATCAGTTACCGTCTGAGCTTCCGTCTTGCGTACGTCACCTGCGTCCAGCCCTGGTTCCACTGCCGATCATGCATATTCGAGTGGCCCATGGATGTCTGCCTATCCAACACAACGGTAGCTGAACTGGATTATGACATGTGTGTGCGCCCCCTGTTGGACCACGACCAGGAGTGTAACCGTGATACCCGTTCATGAGATGCCTTTGTATTGGGCGTATGTGCTGGCAGTTGGGCATGTGAGATCGCACAATTCCTCGTGTGCAGTGACCACATCGAAGCACTCCCCTATTGGACTGTGTTGCAGATTGGTGAAACGGCATGGATGGAGCACATCTGTCCGGACCAGCTAATGGACTGGCTCGCCCCCGTGTTCGTTGAAGTCGACAACGACGTACTCTTGGAACTGATTGCCCATGAAGCTGCGCTCGCTTTCATGGACGAGTAACTACGTTCCTGCAGCCACAAAAGATTGTAACCCATGGCACAGGTCCCAACACCCTTTTGCATCTTGGTGAAATGGACACATATCCCACCATGACAGTGGACATGTCTGCATTCGCCTGGACTCAGAATGCATGTGCGTGCAAGACTGTGGGTTGACACACACCTGTGCAAGGTGAGTGGACAGCGGTGCCTGGCAACGTTCCTCAACCTGACACACTGCTGGAGGGACAGTACACACATGGCAATGTAGTACTACATGTGGCCTTGTTGTACTCCTTCACCTGCTCACTGTCAGCAGAGCAGACAGTCAGCGCTGTCCGGTGGTACAGGACTATGCAGATCCCATGGGCTGTGAGTGGTGTCCCCTGACACGGTGCAATGAGCATTCGCCAAACACCACATGACTCGTCCAGCAAGGCAAGGTGGGCTGAGACCGTTTGCATCCGTCATTGTTGGTGCTCATTTGTGCCTCCCCATGTCTTGCTCCTCTACATGTTCCTTGGCTGCCTGTTAGTGTATGATGCATTGGTCTACATGTTGTGGCCCTTGTCTTGCCCGTACTGACACACACATTCTAATAAAGTTTACACAGCTTCACTAGTGTTCAACTGTGATGAGTGTTGATTTGCATGCCAAATCGTGTGCCCCAATGAGCATTGTCCGTACACAGGGAGGGACTGACTGACGCATTTCACTTAGGGGTGAGTCCCTATTGCCAGCTCCACCTCTGTGAGCCAGACATTGTGGTTGGGAGAGTTGCTGGTAGACCTGTGCGCATACGTGTCTTCAGCAATGTGAGTATGGTGTCCATCCTTCTTGCCATGTGGATCAATGTGTTCCATCAAACCAGGCTGTGTCCACACAGTTGAGTGTGTGTAGGTATGCGAAGAGATGTTCTGTTGTCACATGTGATGTGGGACACTACTTTAGGCCTCCTACCGACTTTGACATATTTACACACAGCCCTATTTCATACATGGACGTGGTGCTACGTTGGGGGGTTGTGAGATTGTTGTTCATGATCAATGAGGCCACAGCTAGTTCACACCTCCACAGTAATGTAAGTGGCCATGTGTGTCACGGTCAAACACGCACATTGACGTCATTACCCAGGGTGTACCTTTTGGTGCAATCAATGTCCCTACAGTCATCAATGCTGTTATACTTGATTGAACATAGACATGACACATCTGTGTGATTAGGAATGTTTTATTCACATCCTGTGGAGTGTCGGAGCTGGAGCAGTACATGGCCATGCACACCCCACATTACATGGTTGCCCAGTGGAGGGCCAAACAGAGTCCTTTAGGGGATGACAGGTTAATCGGTAGAGGAAGAGTTGAGTCCGCAGCCTGTTTGCTGTGTCATTGGTAACCAGAGCAGATATGGCAGTCCATGTCGGGGTCCAGGTGAATGTCGCAGAGTGTTTCGGGGGACAGTGGAAGGTGTGGTACCAGGGCATGATGCAGAGGGCTGTACCAAGCAGGAACAGGCCATATGGCGGGGCATGAATGCTACAACCTCCTTTTTGACACAGAGTCATTGCTGTTCACATCTTCGTCCTCTGATACGTCTTCTGTGTCAGGTGTGCCAGGTGTGTGTGGTGGTGTTATGGCTGCATCACTGTGTGTCACTGACACATCAGGGGGCGGAGGTGGTATGGCTGCATCACTGTGTGCCACTGACACATCAGGGGGCGGAGATGTGTGTGTCGAAGTTCCTGCAGCAGTCATCTGGGACAGGCTCTGTGGCAGCAATGGAAAGATGAGGATCTGCAGGGCATGGAAGATCCCAGCTACATCTCGCTGGTGTTCAGCCGTGGCAGCCATCCTTCCTGCCTGCATCCGCTCCATGTTCTCCATTGTCCTCCGCATCTGTGCCAACTCTGTGCTGTCGTCGCTGGAGCCTCTCTGACAAGACAGTTCTTGTATCCGAGTAATGGCTCCAGCGAGGTCAGCCAAGGATTGTTGTAGGGTATGGAGCGGACGGTGGGTGTCCGTTAGGGACTGTAAGTGGTCCCTGATGGGACTAAGACACCCACATATGGCATCTAGTTTGGCTGCCATGAGGTCGAAACCCACCCGCGCCTGTTCAGCCAGCCCCCTCTGGCAGTCTGACACACAGTAGCAGCCCGTGGTGGGAGTGCTGCCGGGCGGTGACGCAGGGCGGGGGAGGGGCAGGGTGGGGGGTGATGCAGCGCGCGCAACGAAATTCGTTTTATTTATTTTTTTGTTTACTTACCTCAGTGCGGCCGAAATCCGTAGTTTACTACCCCCGCCCTGCGTCACCGCCTGGCAGCACTCCCACCACGGGCCGCTACTGCTGACACACGGCGTTGGAATGGCATGTGTTCTTTGGTGAGGTGCTGGGAGCCAGCTGTGGTGGTGGGTGCTTCCTGCTGTGTGGTCTGTGCAGGGGGTGGGGTCACCTCGATGCAGCTGGGCTGCCATGCTCCTGGAGGTGGTGTGCGGAGGCTGTCCACGAGCCGTTGGAGGGTGTCGGAGCAGATGGCCAGGGGTTCCTCCCCCTCATCACTGAAGAGATGTCTCCTCTGCTCTGCAGGAGGTGTTGATTGTCCATCTGCAATGTGAAGGGGAGATGCAGGTTAACAGTGTGTTCCATGTATGTGCACGCATTGTACATGTTTACATGCTGACTGCATGACAATGTACATTGTGAATGTTTTGGAGGAGCTGGGTATTTGATGGGGACAGTGGACACTCCGACTACATGACGGATGTGAGGTTGTACTCGTACATTATCATCTGACAGTTTCCTGCTATGCCTGATGTGATTGGCCATTTTCTACGCACATGCAGCACCAGTTGTGTCCTCTGTTCTGTGGTGTACGTGTGGCACTTTCTACCACATTGTGGTCAATGTTGATGTGCTGTGATTGCTATGTGTGTGTGCTGCATTGTGGGAGAGTCGCCCCTGCAGCTCTGATTTTGCGGCCCCTTATCCCTTTGAGGCGGTGTGCCTTTGACTTGTGTGCTTTTACGGTGCTGAGATGTTGTCGACTTGGGTCATTTGTGCTCCTGTACGGATTTTGTACTCTTGTGCATTGTTTGTCTGCAGATGTGTTGTTGTCGTCAGGGGTTGTATGTGCACGTGGATGTGTCAGAGTGTGACCTGCTTCTTTGAGGATGTTATCCACACTGGGCCACCTCAGTGTCGTGTTGTGCACCATGTCATGTATTTTGACTGCAGCCATGCTATTGGTTATGCAGTGTCACTTGCATTGTCAGTGTGGCTCACAGATCCGCTGCTTTCCCGGGTTCAGCACATGTGCATGGGTAGGTTGTGAGATTGGTGAGAGGGGGGGGCATTTGTGCACATGGTGGATGGGGGCCTACTTGGTGTTTCTGTGTGTGCTGCAGTGTGCCAAGGCCATCAGGGACAGGTTCTACAGTCATTGTGGATGTGCAGTGTGCTATTCTTGATTGTGCATGTGTGCCATTGTGCCTGTCTCCCCCCGTCCCCCCAGTCCCTGGTGGTTACTCACCCTGTTGCTGTTGGGTCAGGTCATATCTAGCAGTGTCTGGAGCCCCAACTCCTTGCACCGTCTCCTCACTGATGACTGTGGCCACCATTTCCTCCAGCTCATCCAGCTCCTCCTGTGGCGCAGGACTCCCACCTCCAGTGGCCGTTGCTGCCTTCCGGTTGACAGCGAGTTTCTGCTTGGTTTGGCTTTTGACGTCATGCCAGTGCCTCTTGACCTCCTCCATTGACCTCCTCGACACTCCGACTGCATTCATGTTGTTCACGATGGACTGCCATATTTCCGTTTGTGTTGCCGATGACACAGTGGAGGTGACGAACAGCTGTTGGTAGTGTTCTGTCACCTCCGTGACGAAGATCCGGTTTTCCTGCGGACTGAACCCCGTCTTCCTCTTCCCTTTGCCCTTCTCCGGCCCCAGGGTTCGTTGCTGGTCGTCTGTGGGGCTTGTGGGGTTCGCGTTGTCCTCTGCACTCGATCCGGGTGCGTCCATGGTGCTACGCTGTTGCATTTTTTTGGCTTTTTATTTCTCTGCTTTTATAGTGCATTTTCCCACTTGACGCGTGGGAATCGCAGGCCTGTCGCTGGTTATCGCTGCTTTTGTTTCGCGGTTTGGGACATCGCAACATTTTTGGCGTTCGTGTCTCGCATTTTTTTCGGCGTTGCGTTAATTTTAACGCGGGCATTTGTCGCATTCTCGTGTGACTATTGCATGGTGCCGCCGGGTTGGGAATACTGCGTTGACACAGTGTTATTTTCCCGCGATAGACTGCGATGTGAGAAGGTGCGTCAAGCGATTTTGGCGTTAGTTAACACACGTTCTTGAGAACATCCCCCATAGAATTGTCTACTTCTTACACAATATGTAACTCTCTACCTTTTATCTTCTTTCTTGTTCCCCTTTCCAAAGTCTCCAATCTTTCAAGCTCTCTTCTGCACACTCCTTTTTCTCTCTCCTCTCCTCTGTAACTTTCCCCCCCCCTTTCACCCAGTGCTTTAAATGGAAATATGGAAATGTTGACACTATCTAGAGTACCTGTTTGCACCTGAAAAATGCAGATAATCTTGCACTAAATACATTGCAGAAGTAAATACAGACCCACGGGGTGTATTTAGTGTGGAATTGGCGCCTCCTAAGTGTACGCTGTTCTTGTGTGGACTATCTGTGCGGTGCAGAGGTGAGGGATACGAACACCCTAAACCCTCAGCCGAGAACCTAACGGGGTCCCCTATATACAAATACTACGATCCTATGCACACGCTGTGTAGTGTTATAATCCCATTATATTGTCATTTATAAATTCGGTGCACACTAATAAAACACAACATTCATGTGAAAGTTAAACTTCGTTTGATATTCCTTTGTCCTTTATTGCTTAGTAAGATCGCCCAGCCAACACGTGTTTCGTCGTGGGTGATATCCCAAACGACTTCTTCAGGGCTACAAGAGAAAGTGAATACATTTGGGATCAGCCTGTCCACATATTGTTTATGGGTAGACATATTACCTTAAAGTGAGCACCCGGTGACTTGGGGTGTGCTTTTTACAATACACTCGTGACCACTTTTAATGCATAATTGTGGCTGTGTATTATCTGTGGACTCATTTACCCCGGTCCCAATAGCGGTGATATATTCAACATTTGATGAGATCAGCCTATCCACCTATTGATTATTGGTAGACATATTATATTAGAGTGAGTTCCCGGTGACTTGGGGTGTATATTCCACAATACACTCGTGATCACTCATAATGGATATTTGTGGCTGTGTATTATTTGTGGACCCATTTATCCAAGTCCCAACAGTGGTGATATACTCAACATGTGAATCTTTTCAACTTATTATTATTGTTATTACATACATAATTGATCATTGGCATATAAAATTATCAATATCACATCCCTATCTCAGAGTCAAGACCACGTGGGGGAGGAGTATTAAAATTCTGTGGTATAGACAGGTGAAATAAAGGACAAAACCACCCTTTCTTCAATTTTATTTAGCTGAGGTGAGACATTCACGTATATAATGTTATATATCAAAATTATAACCTAACTTTGAATTGTCCCCCTACCTGTAGAGCAGGTGGATAAAGTCTATCACGTTCTGAAAGATACAAGTGATACAAATAGAGATACCTGTCAATATTTGAACTTCTACAAATGAGGTTGTTAAACTATGTGCGTTTGATCTATCTAGAGGGTGGTGACCACTCACCTCCCTGCCGGTTCTACTTCCGTCCGTCTATAATTGGTATGCCTTCCGGTTCTTGACGTAATTGTGGTTCACTGTGGATCTGGGTCAATAAATATATCCAAGTGAGAATCATTCATGATTGCCCAATTTAGTGAATCCCTAACCTTAACAAGGGAGAAGTCTCTTACCCAGTCTAAAATCCAAATAGGTCCTCGATTATTCTTTAACCAGGCGTCCTTCTCAAATATGTGTCCCCAGTTCAAATCTCAGGGTTCGAAATCTGTAATTTTAATTTAAAGTAAAGTCAGCCAGTGCCCATATATATTAAACGGAAAGCCCGCCCGTCTTTGCTGTAATTCTTACCTCAAGCGAGTGCGCTTAGGACCGTGTTCGTCTTCATGCGTGTCAGTTCAGTATTGAACCGGAAGTCCCGAGTGTCTTCACCCGGATCCTTTTGTACACTCTCATTTCCTAATGAAGAGCTAGAACGCTAACTCAGAGAGTGCAAAGGTTTCGTTCCGAACTGGAAGTGAGTAAAGAACGTGGTGCCGTAAGGCTTCCAGAATGCCCTGTTCATTTCCTCAGTGTTCTGCAACCTCTAAATATCCATTACATGCGCTCCTAGTATTATGTACTGTGTGTCTAAATATTTATATCCGGTTAGCAATTTATATATCTCAGGTCGGAATCCACGTTTAATTTTATAACTTTATATCCATGAATGTCGTCTCAGACCAGAGCCGTCTATTCTGAGAATAATCACTGATATTAGATTATTAACATTCCAGGTAAAAGACCCTCATACATTTCAGGGGATATCATAGTTATTATAAAATATGCATAATCTCGATTGCTCCAATATGCTGTCATACGACAGGTCTATACACTTCATTGGTTGGGGAACAGTCATAGTTAAAGATACAATTAGTGTCCAGGTATTTTGCAGGTTGTATATTGTATATTGCACATATTTCTGACTAAGAACCCGACGCCTCCTGACAGTAGCAGTGACATAAATGAAACAGAGTGAAAGTATACAGTTTTTTTCTTAAAAAGAGAAAGCATGTAATACAGGTGGCTATGACCACGTATAGTTGTTATGTTCGGGTCTAGCTTGTTGGTCCCGACTCATCCTGACTGTAGCAGTGACATAATGAAACAGAGTGAAAGTATATAGTTTTTTTCTCTTAAAAAGAGAAAGCATGTAATACAGGTGGCTATGACCACGTACAGTTGTTATGTTCGGGTCTAGCTTGTTGGTTCCGATGTGTGTCATTTGTGTATAGGTTATCACCCCCACCATCCTCTATTGGATTGTACATGCATAATCTTGGTACCTCCGCTATCGCAGTGTAGCTAGAATATTGTTCGTCCATTTTTCTTGATTAGTTGCCCAAAAAATACTGCATCTCATTATCAGTGTTTAGACCCTCTTCCACTCCTCTGATGCGCATAATCCAAGTCGCCTCTGAACGGCGTAACATTAATTCTCTATTGCCCCCTCTTTGGTTTGGTGGGACGTGATCTATTCCAAAGAAGGAAAATCGTTTGTATGGTCCCTGAGAGTTACATGTGTTAGCATGTATAGCCATTGGATATTTCTCATCTCTTTGTTTCAATGCCCTGACATGCTCACTTATCCTTTCTTTAAGTGTCCTGATTGTACTGCCCACATATATTCGATTACATTTACATACAATAATATAAACCACAAATCTGGTTGTGCAGTTGATATTATGTCGTATTGTGTACATACGTCCGTCATGTCCTTTAAAATTCTTTTTCTTGTCATCCACCCATCTACAAACCCCACATGCTCCACATTTGTGGAAACCTATTGAGTGATTGGTGAGCCAATCTGATTTCTTTCTGCTCTGTGGGAAGCTAGGGCTCAAAATGGTTTTTAATGTCCTGTTCCTCCTGTATGTAATCAGTGGTCGTCCGGTGAAAAAATCATCTAATGATTTGTCCGCTTTGAGAATTCCCCAATGTTTATTCATGCTTATTAACAATGATTTGGAGATATCATTAAAGTTGGTAATCAGTCTGACCGGCTGTCTGGTATCCATAGATTTGTTTTTATTTCTCAATGTGTCACATCTTGGTATGCTCATGATTTTACGTTCTGCTTTCTTAAGTGTCTGTTCGTTGTACCCTCTCTTTCTGAATCTATCTGTCATCTCGCCCAAGCACGAGACGAATTCTCCATCCTCACTACAATTTCTCCTGGCTCTTGTAAATTCCCCGAATGGTATAGCTTGAATCTGATGTGGGGGGTGAGCACTATCCGCATGAAGGAGTGAATTGCAAGCAGTTGGTTTGCGGTGAAGCTTACTATGCAGTGTGTCATTACTGACATAAAGCTCTATATCTAAGAACTCTATTCGTGTTTTGCTGTATTTGGAGGTGAATTTTATTCCCATATTATTGGAGTTGAGGTGCTGACAAAATTCATTGAGTTCTGTCTCCAAGCCTGACCACAATAAAAGGCAGTTGTCAATGTATCTGCCCCAATATACAATATGTCCATTCCACTTACTGCTCTTCTCTCCCTAGACCCATGTATCCTCCAAGTGTCCCATGAAGAGATTCGCAAAAGACGGCGAAAACTTAGAGCCCATAGCCACTCCCTGTTTTTGCCTATACCAAACGTTGTTGAACATGAAAACATTATTATGTATAATTAGATCCATCATAGTTAGCAACATCTCAGTGTGTTTCCATAATGGTGCTGGTCTCCTTTCAAGATGAATTTTGAGAGCAGTGTGTCCCAAATATGGTTGAATGCTGGTATACAGTGCCACCACATCCAAAGTAACCAGGAACATATGTTTATCTCAGGTCACGTCTGATAAGATGCTCAACATATGTTTAGTGTCTCTTATATGTGAGGGAAGGTTTTGTACCATTGGTTGTAGAAATAAATCAATATATTCTGAAAGTTTTTCAGTGGGTCCTCCAATGCCTGAGACTATAGGTCGTCCCGGAGGAAAGGTGCAGTCTTTATGTACCTGTGGCAAGGTGTAAAGACAAGGGTAGGTAGGCCTGTGCACTTTAAGATATAGGTATTCCTCCTCATTAAGTAGCCCCTCTGAGTAACATGTCTCTAAGAATTTGTTAATTTTTAATGTTAAAGGTCCTATTGGGTTCATATCAAGTTTCTCATAGCATAGTAGGTCGGACAGCTGCGAAATGATCTCTTGGTCATAGTCATTCCTATTCATGATTACTACGTTCCCTCCCTTGTCAGCCTCTTTGATTATTACTTGGTCGTCCACTTTCAATTGTTTAATGGCCTCCCGTTCACCACCACTTAAGTTGTCACTAACCCTATATCTCTTCTTACGTCTTTTGGTGTCCATTTTGTCCAAGTCTTCCAATACTATTGTGTGGAATGTGTCAATGGCGTTCCCACCAGTCAGTGTAGGTGTCCACCTAGACTTGGTCTTAAGTCCACTGGCCACACTATAGTCTGTGTCAATGTTAAGCTCACTCAACAAATTTTCCATGTTAGATGATGTCTGGTCTTCATCAGTGATCGATAGTAACAACTGTGTATCCCGTATGTCCTGTATACTTTGTACATCCGATATAAAACACACCGGTATATTTTTGTTGCACTTGTTTATTCCTGGGTTGTTCACAAAAAACTTTTTGAGTTTCAGACCCCTTATAAATTTGAACAAATCAACTTTTGTTTTGCAAATGTCCCCCTCCTCAACCGGACCAAAACCAAGTCCTTTTTTCAAGACAGTGTTCATATCTTGTGTCAGTGTTTTTGACGATAGGTTAATTATCGCCACCTCATTGTCTTCTGTAACTCCTAGACTTTCTTGTCCCCCGATCTTAGATTGTAGCCTTCTCGTGCCTGATCTTTTTCCCCTACGAGTTTTTTTGTAACGTCCCCCATTGTGATTGTATTCTGTTTCCTTTCTTTATCACCTGAAGTTCTCGAAAAAACAAGAGTTGCCCTGTCTGTGGTCCCCCGATGCACCTGCTACATTATCTGCCTCACTGTCACTAGTTAGTGGAGCATTCAGAGATGTGGAGCTCGAGGAGATAGAGACGGTCTGGGAGTTAGCCCTGACAAACCCTGATTTCTCATTGCGTGTCACTTGATCATACTTCTTCGCAAATGTGAATATTCTCCCATCCCTATAATCTATCTCATCTCTACGCAATTTTCTAGTTTTTCTTTGTTTGATATCTTCCTGGTGTTTTTCGAGGATATCTTTCAGAATGGCATAGTTTTTATTGGTTGCCTCTTGGAGGTCCAAATCCCTAATCTCCCTTTCTAGGGTATTAATCTCCATCTGTAGTTTAGAGACCTTGCGGTCCGCATTATCAATCCAAATGCCCATAAGCGTTTTT